>CM066330.1:16421392-16736392 GCA_033807585.1 Hydrophis major
ATGTCCTTTAGCACATTATTATTAAGTGTTGTACCTTATGATTCTTGACTGTTGATGAATGTGTCTTTTCTTTTATGTACACTGAAAGCATTTATACCGAGACAAATTCCTTGTGTGTCCAATCACAGTTGGCCAATAAAAACTTCTATAAAGAATTCTATGATTCCTGAAGATCTGGACAACCTGAACTAATACAAGGCAAACAGTTCATAGGTCCCATCCTTACTGGCATGAGAACAGCTGCCACCGCTGTATGCTCTCATGCTATAGAGCCACGTTCTCAATGTGAGCAACTTTAACATGGGTGGACTTGGTGGTGGGATTCAGTTCTTCCAGGGTCGGGTTGGCTATCATAGGAAGTGTGGCCCATTCCTGTCCTCCAGCTCCGCCGCACATGCTGGATGAGCCTCCCACAATGGCCAACCTGATCCTGGGAGAACCGGTTGTTAAATTACTCCCCCTGCTATCCAAGTGAATCCTGGGCACTGCGCTGCAATTGGAAAATGGGCAACGGAGTGGCTGGCATGAGAGAAGGAGGAGGAGGAGGGAGAATAAAGAGGGAAAGCCGCTTCCTCCTTCCCTCACACTGGCCATTCTGTTGCTCATTTCTCCATTGTAGTGCAGTGCTGTGCCGCAGAGCTTGTCCCACCTACCACCACTCAGATGCTCTCGCTTCTCCCAAGCATTTCTTTGCCTATCTGATTTCCAGCTCTGTCACATTTCTCCATTGCGTTTCTTGCTGTCATGTGCAGAAAAACAAAAGTTTGTGGGACTAAAAAAAAAAAAAGTTCAATCAATCAATTCAAGCTTCTCATGAAAAAAATGGGCTTTTTTCTCCCTACCTGGAAGGAAGTTGAACGAAAACCAGACGTATAACAGAAAACATAGATTTTCCAGAACACATCTAGCCAGTTCGTAGAACTCAACAAAAAAATGAAGTACCAGTTCTACTGAACTGGTGCAAACCGGCTGAATCCCACCACTGGGTGAACTTCAAATCATTTTCCAAATAGTGCCATTCTGAGAGACTGCGAGAATAGCTCCCACTTCCAGAATGGCACAAGGCAGCTTCCATAGGAAGGCCAGATGTTGCATTTCTCTTTCAGAAAAGTGATTGTGGAAAGAACTAACTAGAACATGGTATGATGGGGTTAGGAAGCAGGTGCAAAGAATCTGGGATCCAGAAGTGTGGGATGAGGGGAAGATAGCTGAGTGGGGGCAGTTGGAAGACTGTCAAGCACACAAATTTTCATCATATGACTGAGGGAGTATTATAATGATGATGATGATGACGACGACGACATTGCAATACCTGGTGATGTACAAATTGAAGACACACAGCGAAAAAAAAAAATAACAAAGTATCAGGACTTACAAATTGAAGTTGAGCAACTTTAGAAAAAGAAATCATGTGTTTCCCAATTGTAATTGGAGCCCTTGGAGCAATACCTAAAGGCCTGCCTTACTATTTGGAAATCCTGAATTTATCAGACTTGAATACTGTGATTCTACAAAAAACCACCCTACTTGGAACAGCTTATATCCTCCAACACTACCTGAACAGTTCCTAGATCCTTGGTTAGGACTCAAGCTGTTGAGCTATCAACCAGCCCCAAAGGCTGTGAATCTCACTAAAGATTAAATAATAATAGTAATAATAATGATAATTGTCATTGTACGTATATGCACAGTATACATATAACAACGAAATTTACATGATACCTAGAGACCAGACTCAACATGCACACACACACATGACAATTCCCAAACACCTCCCCACCCACCAAAATTCCCCAGCTCCTAAAAACACACAAGCATCTACACAACAGACCAAGTAATACTGTCCAACAGCTCACTGATGGTGTTCCTTAAGTTCATTCTTAAGTGCAATCGTAGCTTTGGGATAAAAACTGTTCAGAAAACTTGTGGTCCAAATTTTAATTGTCCTGTAACCTTCAAGTAACTTTGTTCATAATTTGATCATAATTTCAAATAGTCAGTGGAGGAATGGTCACAAGTCAAGGACTACTAAGCTTCTCTCCAATATTTGAAGTATGGAGCCCCTGAAGTCTAAACTCTACATCTATAGAGACCTTTTCATTCTCCTGCCATTATTTAACAGGCTGTCTTCCTCCTTCCTCTTTTTCTTCCTCCTTCTCATCTGTGTCATCTTCTCTTTACTGGGCTTCCATACACAATTCACAAAGATGATCTCACGCAGCGGCATCCCTGAGATGAGATGAGAGTCAAAGCTGGCAAGAGGCACGAATGGAGTTTCTGGTATTTTAGTGCCCATACCCTCAATGTGCACAAAAGGGGCAGAGCCTGGTCTGTGACACCACACCCACTATCTAAACAACTTCACACAATCCCCTGGGGGTGCCAAAAATCCTGGAAAAGCTCAGTTACCAATTATATATTTATGATTGTGGTGTTATTAATTGATGGCTGCCCATAGTTATGATTTTGAGATGGCAGCTAGTTCTATTGAAATAAATAAACTCAAGTTTTGATTACTAGTTGCATCAGATATATATCAGGGCTTTCAGATTTCATGCCAGGTGTGGCAACAATCACCATTTCTCCAGATGCAAATGCTCACAGATGCAATATAACGAAGTATATTATTTTAGGGTAGACAGAGTAGAACTTACACACCAACAGAAGCAGAGGTGGTATTCAGCAGGTTCTGACTAGCTCTGGAGAACCGGTAGCAGAAATTTTGAGTAGTTTGGAGAACCGGCAAATCCCACCTCTGACTGGCACCGTCCCCATCTCTTCTCTGCCTCCTGAGTCCCAGCTGATCATCTGGGTCTTCTTTTGTTGCCCTGCACAGGAGAACGGAGCTGGAAAGCAGGTTAGTGGGGTGGAGAGGGAATGGGGATTTTGCAGTATCCTTCCCCTGCCACACCCACCAAGCCATGCCCACAGAACCTGTAGTAAAACAATTTGAATCCCACCACTGAACAGAAGATCCGTCTACAAGCCTACTATTGCAGAGTTGAAGCTATCACTATTTTTCTTTTGCCATTAAAACTCCAAATCACAACTTTGATTTATTTTTTTTTCTACCTAACTTTTGAGTCTGGGGAAATACCTGCTCAGGGTTTAAATAACAGTTCAGTTTACCCTGAGAACATCTCACCACTTTCAGTCCTTTCACATTACTTCAGGTGCTTTAGGACTACGACTCCCAGCTTTCTTGGAACAACCCTGCACCCTGAGAATTCTGGGAAGTGAAGTTTCAATGCAGATAAGAGTTTTGGGCTAGGGAAATCTGGGTTGCTTCAGACCTAAGTTCCAGCATGCTTGCATAATTTTGACCTTGCAGATTTATTTTTTTTTTAAGAGGGAAGGAATAACATATCACACACTGATTCAATTCTCTCCCTGTAAAACCTCATTTGGAGTAACTGCTTGAAGTACCAGCAGATGTCTAAGAAAGTAATAATTTATTCTGAATCCCTCGTGGAGAATCTTACAAGGGGTCTGTCCTTATGCTAATAAAGGGAATGTCAGAGAAAAGATTCATGTGCATTTAAGAGTGAACCACATGCTCAGGAGCCTTGGCCACTGACTTGAGTTGGCTCAGTCTCAAGGGACACAAATTGATACATGTTTTTCAGTTGGACTCACCATCTACATATATTAACAAAAATAAGCCATGCCAGTGACAAAATATGGACTTATTGCTCGATTGTGTTTTTCAACAGTGCCACCTGGTGGCGATTCATCTTCAAATTTGTCTATCCAGAGAAATTTGGCTATCCAAATAAATCACCACAAATTGGGCCAAAAGTCCATCAATGAGACGGAATCCAATTTTGTTACCTGGCTGTAACTGAGGATGATAATACAACTTCTCTTAACTAAATCAACACCGACCAAAAAAAAAAAGATCCGAAATGGTGATAGAATTGCACAGGAGGTGCCTGTTCTAGTTCAAACTCAGCTCTAGAGTTCGCTGATGAGTAGCTCAGCCCAGCCTTCTTCCCAAAGTGGCTGTGAAAAAGGCAACAAGGTAATAATAAACCCTTTCCATCAGCTTGAATTGAAGTGGAGTCTCAAAGGAACGAACGCACATTTATATTACTCGGTAAATCCGATATTGTTGGTTGGAAATATAGGAGAGGGCACTGAAGTAAGCTTTGGGGAATACGATTTATTCTATGAACGGAGGCTGCCCGGTATTGGAGAACAAAAAACAAAAAAAAACAACCCCGGCAACATCCTCTGAGGAAAAGCCATCATTCAGGATCAGAAGTCACAGGAGAGATGGGCTCCCAAAATCAAGACAAAGTGAAAGTTGAAAGGGGCCTTCAAGATCATCTAGTCTAATCCAACCCGAGGGCAGAATCCACTAGAGCAGGGGGTCTCCAACCTTGGCAACTTTAAGCCTGCAGGGAATTCTGGGAGTTGAAGTCCTCCAGGCTTAAAGTTGCCAAGGTTGGACACCCCCTGCACTAGAGCAGGGCTGTCAAACCTATGGCCCGTATGCGTCACGCACTGGCCACGCCCACACCCTGATCAGCAAAGGGCGGGGTGCAGTCCCGGGTACAGGTGACTTTGACACCCCTGCACTAGAGCATCTCTGACAAGCTTCGGACCTCCAGGAATGATTTGAAGACCTCCTACTGAAGGAGAACTTCTTCCTTCCTACGGTAGCCTGTCTCTGTGGCTAGGGCAGGGGAGGAGGGCTTTGAAAGGACGCTGCTGCTGAGCAGTCCCGTCCCACCTCCCTCTTTTTCCCCCCCCTCTCTCTCCTCCTTCCTCTCTTCCTCCTCTTCTTTCTCTTTCCCACCCCCCCCCTCCACCCCTTCGCAGGACTTCCCTCCTCCATCCCTCCCTCTCTCCACCCTATTAAAACAGCCTCCTTGCTTTAAAAAGAGACCCCCTTAAGTTGAAGGAGGCACAGAAGCGGCCGTCTTGGCAAGAGGGAGGCCGCGAGAGGCAAAGGAGAGAGAAAGCACCACCAGCAGCAGCAGGAGGAAGAAGAAGAAGACAAGACCAGCAGGGCAAAGAAGCTAAAAGAAGAAGGAAAAAAAACCGAAAAAAAAAAAACCGAAAAAAGACGCCTGGAAAATATTCGCCGCCGCCGTCGCCGCGGCTGGTGGAACCTTGAAATAGACGCTCCATTCACAGCCCGTTGGCCGCCGGAAGAGCCGCGAAGTTCTCCAGATGCTACGCCGGTCTCAACTTTTCGCCAACTTTCGCTCCGGGCGCCTGGAGGACTTGGGCGCCGCGAGGAATCGGCCCGCCGTTTAACCTCGGGTTGCAAAGCACCCCTTTGGGCGAGGAGGAGCAAGGGGAAGAAGGAGAGCTCCCGAGGTTGTGGGGAAGTGGGGTCCTCGGAGCGGCAGAGAAGGCAACCGGACCCCCCACCCCCACCCCTCCTCCCGCTGGCCCCTTTTCCATGGTGGGGAGGCGAGCTGCGGCCAGCCTCGCCAGAACTGTCCCGGGAGAGTAAGTAGATTTGGGGTTCTCTTACTTCCCTCGGGGAGGACGGGACGGGACGAGACGGGGGTTGAGTGGAGAAGAAAAAGCACCTCAAGTAGCAAAAAAAAAAAAAAAGCCCCCACCCCCACCCGGAGAGATCTTGGATCCCGGGAGATCTGCCCCCCCCCCCGGAGTAAGATCCAGAAAGGCGGCCAGGTGTGAGTGGATCTCCGGATCATCCTTTTGAGTTCTGCCAAGTTCTGAGTTCTTCCGCTGGGGGAGGGAAAAATTCAGAGATGTGGGAGCAGGGGAGCCAAGGAAAGTCTCCTCCCCTCCCCACCTCCGCTACAAGCGAGATCTTCCCGGTGGGGGTCGGGAATATCAGCGCCGTGGAAACAAGGGACCATTTGTTAGGAGGCGCCGCGTCCCTTTTGACGACCTGAGCGTGGCGGCGGCTGCTTAGTTATAGACCGCGGTGGCTTCCCCCCGGGCAAGAGAGCGAGCTCTCTGGAAAGCTAAAGCGGCTTGGAAGCGTTGGTTTTGGGTTTTTTTTTTTCTTTTCTCCTCGCTTTTCTTCCGGGGGTAGCTCGCAAGCTCCCCATTTAAATGGGGAAATACCTGCGCCGACTCCTTTCGTTTGCACGGACGCGAGACTTAACCGGTGCGCCGATAGGTGGGGGAAGGATCAAATCCGGCATTGGGGAAAAAAAAGCTCAGAAAAGTTCCCAGGATCGCGCCTCGCTGCCCTGCTTCTTAACAGCACCTGACCGTGAAAATGCTCAGCGCTTCTCTCTCCTGCCTTCTCCTAATATACTCCTATGCACACACACACACACACGTGCATAGCAGTGTGTGTGTATATATATATACATACATACATATATGCATACACACATACTTACATACACCTTTCTCTCTCTATATATATATACACGTGCATATATAGGAGTATACACACACACACACATATATATGGTATTCAGCTTTGTTCGGGTATTTTCCCACGTCATTATAGTTGTGCTTTTAAAGTTGATGATGATGGCAGATGAGATTCTGCTGAAACGTTGCTACGACTTTAAAAGCACAACTATAATGACGTGGGAAAATACCCGAACAAAGCTGAATACCATATATATAGATAGATACCCGCGAAAACTTAAGAAAATATATGTATTTTCATATACATATACATATACATATACATATACATACACACACACACACACACACACACACCTGGAACCTCTTCCCATTTCTCCACCCCAGTTTTGGCTTAACGCCGCCACTGCGATCTTAAGGGTGAGGGGTATCCCGAGACTGTGCAAGGCAGACGCGCAACCGGTTAGTGGAGCAAGCTTGTGTTTTCTTCCTACGTTACGTACAGATTCACTTTCGGAGGCTTGGCGGGAGAGGGAGAGACCCTTGATCTGTTTCCAAGGAGGGGGCAATATCCCGGAAGGCGGTTCATTTCTGCTTCTCCCGAGCGCAAAGACACACACTGTCGCTATTGAGTCGCTTGTACAAACATGGAGCGTGATTTCTACCCCGCCCACCCCATTTTCTCTCCCCCTCCTCGTTCCAGTGGGTGGGTCAGGGGGAATGGGCGGGGTTGGGGCGCCCGAATCCCAGATGCTCAGAAAGGAACTCTCTTCAATGCACGATCTGGAGGCGGTTAGAAACGAGCATCCCGAAGGTGCTGGGTTGTTTTTTGTTTTTTTTTCCAGGAGGCAACTGGACTTACTTGGGGTTTTTTCTTTCTTTCTCTTTTTAGTCAAGTTTTTCTTTTCTTTTATATTACTTATACATATCAATGTATGAACAATGTGACACCTGGTTATCCTACATTTTAGTACCAGTAAAATATATTATCATTGGGGTTTTTCTTTTCTTTTGAAGACGTTTTGCTTCTCCTCCAAGAAGCTTCTTCAGTTCTGACGGGGTGGTGGAGAATAGATGGATGGATGGACAGATAGATAGATAGATAGATGAATAGAATAGTAACAGAATTCTTTATTGGCCAAGTATGATTGGACACACAAGGAATTTGTCTCGGTGCAAATGCTCTCAGTGGATATAAAAGAAAAGATACATGAAAGGATTTATATTCCTATATTCCTATCCTTCCATTCCCCACTATCCTGTGTCAGAGTTGAAGAAGCTTCTTGGAGAAGCGAAATGTCTTCAAAAAAACAACAACAACCCCAATAATAGTATTATGTTTATTCGTACTAAAACGTAGGATACACAGGTATCCCATTGCTCACGCATTGATATGTATAAGCAATATAATTTTTTTTTAAAAAAAAAAACTTGATTAAAGAAAAAAGAAAAAAAAACCAAGAAAGTCTTGTTGTTTGGGGGGAGGGGGGAGGAGAGAGCACCTTTGGGACAGCCATGAACTTGGAAGACTGAGAATCTCGACAGATTCGTAGAAAGGTAGACTGTGCTGGGGAAGTTTGCTCTCGCCTTTCGGTCGAGCTAAGGAGATTAGGCGGCCGTGCAATAGACTTGGCGTGGTTCTTGCTCTCGAGTGTAAGTAGGAAGGATCGGGTGCCTGGATCTCCCCATCAGCCTGGACTTTCCGGCTTCTTTTCAAACTCGGGCAACGGGGCCTTTCTCTGAAGATGTATCCGGGCCGGGAGCGCGCAGTACTGTGGTTAGTGAACTGCGCTGCTGCCGAGGCTGCCTTGCCAAAAGAGGCAGCGTGCAACCCAGGCGCGGGGCAGTAGAGGCGGTGGTCCTCGAATTCACGACCACAGTCGAACCACACATTTCCGCGGCCGGGTGAGACAATCGGGGAAGGGAGTTTTGCCCCGTTTTACGACCTTTCCTGCCCCCGTTGTGAAATGGAGCGCTGCAGAGCTGTTCAAAAGCGAGGAACACCGTTCTTCAAAGCGAATCCGGCTTTCCCATTGACCTTGCTTAACAATATATATATATATTTCATTGATTGATTTGATTTGTCCATCGCTTACACGGTTAATAAGTATAAAACCTGAGTAAGAACGCAGGAAATGGGTCCGAATAAAAAGGGGACAATAATAGGACAGGGACGGGAGGCACGAGGGGGCGCTTAGGCACGCCCCTGAAATCCCACGGTCCCAAGGACACTGCAACCGCCATAAGCAGGAGTCAGTCACCAAGCATCCGAATGGGGATCCCGTGACCCGTGGGGGGAAGCTGCTACGATCGTGAAGGGTGGAAAAAACGGCCAGCCGTCTCCCCCCCCCCACCCGCTTTTTTCCCCCCAGTGCCGCGGTTAACTTTGGACCGTCGTAAGCCGAGGACGACCAGTATTGCATGCCCCCGCGGTGCGGGATTGAAAGAGGGGCGTTTGCGACTTGTGGGAATTTGTGGAGGGAGTTGGATTGACCAACTTGGCATCCGGTGAAAGGCTGCATGAGAAGTGGTGACAGGCGGGGGCCCGTTTGCTCGGGAGGTGGGGGAGATCCATAGGGAAGTGTAGGTAGCCGACTGTCCCCTTTAGAGCAGGGGATCCCCAAATTTGGCAACTTTAAGGTTTGTAGACTTCAATTCCCAGAATGGAAATTCTCCAGCTGGCTGGAGAATTCTGGGAATTGAAGTCTACAAACCTTAAAGTTGCCAAGTTTGGGGACCTCTGCCTTAAGAGTAAAAGTTGAAGAAGTTTTGAGTCAGTTGGGAGACAGACTGGCGAGTTTATTGTGCCGTACTGGATCGCAACCCTCAAACCAGCGCAGCAGTCCAGAAAGCACCGGACTCGTGTTGGGGGGGGGGGAAGGGGGAGACGACGACTGGAGAATCCCGATCCTTCGAGTGCCGCGCGCGCATTCGCTGTAGGATTTGGGGCTGCGCCGGCCGCGTTGCAGAACCGCTAGGGTTTCAACGGGAGCGATGGAGGGGGATGGGGAAGGGGAGTGGCCGGGGGGAGGGGGTTAGAAGTGTCCCTAGAGGGAGGGGGGGGGGGAGAGAAGCGATGCAAGGCCGGGAAGGGCGAAGACCGACGTGGCAGCCGCTCAGAAGCTCCGCTCGCCCGGGTAGCTGCGCTCTCCTCCCCCTCTCCAGGGAGGGAGGAGGGGAGGGAGGGGGAAGGGGGCCAGACCAGAGCTCGGCCTAAGAGAAGCGGCGATGCGATGCCTATCTGCATCGTCTGGATGGGAGTCACTGCATTGTTCTAGCCCCACCCACCGTTCCGGTAAAAGCCGGGGCGCCCTTCCTTCTTGATGAAGGCTCGGGTGAGTGGATGGGGAGGTGCGTGAGAGCGCACGTGGGAGCTGGCCAAGGGCGCTGGGTTCCCCGCTTTTCACGAGTGCCCGTTCTGCCTTTGGTTCTGTGAGCGGCCGGCAGCCCACGGAGGAAAAACAGCCTCTTCCCAAAGGTGCTTTTTTTTCTTTCCTTTTTCTTTTTTTAAAAAAGAAGCAAAACTGGAGTTTCTGGTTTGTTTGTTTGTTTGTTTGTTTGTTTTTCTTTGAAGATGTTTCTCATCCAAGAAGCTTCTTCAGAGCTTAAGAAGCTTCTAGGATGAGAAATGAAAGGTCTTCAAAAAAAAACCCCCAGAAAGTCCAGTTGCCTCTTCAAAAAAAAAAGCACCTTTGGGACAACCATGGTTGACTGAGAGTCAGCCTTGAAAAGTCCGGAAAAGTTGAAGGAAGGAAAGAGAAAGAGGAAGGGAAGGAAGGAAGGAAGGAAGGAAGGAAGGAAGGAAGGAAGGAAGAAAGAAAGAAAGAAAGAAAGAAAGAAAGAAAGAAAGAAAGAAAGAAAGAAAGAAAGAAAGAAAGAAAAAGAAAGAGAAAGAAAGAAAAGAAAAGAAAAAGAAAGAAGAGAAGAGAAGAGAAAGAAAGAAAAAGAGAAAGAGAAAGAAAAGATGGAAGGAAGGAAGGAAAGAGAAAGAAAGATAGAAGGAAGGAAGGAAAGAAAGAAAAAGAAAGAAAGAAAAAAGAAAGAAAGAAAGAAAGAAAGAAAGAAAGAAAGAAAGAAAGAAAGAAAGAAGAGAGAGAGAGAGAAAGAAAGAAAGAGAAAGAGAAAGAAAAGATGGAAGGAAGGAAGGAAAGAGAAAGAAAGAAAGAAATCTTCTTTGACCCCACGTGGCTGGAGAGTGAGGGACCAAATAAATAAATATTAAGCCTGGGAATGCCGAAGATGAGCTCATTGAATGGAACTTCCCGCCTCCCTTTATGACCTAACGCCGCACCCTCTCCTGATTGGCTCCGGTCATGTGGAAGGGGTTCCCCCGCAGAAGGAGAAGGCTTGAAGTTTGAAAAGCGCTTTCAGAAGGAAGAACTGAAACCCTTTCTTTCAGCCGCTGAGTAGAAGGTTGCTGGAAAATAATAGGAACTTTTGTAGCCAGAGCGGTTTTCATACAGAGAGAGAGAGAGAGAGAGAGAAAGAGGGAGAAAGGCTTTCCCGTTGAAGTAACCGTTATAAGGAAAGATGTATGTATGCCAAGGAGATTTTTTTAAAAAAGAGATTTATCAGGGCTGCTTTATTAGGGGAAAAAAAGGAATTCTTTGGAGCTTAATGAGCCTTACTCTTGATGTGGCTGGCCGGTGTCTACAATGCCCTGAAATGCTTCAGATTCTGAAATTAAATGATGGGTTCTTTGGAATTTCAAGTATTCAGGAAGAAGAGTGCAGAAAATTAAAGTAGGAGACTTGGACTGATTGTTCAGAATCTCAGTGGAAAGAATGGATTTTTCTAGTGGTTTAGAAAACAACAGATCAGTATGTTGACTGATGGACTTGATCGAAGAATATTTTAGTGGGGGAAATGCAGAATTGATGGTTCCCTTTAGTTGTGTTTTGGTGGGAAAATAGTCTTTTTTTTTCCAGTGAAGAACAGGTAATCCTCAATTTAGTGATCATTCAAAATACAACAGCGCTGAAATAAAATTTCCAGTGTTGGAGCAACTTCTGAAGGCAAGCTGTTCCATTGGTTAATTGTTCTAACTATCAGGAAATTCCCCCTTAGTTGTAGATTGCTTCTCTTTGGATTGGTTTCCATCCATTGCTTCTTGTCCTGCCCTCGAGGGCTTCGGAGAATAACTTGACACACACACACATCCCTCATCTTTGTGGCAGCCCCTGAGATATCTGGAACACTGCTAGAAACAATGGATGGAAATTAATCCAGGGGAGAAACAACCAGGAATTAAGGAGAAACTTCCTAACAGTGAGAACAGTTGTAGGTGCTTCAGGGGTGGGATTCAACCGGTGTTGCTAACAATGTGGTGATTACGTTTTATGCTGCACACGCATGTGAAAAACCTTAAACTGTGCCACCTGGACGGCTGAAAAGCGCTGCAAGCAGGTGAACAGCATTTGAAAAGCCACTTTTTAAACTTCTTTTTCAACCTCAGCTGTGTCAGTGCAAAGCAGCTGAGGTTGAAAAAGCAGGAAATAAAGGACAGGTAAGAGCCCAGGTGAGCCAAACAGCAGCAGACACAGAACCAGTTTGGTGTTGCTGCTCTTCAGAGCTACCAGTTCTATAGAGCCAGGCAGAACTGGTAGCATCCAACCCCTGGGATGCTTATCACTGAAGGTTTTCAAAAAGAGACTGGACAGCAGCAACTTGAGTCAAATAATACCGGGATATAATATAATATAATATAATATAATATAATATAATATAATATAATATAATATAATATAATATAATGTAATGTAATGTAATGTAATGTAATGTAATGTAATGCAAAGCAATGCAATGCAATGCAATGCAATGCAATGCAATGCAATGCAATGCAATGCAATGCAATGCAATGCAATACAATACAATACAACATATAATATATAATCTAATATTATCTAATATAATCTAATCTAATATAATATAATAATACAATACAATACAATACAATACAATATAACCTTTTTGTCATCATGTGCCAAAAGTGCCTGCATCCATAATGCAATGTGCGCATGACCCCCACTCCCTCCCATGCATACCCTGCCCCCTGCGCATGCATCTCCCATATGCATCCCTCCCCCATGCATGCGTGACAGATACCAAACAATCAGCTGGCTGGCAGAGGATGCGTGCGTATGCGCAGTGGATCAGTTCTGGCCGACAGCTCATGTGCCAGCAGGAATGGCTCTGCGTGCCATTTCCAACACGAGTGCCATAGGTTCGCCATCACAGGTATAGGGTCTCCTGCTTAAGCAGGAGGTTGGATTAGAACAAGAACTTCAAAGATTTAAAGCTGGTCCCCAAGAACAAGACTAAACTGGTTTGCTTGATGTTAGTGCAAGGATGAGGATCAGGGTGGGATTCTACCAGTTTGCACCTATTCACTAGAACCGTTTGTTAGAAGAAATTACTGGACTAATCCTGTAAGGAAGGCAGGAAGGAAACATTCTGGTGTTGCTTACAGAAACTACCTCTCCATTAACCCTTATTACATTCTTGGCAGGACTAGACTTCCTGTCTCAGGAACATCTCTGGAGTTTTTTTCCCGTCCTTTGCTGGTACTTATGCTGGTACTTAAATTTGACTTATGACCATTTTTCACACTTATGACTGTTGCAGCATCCCCACAGTCATGAAAGGGCCAGGCGAGGAGATGCGTGCCTCAATGTGAGTGATATTGAGTTGGCCACATCCAGCCAATAACATGACCACCAAGCCATGTCCACCCAGTCACATGACCACCAAGCCACACCCACCACCTAAGCCACACCCACAGAACCATTTGTTAAAAAATTTGAATCCCACCCCTGATGAGGATGGTTCCTAATTACCCACAATCTATCAAGCGGTTGTCACAGGACTAGCACTTCTGAATAGCTCATTCTTCCCAAGGACCTAGGATAGCTGAAAGATATTGTAATACACACCCTGTAACCCAATATTTTTTTTTTGTTCCCAAGGAGTTGAGATTCTGTTCATTCCTGTCCTTCTTACAGTTATTTATAGTTTGCCATTCCTGAAAGCTGAACTTAACTCTTCTTTAATTTGTACTTCAAACAGAGAATTGATGCCTCTCCCGACTAAGCCCTACAGTGAAGATCGTAGCATGTAAAATCTGGAAGTGATAAATGAGTCGGAGATGAAGTAGCAGGAAAGCCCTACAGATGTAACATAGCTGCTCAGTTTCTTTTCCATTGGCTGTTAAACTAAAAGTCGAGGAATGCTGACAGCTATTTTATGTTCAGAATGAATGAATGCTGCAAGTCATTTGTGCTTCAGAATTAGATTTACTTCTGCTATTGCCAATAATAATAATAAAAAAACCTAGTTTTTAGCAATCATAATCTTAGCCTGCTTCCCATTTAATAGCAGTCAGCTAATATTTGTAATGGGAAAAGTGGGGATTGAGTGGCTATGTGCATAGATGCACATATCTGGAATTCATTACGTGATCTTCAGAGTAGGTCGATGTTTCCTATGAGCAAGACCTGCAAATTCAGGGATCATACCACCTACTTGCCCAGCGTTAACTTAGTCCCAGATTAACCATATATTCTGGTTGCGGATGCCACAACAAAGCATAATCTATAAAATATTCCCTCATTAACTTAAAATATGGTTCCCTAATTTGTCATTTAGTATAATCATGCAAAATGCTGACATGGCATTGGTAGCCTCACATTACAATGAACAAGTGCATTCATTCAATTTCGCAGCTACTAAGATTGTTGGCCAAGCAGGTACAAAAACAGCCAGGGAAATTATTGAAGCCTGGAAAATAGGGCCCTTGTCAGACAACAGGAGTGATGATTTACCACCAGCTTAGCGGCTATTTAGGAGCTGAGGACTTGATAGTACAAGGAAACAACAGCCAATCCCTGGCCATCAATACACCAATCAACTGATAGGAAGGCATCACATAAATACAACACATAGAATAACCCAAAGCACACATTCAGGTAGAGAGAAGCTCCCTGAGTTCTCCAGCATGAGTCTGGAAGTTTGGAATACTAAACCTTCGGTCCCAGTGACCGACCCAGATTGGATCTTGCAATGCTGATGTGATCCATATATGGAAGGAGGGAGAATTGTAGGCAGAATTATGAAATATCATTAAGGAGGGACTCCTTACTCTGTATAGTAATTTTATTAAGAGTTATATTGAAAAAGATACAAATCAATGCAAACTAAATAAAAATAGAAAGTGCAGAAAATAAAAAGTAGAAAAACAGAAAAGTAACACACTATTGGCTGATAAAACTTGTTCCTCTTTCATAACATCTTTGAAACACAAACAAAGAGGCCGATATGCTTCAGGTTAACTTCTACGGGTAGGTCCACTGTTCAAAACTATCCTTCAGTATCTTCAATGTTAAAATGGTTTGCTTTATTTTCATCTTGGGCATCCTTTTTTTGAACTATTCCCATCTGGCAGATGGTATAGGATAATAAAAACAAGGACAAATAGGCTGAAAAACAGCTTCTATTCTAGGGAAATAACTATTGAATTCTACTGTATATTCGATCCCAGGGCAATAACTCTATTGAATTCTACTGTATATTCAATCCCAGAGCAATAACTGTTGAATTCTACTGTATTATGCAATATCAGGAGTTTTCAATTCAATGTATAGAATGTGAAGGATGTGTGCTTGTGTTTATTTTCATAGTCATAATGTACACTGAAGATGGTATTTAATTTCATTGTATGAGATGCAATGACAATAAAATAAAGTAAAGTACCAAAAGAAGAACATTATTCTTTGTTTTAAGTCAGTGACAAAGTTTTCCCCTAAGTCCGAGGCAGCCAAAATTACATCTGTCAGGTTGATTGGAGTCATTTGAAATGGTGGACTTAATCAGGGGTGCCCTGAGCCTTTTTTCACACGACCATTTGACTCAAAACAAATAACCTTTTGATTCACCTTCAACCTTTTGTTTGTTATCATTGCTCTTTTACTTTGCACCATCCATGTGTCCTGAGCTTTGCAAGACTAAACCAACATCTTTGTTTCTAAGGGGAAGTAAGGCTCAGCAAGGAAGAGTGGGAAAATGGGTGTTGTTGTTACTTTTAAATGTCTGTTTGTTTATTTGCAGCTGGGGGAAGGTGGAATGCTTCTTATCAAGCATTGGTCCATGGCACAGCTCCCCACTGGGAGATGGGTCAGATTTCAATCAGCTTAGTGTTATGAAGAAGAGCTCCACCTTTTTAGGTAAATAAAACAAGACAAGAGATAGAAATACTGCCTTAGTTCCCAAGTAAGGATAGTATCTATTTAGTGTGAGTCATACCTGATGGATTGATTTTACAAATGCATTATCTAGAAACTGATTTATATTACAAGGCTCAATCAATCAGAATAGAGATGAAAGGGACCTGGGAGGTCTTCTAGTCCAACCCCCTGCTCAAGAAAGAGACCCTGTACCTGTGATGGTGAACCTATGGCATGAGCCATTTGTGCCGGCACATGAGCTGCAGGCAAACTTACCTCACTGCACATGTGCGTGCCTCACAGCTGATTTTCAGTCAGTTTGAGGCCTTTTTCGGACTCCCAAAGGCTCGAGGAAGGTTTCTGCAGGCTTTGCAGGTTGAAAACTAGTCCCGTTTTATCACTTCCTGTTTTTCTGAAAATACCGGAAGTGATGAAACAGGGCTAGTTTTCAACCTGCAAAGCCTGCAGAAACCTTCCTTAAGTCTCTGGGAAGCTGAAAAAGGCCTCAAACCAGCTGAAAATCAGCTGTGAGATGCAGTGCAGGTAAGAGGGCGGCGGCGGGTAGGTGGATGGGCATTGCACAAGAGCCCAAAAAGGTTAGCCACCACTGCCCTATACCATTTCAGACAAGGGGCTGTCCAGTCTCTTCTTAAAAACTTCCAGTGTTGAAGCACCCACAACTTAATTAATTAATCCACTGATCAATTGTTTTCACTGTAGGAAATTTCTCCTTAATTCCAGGTTGCTTTTCTCCTTGATTAATTCCCATCCATTGTTTCTTGTCTTGCCCTCTGGAAAATAAGCTGACCTCCTCTTCTTTGTGGCAGCCCCTCAAATATTGGAAGACCTTCTTTTTTCTAGACTAGCCATACCCAGTTCCTGCAACCATTCTTCATATGTTTAGGCTCCAGGCTTTCAATAATCTTCGCTGCTCTTCTCATCCTAGTTGCTCTTTCCAAAGTCTCAACATCTTTTTTGTAACATGGTGACCAAAACTGGACACAGTATTCCAGGTGTGACCTTACTAAGGCTTTATAAAGTGGTATTAATACTTCATGTGATTTTGATTCTATGCCTCTGTTTATACAACCAAGGATTGTATTATATTTTTGTTGTCCACTGATGTACACTGCTCAGGAAGTTGTACACGCAATTCCCTGCTACAATTTATTGGTGAAACAGGCTATGGTCTTGTTAGAGTTGCCAACAGAAAGGGAGGGGGAAAAGGGGTTTGAAAGAGCAGTGGGGCAGCTTGGAAATCGAAAGTACATTCCACAGTAGTTTTTCAAAGATAGTAACTAGGTGACTGAAGTTTCTGCCTTGCAAATATCTAACTGGAGAACATGATTGATGACTCTTGGCTATGGATGTGTCTCATTGGAGAATATGAATTATGATACACCCAGGGGGTGGGAAGAAAAAACAGAGTCAAGGATGACAATGAATGATGTGTCTCAGAGTTGGCTACACCCAGGCAATGCTGGACAGTTTAACTCCCAATAAATCCTTTTGAAGTTTTGGAAGTTTGGCTCAAGACTCATGATTTAATTGGGGTAACTGTCAGAATCCTGACACTGAGAGTGAGTACTTGGCCTAAAGTCACCCAGTGGATTTCAACATCTGAGTGATGACTTAAATTTGGATCTCTCCCATCATAGGAAAACAGGCAGGAAAATGCTGCCACCCATCTTAATGAAATCCATCCAAGCTTTCCTCCTCATGGGTTACAATAGGAGGTATGTGCTACCTGTCAGCTCTAAATTTATACTAATCCATCCCATTGTGGGCACGGGAGGCCAGGGGTCCCAAATGGATTTTCACCACCCAAAGGAAATCCTATTCCTGGGCAGTGAACTATCTGTAGAATTATTAATGGAAGGGCCTCACTGACCATATACTATTACAAGCATTCTCTTCAGCACAGATAGCCATCAACTTATGACAGTAATTCATCATAGTCTTCTAATGACCCCATAATCCCTCACAGGGTGGAGTCCGGGCAGAGCTAGCAGAATTTTTTAATGGCCGGATGCCTTTCCTGTCACCAATGCAGAGTTTTCTTCAGCAGATATATTCACATTGTGCTCCAAAGGAGAAATATCTGCCTTTACCCAGGATTGAACTCACAGCCTCCTGATTTGTGAGGTGAGAGCTCCCTCTCTCGGCCACCACACCACTCCAAACTTCTGACTGTAACTGAACCTGGCAATTGCAGTCATAAATTGTGACAGTCATAAAACAGGTCATCACTTGACCATACCTGCTTTTGCAACCTTTTTTGCAATGGTCATTAAATCAGTGCTATGCTAGTTAAGCAAGCCTCATAGTCATTAGGGGAACCTGTTGTTTGGATGGGCTGGTTTTTCCCTGAAACCAAAAGTAAATGCCAGATTTCTGGCAAAGCCATCATAAATCATTGCTCTGTGACTATAGGGCAATGAAAATAGCCATAAATACGGACCAGTTGTGGATTCCCAAAATGTAGTCGACCATAGGGGAACAACGACATAACTTCCAAACAGAGTCATAAGTGAGGAGTCCATTGCTAAGTGTAAGTCAAGGACTATTTGTATAGCTACCTTCCATCATTAGTATTATTCTCCTGGTGGAAGCATTGGGTAAACTTTTCATGCCATCGGTGTGAATGTGCAACCTCTTTCAAATATTAACATGAGCGTGCAACTATTTGGCCAACAATCTGGGTGTGCAAGGGCAGCTGGATTATACTGGCATTGAGTTTAGGAATGCTGCCATTATTTTCCTCTTCTGCACTGGTGCATTTTCTAGGATATTTAATATGTTTGAAGAGCAAATTCTTTCTCCAATGATGTCATTTCCTACACAAAGGGAAGAGTAGAAGATGGCAGCATTAAAGTATTTCAGACAGAAGTGTAGAAGTTATTCAAAAAGAAAAAGGTAGTCCCTGTATCTAGCCATCTCCATGCTTGTTTTACATTGGTTCACAGTTGTGAGCACCTTGCTTGATTCCTCAGTAGTTGCTGAAGCATCCAGAATGTGCAAACATGCTCCACTGACCAAGTATTGTATCATCCTGGGTGACATTCAAATTAAATCTGTGGCATTGTGTTTTGGATGTCATATTCACACATGCAAATTGGATACAAATTACTACAAATGATTTGATTGACTGTTTGATTACACACCATCAGGTCATTGTTAATTCTTAGCAACCACATTGACAGATTCTCTTCTTGAAGATCTGTCCCTAACATGGTCCATGACTAATATAACTAAGTCCGTCCTTCCTCCTCCTCCTCCTCCTCCTCCTCCTCCTCCTCCTCCTCCTCCTCCTCCTCTGCCTCTCCTCCTCCTCTTCCTCCTCCTCCTCCTCCTCCTCTGTATCCTCCTCCTTCTCTTCCTCCTCCTCCTCCTCTGCCTCTCCTCCTCCTCTTCCTCCTCCTCCTCCTCCTCCTCTGTATCCTCCTCCTTCTCTTCCTCCTCCTCCTCCTCTGCCTCTCCTCCTCCTCTTCCTCCTCCTCCTCCTCCTCCTCTGTATCCTCCTCCTCCTCCTCCTCCTCCTCCTCTGCCTCTCCTCCTCCTCTTCCTCCTCCTCCTCCTCCTCCTCTGTATCCTCCTCCTCCTCCTCCTCCTCCTCCTCTGCCTCTCCTCCTCCTCTTCCTCCTCCTCCTCCTCCTCCTCTGTATCCTCCTCCTTCTCTTCCTCCTCCCTTCCACCTTTCCCAACCTGAGAATCTTCTTCAGAGACCTCCAGACTATACTGCTTCTGTTTTTGTTTTATAGACTATAAAGTGGATAAGGCTGATTTATACTAAATTGAGGGGAATTAGATTTGAACCTGCTACTTTTTTGTCACATGTCATTTCACTGGACTTACTATTTGGACTGGGTTCAAAATGCAGTCATTATGACTTTTTTTCAGGTCAAGGAAGTGGTGTTTTGAAACTGTCTAGCTTCCAGGTATGAAAACAAAACGTTATTTGTATTTTGCAGCTCAGGGTTGAACTGTTGGGTTTCTGGTGTTCTCTGAGCTTCGCTATTTCCCTACAGATATTTCATTACCAGGTGATATTACATCATCTGAATGTGGAAGTTTGTTAGGTAAGGCAAGCTACTTTCTCATTTTTAGCCCTTTACTTCAAGCCTGAGGACAACAAAGTCAATTGACATCTTATCATCTGACATCTAAAGATGACGGGTCCTTGGTGCTCTCTGAGCTTGGTTGTTTTCTTGCAGACATTTCATTACCCAAACTAGATAACATCATCAGTGCTAGTAGGGAATATTGTTTGGTCTCAGTTTATATTCTGTCAGTATTGCCCTGCCAGTGTTGGAGATTCTTTGATTGGGCTGTTTACTGGTACCTTGTTTCGCAGTTTCTTGGTTGGGATATTGTTTACTTCTATATTACTGGTCTGATGTTAATCTTCATGTTAATCTATGCTCATCTGGGTGTTGATTGCTGGTAGGGAGGTTTTTTTTTGGGGGGGGGGGTGTTGTTCTCTTTTTTACTTGTTCTCTTTTTTTGCATAGTATGTAGGTGTTGTTTACATCTATGTGTCTGTTGATATCCAATTTGTCAGAGTGCCAGACTTCTAGGAATTCCCTAGCATTTTTTGGATTGGCTTAGTTAAAAGATTCCCACTTTCAAGAAAACAATCAAGATCACCAAGGACCCCTCATTTTAACCTTGAACTACGAGTATCTCCCTTTATTGGTACCTAAAGATGAAGAAATGAGTTTGGTGATATCACAGACATAGCTCCTCATTAATTAATACAATTAATGGAATTTATTTACTACCTGAAACCTGCCAGATTCTACACAGCTTCAGAACTTCCAATATAAAATATTATAGAAATCAATATTGAAAAATTACTTGAATACAATCCACAAAGTCTACAATTAAATCACAATTTAAATGCTAAAAATAAGAGCTAAACGTACCCACTTGCCTGTGATGGCATGATGCAAGTACTAGAGAGTCCTATAATGTTACCATGCATGTTTTCTCATCTTGGCATTATGGGTAGGAATGGACAATCCAGATGTATGGAAACCAGGTGACAAGCCTTGATGAAGAAGAAGCAACTTTAGAGCCAACATTGTTAGGGTGCATGCATGTGGGGTTTGCACTTTGCTTATATACAGTAGGTTGCGCTGCCAGTGTGGGCCAGGGTATGATTTCCCCCTGGGTCTGTTCCTTTATTAGGGAACTTTGGCTTATGGGTCTGTTGTTAATTTCTAGTCACAGACACATAGAAATAGCAATAGCACTTAGACTTATCTACCTGCTTCACAGTGCTTTAGAGCTCTCTCTAAGTGGTTTTACAGAGTCAGCATATCACCCCCCCAATAATCTGGATCCTCATTTTACTCACCTTGGAAGGATGGAAGGCTGAGTCAACCTTGAGCCAGTGAGAATTGATCTGCCAAATTGTAGGCAACCGGCAGTTGGCAGAAGTAGACTGCAGTACTGCATTCTAACCACTGCACCACCTTGGCTCTTGTAAATAAAGCACATTTGCTCGCTATTCAAAAGAGGCAATAAAAAAGTTAAGAAGGAGACACAAAAGTCAGAGCACATCCTCTCCAGCAACCATCACCCAGATAAGCAGAGATTCACATCCCAGATAAACAGGGATCAAACCCATACTTAGTAGCACTTGATAAGGTTTATCTAGTTGGGTAATGAAACTTTTGCAAGCAAACCACGAAGCTCAGAGAGCATCAAGGACTCCACTGATGGATATCATATTGTATCATTCAAGGCAGCATACCTAATAGCACTTAGACTTATATACCGCTTTATAGTACTTTACAGCCCTCTCTAGGTGGTTTACACAGACAGCATATTGCCCCCAACAATCTGCGTCCTCATTTTACCCACTTTGGAAGGATGGAAGGCCAAGTCAACTTTGAGCCTGGTGGGATTTGAACTGCCAAATTGTAAGCAGCTGCTGCAGAGGTAGTTTGCAGTACTGCACTCTAACCACTGTACCACAGAGGCTCAGTGCTTCTTCCTCCTATTTTCTCCATTTAAAACAATCCTGGGAGGTGGATTTGGGCTGAGCAAGAGATAGAACAATAGATAGATTGTCACCCAGCTGGTTTTCCTGCCTAAGGGAGGACTAGAACTCATGATCTCTAGTCACAAGTTCCAGTCCAGCGCCTTAACCACTATACGAAACTAGCTCTATCATATGAAGCTTATAAAATCTTCTACCTCCTTCTAAACTCTACTCTTAAGCTCTTCTTCCTTCCCTTTATAATTCCTGAGTCTGTAGTCCACAAGGAAATCTTTTTCCTTTTTCCTTTGAAGAGAGAGAGAGAGAGAAAGAGAGAGAGAGAGAAGGAGGGAGAGAGAGAGAGAGAGAGAGAGCACATTTTCTCCCTAGTGGCTGCCAGTTTCACATGGATTGTGAACAGCTGATGTTGAACATTGTATGGCTGTAATTAAGTAGCAGCTTTTTTTCCCATGCTTTTCAAAGAGATGATCCTTCGGTTTATATGAAGTCAGAGGGCGTAACTCTGAAATCAGATGTGGCCAGCAGATGGTGCGGTGAACATTATCAGCATATATATAGACACTGATAAATGTAAGGAAAATATGAATAATGTAATGGGGAGAAAAAAATAAGACCATGGTCAGCATTTCTACAGTTTTTTAAGGTAATAGGGTTGTTTCTCATGTGAAAAAGTTCCATCTTGATGTTAGGTGCATGAATATATTACTTTTATTAAAGTCACAATTCTGAACTGAGAGATAGGAGAATTAAGTTTAATGGAAAGAAGGACCAGGGAAGACATGACAGCAGTGTTCCAATATCTCAGGGGCTACCCCAAAGAAGAGGGAGTCAAGCTATTCTCCAAAGCACCTGAGGGCAGGACAAGAAGCAATGGGTGCAAACTAATCAAGGAGAGAAGCAACTTAGAACTAAGGAGAAATTTCCAAACAGTTAGAACAATTAATCAGTGGAACAACTTGCTTCCAGAAGTTGTGAATGCTCCAACACTGGAAGTTTTTAAAAAGATGTTGGATAACCATTTGTCTGTAGTGGTGTAGGATTTTCTGCCTAAGCATGGGGTTGGACTAGAAGATCTCCAAGGTCCCTTCCAACTGTGTTATTCTATTCTATTCTATTCTATTCTACTCTACTCTATTCTACTCTATTCTATGTATCATTAAATTGAAGGAGGTTTTTTTTTCAGGACATCTGCACAAATTGGATTGGAGTTGCGAGTAGTCTTTGACTTACAACCGTTCATTTAGTGACTACTCAGATTAGCAGTGGCACTGGGAAACAAAGTGACTTATACTGTTTTTTATACTTTGGATCGTTGGCGCATCTCCATGGTCACGTGATCAACATTTGGATACTTGGCCACTGGCTCATATTTATGATGATGGCAGTGTCCAGGGTCATGCAGTTCCCTTTTGCGACATCCTGACAATAGGGAAGCCGGATTCACTTAACAACCGTGTTACTAGCTTAACAACAGCAGAGATTCACTTAACAACTATGGCAAGAAAGGTCGTAAAATGGGACAAAATTCATTTAACAACTGTTTCGCTTAGCAACAGAAATTTTGGACTCAATTGTGGTCATAAGTTGAGGACTATCTTGTACTAATCTAATGTCTAGATCAAATACTAAAGTCTCTCAAATACTGCATAGCGTTAAAGAGGTCATGGGTCTCACCAAAAGAGGACAAAAGATGAAGCAGACTTGGTTTGATCTGATTAATCTCCAGGGTTGCAAATAATTACAACAGTCCAAACTCAATGAATTACATTAATTCGGTATATGTATTTATTCATTGTTAAATTTATTTGCTCTCCATCTCGTTTTGAAGCAACTTGGCACGGCTTGTAGCACAAAAACATTAAAATAATTAGAAATAAATATTCCTAACACAATAAAACAAAAGTACCATCAAAGTATATATTACCAGAGTGGGGAAAACTGACTTACTCAGTGTGCTTGAAACACTCCATTAGCTTAAGTTTCTTTATCTTTAAATTGGACTTGGATCAAATAGCCTTTCAAAGAGGGAAAAACTTCAAAAGAATGTCCCTCAGGGAGGCAGGACGTATCATCCAAATGCAAGTGTCTCTGGCATGCAGCGCGACAGATGCATTTTAGAACTATTTGTAATGTTGCATATATGATCACACACAGGCAAAGACAGCCGGCGTCCAGTATCCTACTATTAAATTTTGCAACACTTGTTCTTCTATTTACTTGGAACACCCATCAGTCCTGCAATTCCAAACTATTGCATCAGAACACTTCCATATTGCAAATGTGACAGATAAAAGTATAACGTTTAATAAATATGAAGATATGAGGACTATTTATATAAAATAAATTTGAAGAATATAAGAATTTTTGAGAAAATTGATAGAAAATATGGAATGGAATGATATGAAATCAAATGCGAAAGATGAATATGTAACCCAGGTCATGTTTGTATGGAAATGTTAAAACCTGGGACGATGCTGTTCACTGAAAGAGAGATTTTGAAATATAAAAAATAAAAAGCTCTTTACAAAAAAAAAAAAAAAAGAATACTTCCATATTGTCACTTCAAGTGCATCAATTCAAATTTAAAGTTTACATCAATTGGGGGAAAAAAGATTTGACTGTAATCTGGATGAAAGAATAATTATTTCGATATTTAAAGCTGGGAATGCCAGGGAATTTATCAAATACAGTCCCCTTGGGTAGTGAATGAAGCATAGTTCATATAAAATATTAATTGGTTGGTTTACTTAGCTGATATGTGTAAGAACTAAAGAAAGTCGTGTTGCAATCCCCTGAATGTTTGAAATTCATACATCAGAGTAGGAGTGAGAAATCTCCCTTGGTTTTCATTTTCTCCTGTTGATTCATTATTTCTCCAGAGCAATTGAGACAAACTGCTTGAAGCAAAGTCAACGGGGAAGCCAGATTCACTTAACAACCATGTTACTAAACTAATTACTGCAGTTATTCTCTCAGCAAGAAAACCAAAAAGTGGCACAAAACTCACTTAACAACTATCTCGCTTAGCAACAGAAATGGGCTCAGTTGTGGTCCTAAGTAAAGGACTAGCTGTATAGAGTTCTATTTTAGAAATGTACTCTGGTAAACAAAGCAAAAATAATGACCAACCTTTCTTAATAACCTAAAGGCAATGTAAGTATTGAAGAGAATACTTGTAGTTCAGGATTGAACTGTGGGGTCTTGGTGCTCTCTGAGCTGGGTGGTTTTCTTTCTAGCACTGATGATATTACCTAGTTTGGTAATGAAATGTCTGCAGGAAAACCACCCAACTCAGAGAGTACTAAGGAATCCACAATCAAAGTTGCCTTTAGACCAGGGGTGGGATTCAACCGGTGAGAGTGCTGGGTGCGCGTGTACAGCATTTGCAAAATGGCACCTGGATAGCTGACAAGCACTGTGTGCGGGTGGGCAGCATTTGAAAATCCTCTTCTTTCCTGCTTTTTCAACCTCAGCTGTGCCGCACAAAGCAGCTGAGGTTGAAAAAGCAGGAAATAAAGGACAGCCAAGAGCCCAGGCGGGCCAAACAGATGTCCCAGCGAACTGGTTCTGTGTCTGCTGCTCTTCAGAGCTACTGGTTCTATAGAACTGGGCCGAACCGATAACATCTCACCCCTGCTTTAGACCAAGATATTTCCTCAATAGATTCTGAAAAATATCCCAGACAAATAACTGGGGTGAGGGGGAATGTAGCAATAGTGCTTTGTCTGCTGGATCAAGAAATATTATTAGCAAGTGATCAAACATTTTGAATGCACACGTCCATATGATTTTCTCATCTTGTGGGAAATGGTTTTTGGACCAAAGACCCCATGAAGAAATATACTTTTAGCTTCCTCTTAAGCCATTCCCATCATACAATTTCTTTTGGCCTGGACAAATTTTGGCAGAAAACACAACAGCAATGTAACACAACATTAATCTGAAACAAATCCTAATGCTTACGCAAGTACCCATATTGAAATACTTCTTAAATAATGGCCAGCAGAGATGCATGTTTCCTAACATAAAGTAAATGTTGTGAATGAATAAATGTTTAATAAAGTTATCTAGAGCTTGAAGTCAAGTGCAGGGTTCTGGCCCTGCACTTCTAATTGGCTGTTAAATGGCAAGATCAGATTGGTCCGTTCAGGAGAATCTGATTGGCCATTAGCAACCCGTTCTCATTGGTTAATGGAGATAGCGCTCCCAGGTTGCCATTGGTTGAATAGTTAATAAGTTGTCTATATAAGGAAGGCTATAGCAGCCATCCAGTTTGAGCTGTCACACCATGTTAATAAAGACTTTTGAAGTTTACTATTTCACTGGCTCATCTCCATCCTTCGCACCCATGCTCCACACCTAACACTGGCGACGAGGGTGGGATGTGGAGACGTCAGAGCTGACTAAACAACGAAGAAGACAACCGAGCACATGGCTGAAACGCACAACGGCGGAACCATGTCTGTCGTCGTCGTACTACCCGCTCCGTTTGACCCAACGCAAGAAGACTGGGAGTCCTACATGGATCGTTTCCAAATGTTCTTGGAAACCAATAATTTGAAGGATGCCACAACCGGGAAGAAACGGGCGGTATTCCTAATGCATTGCGGGCCGACCATATTCAAGATGGCCAAGGCACTAGCAAAACCAGCTGAAGTGAAGGCTATGGACTGGGATGTCCTCGAACCTCTACTGAGGGCCCACTACGCACCGACCGTACCAACGTTCATAAGATGGCACGAGTTCTACCAAAGAAACCAGCGGAAAGGAGAGAGCGTTGCCGATTTCGTTGCGGACCTCTGAAACTTCGGAGGCCTCTGCGATTTCGCCGACCTGGAAGAGGCTTTGAGAGACCGAGTAATTCTGGGATTAGATGCGCTAAATGTGCAGAGCAAGATAATGGCAAAGGGCGACATTAGCCTTGCCGATGTCATCGCTGATGCTACCGCAGCAGAACCAACCAAGAAGTTGGCTGCCCAACTGCGCCGCAACCGCATTCCGACACACCAACCAGCCTGCGACATTTCACCTAAGTCAGAAGGACAGTTATCGATGGCCCACCACGAGGACCTCTCTTCGTCGTCAGACAGCGACGAAGAAGAGGTCCATCGACTGCGGTCTGATCGGGACCATTACCCAAAGTCCCAGCAACCATGCGCTGGCTGCAGGGCCAACCATTACCGGTCCGAATGCAAATTCCGCGACGCGCTCTGCCATGAGTGCGGGAAATGAGGCCATATCGGACGGGTCTGTAGAAGTCTCCTAGGACCCAGCCTGACCTCGAAGGAGGCCAACTATTGCCAATTGACAGGAAACCGTCCTGTAAGGTGAGAACCAGTAAACCACTCCTACAGAAACCGACCCATGAATCGCCTAACGAAGCGAGAAGAGGCTCACCAAACTATCACTATCGGTCACGCCTCTTCCTTGGATGCCAAGAAAATCCGAATTAAAGTGGCCATCGAAAATCAGCCCTGCCAAATGGAAGTCGACTCGGGATCGTCTCTTTCGATAGTTTCCTGGAAGACCCTCAAGCAACTCATCCCTACTATCTGGTGCCAAGACCTTCATTCCCAAAGACTCATACTTAAAGACTATCAGGGGAACCAGATTCCAGTCATGGGATCCAGTCGAGTCCGGGTTTCGTTCAAAAACCGCACAGCATACTTACCCCTGACAGTGATTGACAAGGACTGGCCTAGCCTGTTAGGCCTCCAATGGTTTGCATCACTCGGCATTGAAGTGGCAGGCATTAACCGAATCAATGGCAGTGACTGGGAGGAGGGCCTCATCCATGAATTCAAGGACGTCTTCGCGGAAAAGCTAGGCGAGTATAAGGGGACCCTGATATCCTTTAGCCTTAATCCAAAAATAGCTCCCATCTGCCTCAAGCCTCGTTGAGTTCCATTCGCACTAAAGCTGAAAATTGATGAACAGCTTGATAAGTTAATAGCCCAGGGAGTGTTAGAGCCAACCGATCACTCTCGCTGGGAGACCCCAATCGTGACACCCATTAAGCCAGATGGTTCGATCAGAATTTGTGGGGACTACCGAGCCACCCTGAACCACGCCCTGCAGCAGAGCCCATATCCGGTGCCGGTGGTGCAACACCTCCTCCATTCCCTGGGGGGCGGAAAAGTCTTCGCTAAACTAGACTTAGCTCAGGCTTATCAGCAACTTTTTCATCAGTTGATGAAAAAACGGCACAGGCACAGACAATCGTGACACACCGAGGTGCCTTTAAATGTACGTGGCTCCAATTCGGAGTGAGTGTAGCCCTGGGGATCTTTCAGAGCCTGATGGAAAGACTCTTACAAGGGATTAAAGGCGTTGTCCCCTACTTTGACGATGTGTTAATTGCTGCCCCTACTTCAAAAGTTTTACAGGATCGTTTAAGACTGGTTCTCCAAAAATTCAAAGATGCAGGCCTTAAGGTGAAGCAAAATAAGTGTAAGCTGTGTACAGATCGTGTCGAATTTTTAGGGTACTTAATTGACAGTCAGGGTATTCATCCTACAGATAGCAAATTGAGAGCAATAAAAAACGCTCCCAGACCCCGGAATAAGGCCGACCTCCAGGCGTTTCTAGGCCTCATCAATTTTTATAACGTATTCTTGCCGCACAAGGCGACTGTCGCTGAACCTTTACATTGTCTACTGGACAAAAAAGCAATTTGGGTATGGGTTCATAGAGAAGAGCAGGCGTTCCGTAATGTAAAAAAATTACTGACTTCTGATGCTGTACTAATGCAGTACAATGAAACCTTACCATTAAATATCACGTGTGATGCATCACCTTTAGAGTGGGCGCCATTTTGAGCCACGTATTGCCTAACGGTAGCAAAGCCCCTGTTGCCTATTTTTCAAAGACACTCTCGAAAACTGAGCGAAATTATAGCCAGATTGATAAAGAAGCCCTTGCAATTGTGTCGGCTGTCAAAAGATTTCATGAGTACGTGTACGGCCGGGCTTTTACTATAGTGACTGACCACAAAACTTTGCTGGGAATAATAGCTGGGGATAAGCCAACCTCCTATATATTATCCCCCAGGATGACTTGCTGGTCAGAATTCTTGGCTGCTTATAATTATCAACGCCCCGGGAAAGCTATTCCCCATGCCGATGCGTTGAGCCGTGCACCGCTTCCAGAGACTGCTGACGACCCCACGCCAATGATGACAACATTGCAGATCGAGACACTCCGTGCACCGCCATTAACTGCCCGTGATATCACGAGAGAAACAAAATGCGACCCTGCCTTAGCACAAGTCTTCATGTGGGTGTAATGCGGATGGCCATTGGACCAAGTATCAGATGACTTCGCACCATTCAAAAGTCAACAAACAGAGTTGTTTTCTCAAAAGGGCTGCATCATCTGGGGCGATAGAGTCGTTATTCCAGAACGACTCCAACAGGCACTACTAAGAACCTTGCACGATGGCCACCCCGGTATCGTGCGCATGAAGGCCCTCGCACGAAGCTACGCGTGGTGGCCAGGCATCGACAAGCAAATTGAATTGTGGGTCAAAACTTGTCATAGATGCCAGGAAGTAAGCAACGCTCCACCAAAGGCAATCCCAACCGAATGGGAGACACTGCGGGGACCCTGGTCCCGTATCCATCTGGATTTTGCTGGGCCGACCAAAGGCCACAGCTTCTTGTTAACCATAGACGCCTACTCGAACTAACTCGAAATCCACCGAATGAGGAACACGACAACTGAAGTGGTCATCAAAAAACTAGAAAGACTGTTTGCAACCCACGGATTACCAGACGTTCTGGTATCCGACAACGGGCCTCAATTTACTGCGCTGTCCTTTGAGCAGTACTGCAGTATTCGACACACGCTCATTTCGCCTGCGCATCCTGCGGCCAACGGTAGGGCTGAGCGCATGGTACAATTCGTCAAGAAAACGCTACAGAAAGTGGACTATGACAACATCGAAGAGAAGATAAACCGAATCCTCTTTTTACAGCATATCACTCCTCACAGCGTCACCAACAAAACTCCCTCCAAGCTGCTAATGGGACGAAAGCTCCACTCCCACCTCGACTGGTTACACCCAGCCTATGAACCGGAGAAACCACTCGGATCCAGCAGCCAATGCCGTACCTTCCAGGTAGGCAATTTGGTGTTCGCTAAAAACTTATCGGGCGATCCGCTGAGGGTAGAAGTGACTGTGGTCCGTGTAACCGGCCTGAGATCATACCTTGTACAATGCCCTGACGATAGACTTTGGAAGCACCATATCGATCAACTACGATCAAGGCTGCAGTCAGGCAATTCCGAACTCCCTAATGACCAAACTGAGGGGGGAGTGGAGATACAGAAGAAGATGAATTTCAATTAGCAGAAAACCTTTTTGAAGGAAACGATAGCGGAACAGAAACACCAGAACAGGAATCAGGGATGGGAGTGAGTTCACCTCAGGGTGATACCGAAGATGTTGGTGACAACGAAAACGCGAACTCTGAATCAGAAGCAATTCTTTCGCCAAACCACGCCCCACCTCAACAAGAGTACAGCCAAATACCAGGTGCACAGTGAAAATCAAAAAGACTAATAAAACAACCGTCCTACCTCAAGGACTACATGACTGCACCCCGTAAACGGAACCCGGGGGGAAGGGGTGTTGTGAATGAATAAATGTTTAATAAAGTTATCTAGAGCTTGAAGTCAAGTGTAGGGTTCTGGCCCTGCACTTCTGATTGGCTGTTAAATGGCGAGATCAGATTAGTCCATTCAGGAGAATCTGATTGGCCATTAGCAAGCCGTTCTCATTGGTTAATGGAGATAGCGCTCCCAGGTTGCCATTGGTTGAATAGTTAATACATTGCCTATATAAGGAAGGCTATAGCAGCCATCCAGTTTGAGCTGTCACACCATGTTAATAAAGAGCTTTGAAGTTCACTATTTCATCAGCTCGTCTCCATCCTTTGCACCCAAGCTCCACACCTAACACTAAACATTATAAATAAAGGAGGCTTTCCTTTTGAAACCATATAATACATTTTGACTTTCTGATTTGTCAAACCAGTTACTCAAGCCGGGTTGGTCTTAATGTTCAAGATGAATTGATTTTGGGTGGTTTGCTACATGTTGTCCCTAGTCGTCTTGGGGAAAAAATCCCATCAGGAATGAAGTACTTTAAAACTATTATGTTCTGTTGCAGGTAACTTTCATTGATTGTGAGGGGGCATGCATAAGCACACCAACGTGCCTGTCCTATTGTTTCTTTTATTTTTCTTACATGTATCCATTTCATGTATTCATAACTATGTTTATTCTTATACCTATTATCTTGTAAGCGATTGACAAATCAAATTAAAATAAAAACTAAAAATGATCTGCAAGAGTTTTATAGCTCCAAGAAAATGAGGCTGGGACTTTAAAAAAAACTATGTTTAAACATAGGATGAATCTATATGTAAACATAGAATGTATAGTAAGAATGTCTATTGGAAATTTTAAATTATCTTCAATCCAATCTAGACAATATTACTAAGGACTTTTCCTCAATAGAGTCTAGATGAATCTAGGGATAAATCATCTCAAATTCTATGGATGAATCATTTCAGATTCCATATTTATATTTTAGTGTTCAGAGAAGATAAGAGAAGTATTGGGGGGGGGCAGGGAGAATGGTGAAAAAATACCTTGCTGTTAATCCAGTAGGGATTGTTAATCCTGATTTATTAAAGAAGTTAAATTATGTCTAATACACGAGGGATATTTCTGATTCTTGCTGTTCCTCACTAAAGCAGCAGTGTGATTTCAAGTAGAACTTTGAAATATTTGTTCAAGGTGACATGCGAACTTCTGCCCGTTAACTCAGAAACGAGGACTGCTGAATTTATGTTCAGCTTTTTGCAATCTGTCCCCTTTCCCTTCTGTCCTGGCCACTTTTTACAGAGGCATGATAGAGAATGTCTTAATAAACTTCATCACTATCTGGTTTGGTGGCAGCAGTACCTCAGGTAGAAAGTCCATACAGAGAGTGGTAAGGACAGCCGAGAAGATCATAGGAAGCTCACTTCCTGTCATTCAAGATACTGCTTATAAGCGCTATGGACTTAGAGCTCAAAACCTTGTTAGAGACCCCACATACTCACTTCACAGTCTGTTTCTGGGGCTCCCCTTTGGGAAGAGGTTTTGAAGTGTTTCTAGCAGGACTAACCATTTCTGTAACAGCTTCTGTTCCCTATGCCATCTATCTGGTAAACTCACAAGATTCATTTTTCTCACCATGTACAGGTATACATCTGAACTAGACTCTGTATTTATCTGTATTTATTTTTTCTGTTATATTACGTAGTGTCTATTGAAGGTAGTGACCCTTTGAGAGCTGTATGCCACAAAATTTACTTTAACGTATGCTGATTAGTCTACATTCAAAGTGACAATAAAGTTATAAAGTTAAAGTTAAGTTAATCTTACTTGTGAGTAAGTACACGGCCAACTGAATAATGGGGCTTAATTGGAGTAACTGTGCATCAGATTCAGCTACCAGATCTTGTTTCATTCATTATATTACTCATTGCAAGTTCTCTTACCATCTCATTTCTTGTTAGGTCTTGCATTTGGGTTAGGTCATGTGTCACATAGAGTTTACCATTACGGATTTTGGAATCTGCTGGATTTTATTTCAAGTGTTGTAAGGGTTCACACTATATATAGCCAGTCCTATCTTGTTTCATTTTTTGTTGTTGCTGTTTTAAGACCATCTATTAATAGTACAAGGAGCATGGAGTAATAGAACCAAGAAAGTTGCTTTGTATATCAAGTGTTATATAGCCAAGGGATGAGTGCAATGTTTTGGATTCTATTCCAAAAAAATATTTTGGATCAAATCCAAAATTCTCACTTAGGGGACCAAGGACGAAGTTCAAATTATGATATTCTGGACATATTATGCAAAAAGTAGCCCTCTGAAGAAGTCTATAATTTTGGGAAAGGAAAGAGAAAAATAGATGATCAGTAGCCAGTGGATGGAGATATTTATAGCAGTGATGAGTTCACTGGTGCAAGATCTGAAGACCAGTTTGGGGACCTAATTCCTAGAGAAAATCTATGTATATGTGTATTGTTAGATGCTTACACCAACCTGATGGCATGCAATCAACCTGTTTGCAACTCTTTAAAATAACTCAGTATTTTCCCAGGACCCATGTGGCTGCTACAGAGGGCTGTTATGAGGTTCCTAAAGAAGATATGGATGCTTTAAAGAGTTGCAGACTGGTGCTAAATTTGCTTTTCCACATGCTCTGAAGCACCTAGATATTTAGAAATACCTTCCCATTCCCCCTTCAGAACTTCTATACATATGCCTTTGAGAAATATTGAATCATCATCATCTTCTTCTTTTAATAAACCCATAATCCCTTGCATGGTGAAGTCTGGGCAACTGAATGGAGCTGAGTGTTTACTGGCCAGATGCCTTTCCTGTCACCAATGAGGAGTTTTATGCAGCAGATAAATTCTCATTGTGCCCAGAGAGAGAAATATCTGCCTCTACCTAGGATTGAACTCACAGCCTCCTGCTTGTGAGGTGAGACTCCACCTCTAGGCCACTGCACCACTCTTTGAGAAATATTGTATCATCTGGAGTATTTCCTTTTGAAATCCTATTTTGACCTAAATTCCCATATTTCCTCATGCATGTTTGGGCCACTGGTATATTTAAAGGAAGATATACTGTTCTATGTACTTTAAACCTGAGTTGTCATATTCACAAATATTGTCAACTTTTGAGCATGGAAAGGAAAGAAAGAGACACCATCAACTGAAAATAGGCACTACGGATTAGTCCTTGACTTATCATTAAGCAGTTTGGTCATCAAGTGAAGCATCATATGGCAACACCTGATTTTGCTGCCTTTTTTCCTGTGGTCATTATGTGATTCACTGTGGTCATTAAGTGAGATATCATGTCCCTGAAACTTGCAACATTCCCTGCCAGCTTCTCTATGTGGGATGATTGCCAACTGTCCAAATCATTATCAATTAACCAAGGGAATCCTGGGACCATCATGTGATTATATAGTAAGTCCCTTGTTTCAGCACTGTTGTAATTTTGAATGGTCAGTAAATGAATGGTTGTAAGTTAAGGAGTTCCTGTATGGTACTGTGCTAATAACTAGCTTTGCATTTTTTAACCAGGATAGATTCCTCATCAAAATGATTGCATTGCCGACAATCAGTTTACTCAGACAAATTGATTGACTCTTCTTTGACTCTTCTTTGCAAAGAGTTCTCTTTTATTACCGTATGTTCATGATACTTTGAGGGGTTTTTTTCTTTTCAACTTCTTGGTAGTGTTTTTGAATGTACAGTACTTTATTGTGGAATATAGCAAAAGGTGGTACTGCTGGTCTTAGTTTTCTGTTTTAACATGTTCCAGCACTTTGCAATTTCCCTTGTTGTCCTTGTTTTCTGATGTGAAAAAGCTGAATGGAAGAATTTCCCGCACATTGCCGTCCCTTAAGATTTAACTGAAACATCGAAAACCAAGGAGCCTTCAGACATTAGAAGGATGACTGAACAAATTTTCAGGCCACCCCATTGATGACTAAGTTCATGAATGCCAAATTGTGCCCATGGGGATTTTATTTTTAAATTCTCCATCTTTGAAAACAATTTCAAAGCAAGCTAAGCTCTCTTTCCCTGAATTGAAGATGAATTGGTAGAAAATATTATGAAGATGTTTTCCCTTTGTCAACCAAAGGAATTCTATGAACTCCTAGATCAATGAAAGACTCCCTCATAGTGCTTCCAGATATTTCAATCAAAATTCTCACCATCCCTGATTATTGGCTAATGAGAGGCTAAGAGTGATGGTCCAATACCATCTGGAAGGCATCAGATTGTCCTAACTTAGAGGTCACCACTGTGGGGAAATAACCAAGGAGCAGATTAGGCCGTAATACAGTTTATAGAAGCAAGAATTCATATAAATCAATTCAAGTAATGCTTGATAAAATGGGACTTTTAAAGTCTTTTAATACTGTTATTTTGGATTTCCCGTTTTGCAATGTTAATTACTTTCCCACAAGAAAATAAGGAGAGCAGAGCCAGTGTTCTGGTATTATTGAGCATGGACAATGGTTTGAATTGTCCAACAAATTGCACCTTACATGACCTGGGATTCATCTTCATGTCCTGCCTACCCCAGCACAAAGTAAACCCACTAAGACAGGAATCAACACACCCTCCCCCCCCCCCCCCCGTTTTGGTAGCCACCTACACCTCTCCTTGTTCCATGGCAAAATTGTGTTTTATACTTACCTTGCATTTCTGGTCACTTGTCTCTTGGTCCACTGCATCCCGGGCTCTATACAGATGACTTCCCACCGTCTTCTGAAGGGTCTTTTTCATAATGGAGAGATGAGATGCTTTATGATATGTGTCCAGAGCCTTTGGCGACCCAAAACAAATGTGCTTCAGAATTGGTTACTTTTTCTATTTCTTGTGAGAATAACTTCTCACATTGATAAGAGTGATGTTTACCAAGAAAACAAGAAATGTATACAGAGCTTCTCACTCATCCTGGTTATGATTGTCCCAAATGTGCTTTTTCAAGAAGCAACTGGATTTTCTTTGTTTTTCCTTGAAGGCATTTTGCTTCTCAGAACTGGAGAAGTTTCTTGGATGAGAAGTGAAACATCTTCAAGGAAAAACAAAGGAAGTCTAGTTATCTCTTGAAAAAGCACCTTGGAGACTAAACAAGGGAGGTCTCATAAAAGAGGCAAATTTCCAATTATTTGTAACTAAAAAGAGAGGAAGTATGGAACAGCTTTAACACTCTAAATTGTGTGTGCTTGTGTGTTTGCGTGTGACTTGTAAGTAGAATCCTCATTGGAATACTTGTAACTTTAAGCCTCCTTTCAATAAATACTCTAATGAGTATCTTAGATTCTTGGTCTTTGGGTCAGCTATTTCCATCTTAGACTGCAAAGCAGGAAGCTGATCCCTCAGTTGTTTTACTGAGTGACCCATTTAGTGCTTCTATTAAGCCATAGAGCAGAATTTACAATTCTCTTTTTGGTTTTTACAGATGCATTGTGAGAGGTTTATATGCATCCTGAGAATTCTTGGAACAACCCTCTTTGGAGTTTCTCTTCTGCTTGGAATTTCAGCTGCTTATATTGTGGGCTACCAGTTTATCCAAACAGACAACTATTATTTCTCCTTTGGACTCTATGGTGCTATTTTGGCATCCCACCTTATCATCCAAAGCTTATTTGCCTTTCTTGAGCACCGTAAAATGCGCCGATCTCTGGAGACACCAATCAAGTTGAACAAAACTGTTGCCCTTTGCATTGCTGCCTATCAAGAAGACCCAGACTACTTAAAAAAATGTTTACTTTCCGTGAAGAGGCTCACTTACCCAGGAATTAAGTTGATTATGGTAATCGATGGGAATTCTGAAGATGATGTTTACATGATGGACATTTTTAGTGAAATCATGGGCAGGGATAAATCTGCGACTTACATCTGGAGGAATAACTTTCATCAGAGAGGCCCCAATGAGACTGAAGAGTCCCACAGAGAAAGCATGCAACACGTCACTCAGCTGGTTCTGTCCAACAAGAGTGTCTGCATCATGCAAAAATGGGGTGGAAAAAGGGAAGTCATGTACACAGCCTTCAAAGCGCTGGGGAGAAGTGTGGATTATGTGCAGGTAGGTCTATAACATTCTCCTTCGTTGCCAAATAAAACAGGCATCCCAAGAAAGTCAGTCTTGTATATTTTGAGCTGCATGCAGCCCAACCCATCCTGCCCCTTATGCAAACAGTGTGCCTCTTTCTCTCTCCGTTGGAAAACAGCAGAGCCGTTGAAAAAGCTGGGCTCCTTGAAATAGTTAAGATGATCAGATGATACATAAGGAACAGTGATGAGGATTCAGACAGGGAGGGTGAAAGCTTGCCATCAGGTTCTGTGATGATGTTAATTATTTAATTTATTTAGAAAGAGAGAGACTCTGGGGCATCTGATTCCACATTGCCTCAGTAGCTTCCCCGAAGGATCTTTTTTCAGGGTAGCAGAAGGTGACACAACTCTACCAGGTGTCTCACAAGCTGCATTATTCCCTCTTCCAGACAGCACGCCATGAACTGTGGTCAGGGAAGCGTTTCCGCCTGTAGTTGCTTGGATTTGATTACATTCCATTGCTAAGCTGGCATGGACCTCAACAGAGTCTGTGGCACTGTGAACAAACCCTGGTTTCCAGTTTCTAAAGAACTTCTACCCTAACCACCTGTTTGTGTTGATAGCCGTATTGCAAAGATGATTCTTTAGTTGCTCTTAAAGCTTAAACATTAGCAAACATGGCTGCATAGCGCAAACCTCTACTTCAGCCAGTAGCTAAGTATTCAGTCAGCAAAAAATAGCAAGGGGCGTTCTCCCCCTTTCCATGGGCCTTATTGGTTGCGTTCACACAGCTCAGCTCAGCTATGAATATGGGTTGTTATCAGTGGCAGGATTCAAATATTTTTACCATCAGTTCAGTGGCTGTAGCTTGGTGGGCGTGCTTTGCACACATGCACATACTTTGCGTGCACACACACACCAAATGTGCACTTTGCACAGGCGCAGAAGCATTTGCATAGGCACAGAGGCGTTCCAAATCACCTCCTGCAAGCCTGCACTCTCCTGGTTGCTTCTGCAGCTGCTGCGCAGCACTGTGCTGTGCCATGCAAATCAGCTGCATTTCAAAAGCAGGGGATAAAGATGTGTATGGGAGCCCAGGCAGGTGGGTGGGCCCAACAGCAGAGTGGCATAGAGAACCGGTTCGGTCTCCACTGCTCATCGGTGCTACCGGCTTGGCAGAACCAGGCCGAACCAGTAAAATTCCACCACTGGTTGTTATAATATGGGTGTTAACATGCTGTGCGAAGTCAGAGTGCTTTTTAAATGTTGATTTATTATTTAGTGGCTCCATAGTTAAGATGCTGTGGCTGGTTGGATGGAAAGCCAGCAACCCAGGTTCGAATCCCAAGTTCCACATGACGTCAGGGTGAGCTCCCATCCTCGCCCAGCTCCTGCCAACCTCGCAGTGTGAAAGCATGCAAATGAAAATAGATAAATAGGTACCACTTTGATGGAAAGGTAACAATCCTCATGTTGGCCTCATGAACGGAGAAATTAATGAAATAGAGATGAGCACCACCTCCTATAGTTGACAACAACTAGGGGAATAAAATCCACAGGGACTCCTATTGCTTAGTACGATGGGAACTCAACCCAATATGGCTTACTTGCCAAACCAGGTGCTCAGGTATTTTTCTTCATTAAACACTGCACGGCACATAAGTATCATTTGTTATAGCAGGGGCATGCAATGGAAGTAGCCAGAGCAAAACTAAATTTGATTTCATTTCAGTTGCAATGCAGTGGCAATGAATCACAACTCATCAGAGAAAATATGATTATTTCCTAGCTGTGGGCTTCCTCTTCACACTAAATATGGCAATTTGCTGTTTGAGATTTCTTGAGGACTGCATCAACATTTATGGAGGCCCTAATGTGGCCCTAAGGTCTCAAATTAAATACTTCACAATAATTGTGGTCTCTGAGCTACTGTACAGACAGACTATTTGGTTTGAGGCTGCCTTCTACTGGCTAGTCAGTTTAAAGATGAAAAACTGTAAGAAGAAAGAATAGGATTTTACTCTAGGTAGTATGCAGTAAAATAGTGAAACTGTGCCTTGGGTTGCTAAGTACGATGGCTACATTTATGGTTGTTTGCGCCATCCCATGGAAATGTGACTGCATTTTATGACAGTTTTGCCCCAAACCAGCACTTATTTCCACTTTTGAGCAAAACCGTGTCCGTAGCAAACCATCAGTTCTCTTAGTGATTATATTGATCTAGTTAACAACTGCTGCAAAAAAAAAAAAAAAGTTAGTCACATGACTGGCCCATTTTATGACCAAGATGGCCAGATTCCAGTATGGTTGTAAGTTGAAGACTACCTGTATAACACCCTAACGACATTTATAAATTTGGATCCTGTTTTTTTTAGAATGAAATCACCATCAATAGACACTATATGTAATACTAGGAGTCACTTTTTAAGAAAAATACCTCCAATATTTTTATAGGAGATGGGAAATACGAATCCACACTAAGAATCTTAGTATGTCAAGATTGCAGTTTGCTTTTGTAATCACTACTTTGCCTAGAATTACCATTTCTTCTGTTTGCATAGAAGTTTACTTCTCAATATTTACTGCTGAGAACACAAGCAGGAGGAAAACATTTTGCTCATTTCTTGCTTTTTGGCTTCTCAGAAAACATCTGATTGGCTACTGTGGAAATAGAAGTATGAATGGATAAGACTTTAGGCTGAGTTAACAAAGTTTTTTTTTTCCAGATATTTGATTTCCCTCACACCTTCCATCTGCTATTACAAGTAGAAGTTCAGATGCTCCACAGAACCAACAGGGGATAGTTTATATATTTTATTTTTTATATATTTATACTCCACCTTTATTATTTTGATGTAACTGAAGGTGGTGAACATATTTAATACTATTACCCCTTATTTTCCTGTAAGGTTTGTTGGGCTGAGAGAGTAACTGGTCCAAAGCCATCCAGTTGGCTTTTGTGACTAAGGCGGGACTAGAAATCACAGTCTTCTGGGGATTGGTCCAAACTTCACCTAGCCAACTTTCAGGCCTAAAATGGAACTAGAACACACCCTCTCCTAGTTTCTAGGCTAGTGCCTTAACCACTAGATCAAACAGGCGGATGAGCTAAAGGTGTGATGCAAAATAGGCTACCAAATCTGCTGATAAACACCAAAGATTCCTGGCCATTGTTATCTAATATTAAGAATGCATTTCTCTCTGTCTTTATTTTTTTTTTTCCGACTATCTTTTTTTTCCAAGAAAAAAAAAATCATCAAGCACATTTCTTTTTTTTAAAAAGATAACAATAATCCCAGCTAGGAGCTGAAAGCTTAGTTCATTCTTTGAGCATCTCAGAGGCTCCCTTATGTGAACATATGCTTTTACGTCTCAAAAGAGAAACTCAAAGTTTTGGCAGTATCCATGAAAATGGAAAGTTTGTAGTCCTATAAAAACTTGTTAAGAAGCAAGGAGGGAAAGAGGGTTGGGTCAGGAAGATGGGGGTGGGGGTAAGCCTAGAAATACAAACAAGACAAGTCCTTCAGCCAAGTTCTTTGGCTTCAGCCTCCACAGCTGCATTACCTCACCCAAGGCAAAAGCTTTGCATTTAAAGCCTTGGTGATACTGTTTGCTTAAAAATGAATTAGGCCAGGCCAACTCCCCAATTCTAAAAAACAAGCTTCAGGCAGCGATTATCTGTCAGCTGAGATATAACTAATAGATATCTCCACCCATGCAATATCCCTCAAAAATGAAGTGGCTGATGATGTGGGGGAAAGCTTATCCCCCCAACTATATTTTACTCATGCAAGCTACTTGTATGTCGGTGTATTTATATTCTTGATACCCTCTTCCATCCATCCATCCATCCATCCATCCATCCATCCATCCATCCATCCATCCATCCATCCATCCATCTATCTATCTATCTATCTATCTATCTATCTATCTATCTATCTATCTATCTGATATCCCCCCTCTCTCTCTTACCTATCTCGTATCTATCTATCTATCTATCTATCTATCTATCTATCTATCTATCTATCTATCTATCTAATCTCTCTATCTCTCTAATCTCTCTATCTCTCTATCTAATCAATTAATCTAGCTATCTATCTAATCTAGCTTCTCTATGCATTATCTTTTTTGGGGGGGCGGGGAGGGTTGACCCAAAAATGTTATTAACATTAATATGGCCATGTTAAGATGTTTAATATCTGGAGCAGTGAAGGGTTGGACAATGAACAAGAACACACAGTTACAGTTAATTGTTTGAAAAGAGCTGGCCATTGCATGAGGCAATCTAAGCTGTGATTGGTTATTGGGAGTGTAAAGGGGGAGTTTCCTTGTTTCCCGCCCTTTTTCCTCTGTGTGCTGTGTGATTTACCTCATGATGTTCTGGCTTTGTTGATTTACCTCACGATGCTTCTGTTTGCCCAACTTTCTAATCTGCTGTGTATATAGTTATAAAATGTATTTATTTATATACAACTAGGTGTCAGCGTCTCTGACTCTATTTGGACACCAGTTGCATAATTCCCTGACAAGCTGGTCCTATTGCTGGGCAAAATGAGATGGCCATGGCCAACAGCAAAAGAGAGAAAAGATGGCAGTCACTATTTGTGCTTCCCAAAGTGAAGGTCATGGAGCCATTGTTAATGTCCAAGAAAAACATAGTTGCTCATCTAGATGACTCTTCTGCAAGGGATGGGGAGGAGACTGGGCTCAACCCAAGCTAGAGAGGTTAGTCAGTGGATGACATCCCCCCAGAATAAGACCTGGTGCCTTTTTGGGTGGAAAAAAAATAAAACTCTGTCTTATGACAGAGTCTTATTTTTGGGGAACCATGGTATTAAGCCACACAAACTTGAAATTTGGCAGTAACTCCATAATTTAGAATTCAGATATAATTTCAGTTTTATTTTATTTTTTACACATGTGATATTTTCTCCCCATGAGTCACCAATTTTCATCTAACTTTAATGATTTGATCATGATGAATCACAGGCATTGAGGCCTTTTGGGAAAGGAGATGCAGTATGAATGGCAAGAGTATTATGTTTGCTTGGCTTGAAAACATTATATTCTTTCTTTTTTTTAACAACTGAAACTTTTGGGCAACTTCATTTATGTATTGAAAGTTTATCCAATGTTCTTCCAAAGGAAGAAGGCTGGTTTTAACAACACTGGTTTTAATTTTGAGTTTAATTGTGCTAATTTGATTAGCATGTCCAATATTGTGCATATTAGTTTAATTATCTTAAGTTGCCTTAAGTTGCCATTCAGTTCCTGAATGGATTCTCTCAAAATATTGAAGATCCAGCTTGCTCTGAGAATATGAACCATTTTCTCCCTTTACTTTATTCTGCCTTGATTTTTGAACCTTTTTGTATGAAATTCCTCCTTTATAATTTTGACCACCAATGGGAGTCTGTTGAGCGTGCTAGAAGCAGCACATGCACTAGATGATTGTCAGGGATGCTTCAACTCTATTGAGTATTGTTAAGGTGTGCAAACATTGATATTATTAAGGTATTGTTCAGGTGTGCAAACAATTCTTGAGCTTGAAACAGGCCCTCTGATATTCAACCAAAATGCTCAAGATAACCCTTCTTGAATCTATTTTGGTTTTAAGCTCAGAATTTAAATTCAAACTTTAAATTCAAAAGTGTTTTGTGCATTTCTAGGGCTGGACATAGAAGAGATGAGAGTAATCCCATTTTGACTATACTGACATGAGGATAGATCCTCCAGAAAACTATGGATTAAAGTCAAAATTGCAACAGTTCAAAAAATGTTCACTAAACTGCTTGCTTACTGAATTAACCCATTCTCTCAGTTTACACAGTACTGTAAACCATAAACCAGTCAGAGAGGTTGGGTTTACACAGCACTTTAAAGCACACATACCTCCATCAACATTAAAAATAAACCAAATTTCACATAGCCATTAAATCTTTATTTAAACCAAGCTATGCAAAGTGTGCTGTATATACAACACAAATACTAGTTGTATTCACAACAGCCATGCTCAAAAGAGCTATCTATTTCACATTTTAAGGAGGCTAAATATATAACCCCTTCCCAGTCCATTGGAAACATGAGAATATAATCAGGAAATAAAATAACATGCACTCTAAACATAAGAGTGAAACAGACTTTTATTAATGTTTAGAAGTGTGGAGCCCCATGAATTGAGAGTTCAAAGAAAGCTAGATGGTGGAATCCAAGGTATATATTTCACATGAATAGCTAAACCTCCTGTGAGTGAAAAGGGCTATCATATTTCTTCCCAGATCCTCTGCCAATTTTTTTTGTGAAGCATCTGTAAGTTCACTCATCATTCATTCCCCCTTAGGACAATGGGAAACATTTGAACTGGGGCACCAAATGCAATCTTTCCCCCCCTTTTGAAGGGAGAAAGATCAGGAAAAGTGCAAAGCACCCACCATGTAGTGTTTCTTTATCCCTGTTCTATATACGATAAGATGATATAAGGTATGAGATATAAGATACAAGATTATATAAGATGAGATAAGATGAGATGAAAAAACAAGATAAGATATTCCTTTTTGTCACTTTTTTCTGTGAACACACTGGCACACATTAAAAAATGAAATTCCAATGCCCACTCTTAAAAAAAAATATATACTGTGTGTGTGTGTGTGTGTGTGTGTGTAATTGAATGGCATTCAGCAAGCTAAGCATTATTTTCAAGAACAACTTCCCCTGTGGTAGGATTCAATTTTTTTTTACTATCGGTTCTGGGGGCATGGCTTGGTAAGAGTGGCAGGGGAAGGATACTATAAAATCTCGTCAGAGGTGGCATTTGCCGGTTCTCCGAACTACTCAAAATTTCTGCTACCAGTTCTCCAGAACTGCTGAATACTATCTCTGAAAAGTCTTTGATCAGTGTGTTACCTGCTCTAAATTAGGCCAGTGAAACATGGACACTAACCTCACAATCAGTACAAAAGCTAGGAGTGGTACCAAGAGGAAAGATACATGCTCAGTATCAGGGATGGGATATGACAGGGTTAAGTACCGGTTCAGGATTTATGATGTGCTTCCCTGCACTACAAGCAGAGAAGCAGCCTTTGAAACAGCCCTCTTTTCCTGCTTTTTTAACTGCAGCTGTGCCTCGTTCGGCAGCTGAAGTTGAAAAATCAGGAAATAAAGATCAGCTAAGAGCCCAGGTGGGTGGGTGGGCAAAAACATCAGCAGACATTGAACCGGTTCTGTGTCTGCTGTTCTTCAGAGCTACTGCTTCTACAGAGGTGGACAGAACCGGTAGAACCCCACCCCTGCTCAGCATTACAAGACAAGATACAAAGATCTGCAGAAGGATTAGAGAATAAAGAAAAGTATATGTTATCATCAAGAGAGTAAAAGAAATGAAACAGAAATTGGCTGGCCACATAGCAAGAAAAACTGATGACAGGACAACCAAGAAATCATGGAATAGACTCCACATGAAAAAAAAATGTCCATGAAAGAGACCAAAAACATCCCTGACATAAACTGTTTCAAATCCTTCCCTCAAAACAACCCTATTACAGGAAGAGCAGTTCGGATATCCAGCCGTTGTACAACGATGGTGTTTTGATAGAACAGGTGGCAGAATGTAAGTTTCTAGGTATCACCCTGAAACAAGATCTAACATGGGGGGCAAATACTTTAGCCCTAGAAAATAAGGCTCATCAACGACTGTATTTTTTAAGACTTCTAAGATCACAACAACTGCCAGAGAGTCTGTTGGTTGCCTTTTATTGAAGCTCTATAGAGAGCATTTTATCTTATGGCCTCTGTGTGTGGTTTAGGAGTTGTACAGAGGCAGAGAAAAGGGTATTCCAAAGAGTGATAAAAAGGGCACAAAAGATCAGCGGATGTTCTCTTCCCTCATTGGAGGATTTGTATACCATGGGATGTAGAAGAAAGATACAAAAGATCTTGAGAGACCCTTCACATCCAGGCCACTCGTTGTTTGAGATCCTACCATCAGGAAGACAATATAGAGTGCTGAAAGCCAGGACAAATAGATTTAAACATAGCTTTTACCCAAGTGCTGTGATCAGGTTAAATGCAGAGTTATGAATCTGGTGGTCTTAACATATATATATCCCGGTTGTATAGTTTTTTAACTGTTAATTTGTTTTAATTTGTTTTACATTGTTATTTGTATATGTTTTTTGGTGTTGTTCAGTTGTATGTTGTGAAAGAGCACCTTATTTCGTTGTTCTCAGGTTCTGAGTACAATGACAATAAATTTATCTTATCTTATCTTATAGAGCACTGCACACCGGAACAACTAGACACAAGGACAGTTTTTTCCCAAACGCCATCACTCTTCTAAACAAATAATTCCCTCAACACTGTCCAGTTATTTACAAAGTCTGCACTACTATTACTATTAATCTTCTCACCACTCCTTATCACCCATCCCCTCCCACTTGTGATTGTAGGACTGTAACTTTGTCACTTGTATCCTTACAATCTATATTGACTGTTTCCTAGTATGATTTGATTGCTTATTTGTTCTCTGTGACCTTATGATTCTTGACTCTTGATGAATGTATCTTTTCTTTTATGTACACTGAGAGCATTTGCACCAAGACAAATTCCTTGTATGTCCAATCACGCTTGGCCAATAAAATTTTTTAATTCTAATTCTAGTTCTAGTTCTAGTTCTAGTTCTAGTTCTGTTCTATTCTATTTCACAAGTCTCTTTATCCAATACTCTAAAGGCACCGTGGTACAATTTACATTGTGGTGTATTTGTTCTGCATTTCCAATTCATTGCTAAAGAATTCCCAGTCACAGTATTGGATGTAATCATTATGGGATTTCCTGGGAAACCCAGTGAGAAAATATCATCAATAGGCAAGCATTATTATTTAACTATGCAATTGCTTGTAGTTCTTTTTTTTTTTTTCCTTCAACAATCTTGTCCCTGATCTCTTAATTTTTTTATGTGCTTTTTTTTAATGGATAGGTGTGTGATTCAGACACGATGCTCGATCCAGCTTCTTCGGTGGAAATGGTGAAGGTTTTAGAAGAAGATCCAATGGTTGGTGGTGTTGGGGGAGACGTACAGGTGAATACAGTAATCTTACTGACTTTAGGATGACATTTTTTGTGCTTTCTTTGTAACTGCTTGCACAAGCCTCTGCAGTTTACTTGGCAAGATTTCAGAACCAGTTTGTCCTGGTCTCCTTCCTGTGACAGAGTGACTGGCCCAATATTCCTCAGCTGGTTTTGTGCCTAAAGTGGGATTAGAACTAGTAGGCAGGCTCCATTATGATAATAAATCCAGGACTACCTGTCCATCAGAAAAAGGTGACATAATTTTGTTGAATACATATTAAGTACTATCATAGTAGTTATTGGTCTGATCAGTTAGAGAAGATTGAATTTAAACTCCCTTAATCAGAATGACAAAAAGCAAAGCAAAGCAAAACAATCTATTCAAACTAAAATATTAGGTCTTTGGAACTTTTGGCTTAATTTACTATTTGTTTTATTTTATTTGTTTGATTTGTCAAATGCTTACAATATAATAGAAATAAGAATAAACATAAGTATAAATACATGAAATAGGTATGAATAATTGGGGACAATGGGACAGGGGCGGTAGGCACGATTGTGCGCTTATGCATGCCCCTTACAGACCTCTTAGGAATGAGGTGAGGTCAATAGAAGCTAGTTTGAGGATAAAGGAGTGGGAGTTTGAGAATGCGACAATAGAATCAGGTAGTGAGTTTCATACATTGACCACTCTGTTGCTGAAATCATACTTCCTGCAACCAAGTTCGGAGTGGTTTACATTAAGTTTATATCTGTTGTGTGCTTTTGTGTTGTTGTGGTTAAAGCTGAAATAGTCATTAACTGGTAAGACATTATAACTGATAAGAGGTTATGCTATACTATTAAGACTGCCTACTATGGCAGCAAAAGCAATAAAAACTTTTGGGACATCCTAAAATCTTGAGAAATGTTATTATACATTTGTTATTCTTATGCGTATAAGAGCTGATGAGTGAAAACAATAAATGGGGAACCTTCCACGTTACAATATTAAAAATAACATTGATAGATTTATCAAGGATAATCTTGTTGTCTTTGTCTCAGGAACTAATCTTTAACCTTCTCTTGCAGATTTTGAACAAGTACGATTCATGGATCTCCTTTCTCAGCAGTGTCAGGTACTGGATGGCATTTAATATTGAACGAGCGTGCCAGTCCTACTTTGGCTGTGTACAGTGTATCAGTGGACCCTTAGGAATGTACAGGAATTCCTTACTTCACGAATTTGTGGAAGATTGGTATAATCAAGAATTCATGGGCTCTCAGTGTAGCTTTGGAGACGATCGACATCTCACCAACAGAGTCCTGAGCCTGGGCTACGCGACAAAGTACACCGCTCGATCAAAGTGCCTTACAGAGACACCCATCGAATATCTCAGATGGTTGAACCAGCAGACCCGTTGGAGTAAGTCCTACTTCCGCGAGTGGTTGTACAACGCCATGTGGTTCCACAAGCACCACTTGTGGATGACCTACGAGGCAGTCATCACAGGGTTCTTTCCATTTTTTCTCATTGCCACTGTCATACAACTTTTTTATCGGGGGAAACTGTGGAACATACTTCTCTTCCTGTTGACTGTTCAACTTGTTGGCCTCATCAAGTCTTCCTTTGCAAGCTGCCTTAGAGGGAACATTGTCATGGTGTTTATGTCCCTTTACTCAGTGTTGTACATGTCAAGTTTACTTCCTGCCAAGATGTTTGCAATCGCCACCATAAACAAGGCAGGATGGGGCACATCTGGCCGAAAAACTATCGTGGTCAATTTCATAGGACTCATCCCCGTGTCTGTTTGGTTTACAATCCTTCTAGGCGGGGTTATTTTCACCATATACAAGGAAACTAGAAAGCCATTTTCCGAATCAAAACAGACAGTGCTGATCATTGGCACAATACTTTACGCCTGCTACTGGGTGATGCTTTTGACTTTATATTTAGCTCTTATCACTAAATGTGGCCGGAGGAAGAAGGAACCACAATACGACATGGTTCTTGATGTGTGATTTTACCAGCATGGACATTTTCTTCTTGTTGTTGTTTCATCTTTGCTGCCCTTAGCAAAGTTTTTTTTTTTCCCCAAGAGACATGAAAATAAACCTTTTCAGAGTTGGTGGCACTGAATTTGACATTGCTAAGGGAAAAAGATTACTGCTGCTTGGACTTGAACATTAACGAAGCATGCCAAAGCAAAAGAGAAAAAAACAAAAAAAAAACAAAAAACAAAAAATAAAAATGTGATTGTGCCTTTTTTTTGGTAGGGGGAGGAGGATAAAAATCATAGATTCAACCCATTCCTATGGGTGGTCTCTGAAAATGCACTTTCTTCTATCACACGTATGTCCGAAAGTGTTAATGTCCTATATACCTCATTACTCACTCTGATATGGACAGACACAGAAGAAAGGGAGTTTTGGAGACACAGGCAAAGAATTTGATGACCCCTTGCAACCATAATTTATAAACTTCTTTGCATTGTTCTGTGATTTTTTTTTTATAATGATGTGACACGTGTGTGTGTGTTGCGTGTGTGTTTGTGTGTAAACGTGAAACTGTCAAATGCAATTCCAAAGTCAATTTTTATAAGAGTGGATGACCCAGTTGTATTTTTATATCATTGTAATAATTTGTCTTTGTTTACCTTTTACACCATTTTTTTTTTTTAAAAAAACCTCGTATTTTATATTACTGCCAAAAATATTTTCTTCCCACCCTACTTAACAGCCTTTTCTAAATAGGTGTTGAAGAATTGTTACTTTAAAATAAAAGGTTTAAAAATGAGAACACCCTTGCCCACAATGTGAAAATGGATGCTCTGTGGTTTTTTTTTTTTTTTTAAGAATTAAAACTTAACTTCTATATTTTTCAATGGATGAATGGCTATTTCTATTACAGCATATATAAACATGTGTGACTTGCTTTAATTTTATTTGGAAAAAGCAATTTGATTCTCAGTTTATGGGGACAGAAAAACAGTGAGGGAAACTTCTAAAAAGGTCTTCTGCATCAGTCCATCAAGTGTTGTTTTCATATGAATCTCATCCCTTGCTCTCTGTTACCTTAAGCCTTGATGAAATCAATCCATCTGATGATAGCGCATCACACTGCTGCAAGCCGCACCCCTTCTGTAGAGCCATTCTGACATCACTTGCATGGACAAAAGGGACGGGCCTTGTATTGCAACAATTCTTTCATCGTTTTGATAAGAACAGCCAGAACCGTAGCTCTCCATGTCTAATATCCCAGTTTCCTTCCAATAATTTTATTATTTGTTACATCTGCAGAGTGCTGCCCTACATTTTCCTGGGAATTCTTTTCTCTGAGTGACTATGCACAACTCTTTGTGTTCATTGTGGGTTGTACTGAAGGACATGCTGCCCCATTAAGGCTAAAGGGATAGATATGTGCAATTGTTTTCCCCTCCCAGAAGTAACAGAATAACAGAGTTAGAAGGGACCTTGAAGATCTTCTAGCCTAGACCCATGTTCAAGCAGGAATATACCATTCCAGACAAAAGGTTGTCCAATCTCTTCTTAAAAACCACCAGTGATGGAGCCACCCACAACTTCTGGAGGCAAGGCATTCCATTGATTAATTGTTCTCACTGTGGGAAAATATCTTCTTAGTTCTAGGCTGTTTCTCTCTTTGGTTAGTTTCCATCAATTGCTTCTTGTCCTGCCTTCAGGTGCTCTGGATATTACAAAACAGTATATATTTCAGATGAATAAATCCCATAATCTCTGATTCACCAAAATCAGTGAGGATCTTTGGGAGCTGCAATGGAGCAGTGGTTAAAGTGCAGTATTGCAGGCTAACTCTGCCCATTGCCAGGAGTTCGATCCTGACCGACTCAAGGTTGACTCAGCCTTCCATCCTTTCGAGGTCAATAGAATGGCTCACATTGTTGAGGGCAATATGCTGACTCTGTAAACCATTTAGCGAGTGCTGTAAAGAACTATGAAGAGGTATATAAGTCTAAATGCTATTGCTTTGCTATCTTGGAGCAAGGTAATTTAAAAATCTAGCTGTGAACACATGACATAGTCCAAGATACTAATTAAGGTACTCAATCATGTAGCAGTTTGGTAGCCAGGGTCCAATATTCTTGCTTCCTATGTTGCACAGAAATATTTAAAAGGTACAGAAATTTCATTAAAATAAAACCAAAAAAATCACAAACCACAGCAACATTAAATCAATATTAATAAAAGTGATTTTTTTTAAAAAAAAAATCACATAAGAAATAGATCTAAAAGGAATTTGAAGATCATTTTTCAATCCAAATGATCCCAGTTTGGAAACCGAAAAGAGAGTTTTAAAGTAATTCCTTACTTCTCAAGTTTTTAAACACATTAGCAAGATCTAAAATTAGGTTAGTCACATATTAACCCAATATCTCATCTTAAACATTTTCCATCCAGGATTCTCAATCAGCGTGGCAATTGGCTGTAAGGGTGGCTGGAAACTTCAATCTTGCCAATCAGAAGAATGCCAGCTTATGGAAGATTATTTAAATAAGTCTAATGACCCATTGATTTCAATACAGAGATGTGATTAATAAGTGTTTACTATAAAACCCTGAATGTGATTTACTCCAAGGTAACATGAGCACACTAGATGTAACTCTGTGAAATGAATAAACATAGACACAGGCTGTAGTAATTCCATCTATTCCAAGTTCATCCATACCAGCCTTTTCCTCACACGTTGACCATTTGAAGATGTGTAAACTTCAACTTCCTGAATTCCCCAAACAGCTTCTTGACTTCTGGGGGTTGAAGTCTTAAAATGGTTAACATTGAGAAACGCTGATGTTCACATTTGCAAACAAAGTTTGTTTTACTTATGCCTGTAAGTATGGTTCTAGTTTAAAAAAATAATTTTGGGGGGCCTAATGCCTACAGGGTGGGCAAAATCATATAATACTATTTTTCAAAGGATATTTACTGAAGTATTGTCAGCACCACACTGGTTTGCAAGTCTAGTTTCTTAACTGGATTGTGGAAAATACATTCATCTGATTTCAGACACCTCTTCAACCATCTTTTATTAAGATGAAGGCTTGCTTCTTTCTCTGCCATAAAATGATGTGCAACACACTTCCCTTTTATTTGTCTGTGATATGGAGACAAGCATGCTGGCTTGCAAATTTATTTTTAATATACGCTTCAGCTGGGCACAGACAAACCCTTTTTAGAAACTGAATGGATCAGTATTATTATTATTTTTTTAAAAAGGAAACAAAACAAATAACACAAGTGGGGGGGGGAAAAGAAACTTGATTTTGCCTTTTAACTATTTATATTGTATAAATTAAAGCTTTGGGGTAATAACGTTTGAGTGTCAAATAATTCATTTCCTTTTATTAAATTTTTTTGAATTTATTGCCTGTATTTATTCTAGCAATAATTCAATGCATTTCAAATATAGGTTGTTTAGTACAATTTTTACTTTAATAAATAAAATATTTTTGTACCACTGTGTGTGTATTACATTTTTCCCCCTACAATAGTGTCTCTGCATAGAATCTTAATTTAATTGTGGAAGTCAGCACCAAAAGGCAATCTCTGTTTAGGTGATCAACAGTGTAAATGCTTATGTGGATACATATTTCCATTTAGGTGTGTGCATACCTGGTCCCTTTTCTAACTATAATTCAGAGTAATTTTAAGGGCACCAATTTTATCTGGTGTGTGTGTGCGTGAGAGAGAGAGAGAGAGAGAAGGAGAGAGAGGGAGGGAGGGAGAGAGGGAGGGAGAGATCTTTATCCCTTTACAAATACATAGGCTATTGTACTGAAATAAATATTTGCTCTGCAAACTTTCGTTAAAGATAGTTTTATTGCAGGTAAAAAACATCTCCTTTAAAAATAAGCAACAAACCATGCATGGCTAAGGCATTTGTTTATTTAACACATTTTCCAATTCCAATTCCAGTTCTAGTAACGAGATGAATTATAATAATTATTTTACTTGGTCCCTTTTCTAACTATAATACAGAGTACTTTTTAAGTTCACCAATTGTGTGTGTGTGTGTGTGTGTAGGGTAGGAGAGAGAGAGAGAGAAAGATGCTTTGGCTGTATTTCATCATACCTCAATCAATCAGCTGAAGGTAAAAAAAAAAAAAGGAAGATTTCTCAAACATTCATTCAAGCACATGTTTTTGACTGTCATTTTTATTGTTTTCTCAATTTTTCTACCAGTGCAGTAGGAGTCAGGAAAATGCTATGGCTACTAATTTCTGACAAAATAAAACAAATTTGACCCCATTCTGATATGACCTTGCTGAGGAATAAATTACCAAGGAATCTCTGGATTTCCTAAACTGCCCAAGCCTTATCGGAATACCAGTGGTGAATTCCTTGGGGAACAAGCTACCCAACCCTTCATTTGTTGTTGGGGAAATGAGATAAATTCAAGATGGTGGATGCAATGTTGGAATCAAAGCTCTGCCTATCTATCTATCTATCTATCTATCTATCTATCTATCTATCTATCTATCTATTTATCTATCTATCTATCTATTTATCATATCTTTCTCTCTTTCTCTCTCTCTCTCTATCATCTATCTATCTATCTATCTATCTATCTATCTATCTATCTATCTATCTACCTACCTACCTACCTACCTATCCATCTATCCATCTATCATCTATCTATCTATCCATCCATCCATCCACCTACCTACCTCTCTCTCTCTCTCTCTCTCTCTCTCTCTCTCTCTCTCTCTCTCTCTCTCTCTCTCTCTCTCTCTCTCTCTCTCTATATATATATATATATATATATATATATATATATATCATCTATCTCTATCATATCTATCTATCTATCTCTATCATCTATCTATCTATCATCTATCTCTATCATATCTATCTATCTATCTATCTATCTATCTATCTATCTATCTATCTATCTATCTATCTATCTATCCATCTATCTATGTTACCATGCACATAAAAACAAGCTGAGGTTCAATCATACTGTTGTGGCTACTATTTTGGCTTTTATTTTATTTATTTTTAGCCTACCGTTCAGACACCTTTATGGGGAAGCAAAATTACTTTAAATTCTGAGTAAGTTAAACTGGCTACAGATAGTCTTGGCTTACAACTATAATTGGAGCCACACATTTTGTTTGCTAAATGAGCCAGTGGTTAGGTGAGTTTTGCCCCTTTTTATGACTTCCCGCCATATTTGTTTAGTGAATCCATGCAGTTGTTCAGTTATTAACACAGCTGTTAATTGAATCTGGCTTTCCCATTGACTTTGTTTGCCAGAAGGTTGCAAAAGATGTTCCCAAGATCCTGGGACAGTGCAGTGGTCATAAATACAGACCAGTTGCCAAGTGTCCAAATTTTGATCAGGTGACCATGGTGTTCTGACCTAGGTTTCACAAAATCACAAAGCAGAAGCAGATTCCTTGTCTTGACAAAACCCTTTTTATTACAGTATTCCTCTCATTCAAAATCCAGCAAAATCCCAGCAAACAATCCTTCAAGAGTGATTTACAGCTACAGACCCTTATCAGGCTTGGAGAGTTGTCAGGCTGATAGCTTCCAAGGGCAAGGCTGTACCAGAAAATACTTGGTAAGGAATCACGAATTAATCTTCACCCTAATTAAATGAACTAATTGTCTCCTGCAAACACCACTCCCCCCCCACCATCCACCTGAGCCTTTACTCCCAAGTCAACCCTTGTTCCTTAACTGTTCCCTTCTCCTGGCAGCTCGGTGCATGCGCAATCAGGAATAGGCTCCCGCTGTTCTTCTGCCCCACTGATATTTGACTCCGAAGGCAGCTGATAACTGTCAGAGGGCTCTGGGCCCATCTCTGCCTCTGACACAGAGCACTTGTCAGAGTCTTCCCAGACTCCAGGACTGGCCCATGTTCTCCTCACTATCCAAGTCTGCCACCAGCTCTGCTGGCCACTAGCAGGCTACAACACATGGGAATGCTGCAATGGTGGTAATAGTCATAAGTCATTTTTTTCAGTCCAATTGTAACTTTCAATGGTCACTAAATGGACAGTTGTAAGCCAAGAACTACCTGTATATTTGATCTAGGTTCTCTATCTTTCATACCTATTTAACAGCGAATATTTCTAAATTGGGGTTTATGCTTATCCACACTGCTCACCTTTTCAAATATTTCCAAAAACAGGGGAACAACTAGAAAGTAGCAAAAATGGATTCAGAATAATCTCCAGACTGTCTTTAGTATTTATAATTCTTTTTGGTAACAACTTTTTAAAGTTATATCCAAGGGAGCCATATCCAAGTTTTGCATATGGCAAGCACAGACTCAATTTCTTGGCTTCTATGACATAATTCCTCCACATATTGTACATGTGCTTTTTGGGGGGGATATTCAAATATTCACTTTCAAAAATGTAATATTAGTTAATTCGTCCTGACATATAGACACCCATTGTTTAACATCAATTTTGTTTTAGAGAAGGCTTTAACTCAGAGAATATATCTCTGATTATCGTCCTTTGGCTCATCTCTAAATGCTAAGCAGGGTTTGTCATGGTTAGTACTTGGAGGGGCACCGACCAGGAAACCCCAAGGCAGTAGATCAAAATGGGAAGTTCCCCCTCCCCCCCAAATTTAAAGGAAATCAGTGGCAAACTGCTTCTTGTTAAATAATCCATGAGTCATCCAAATCTGAATTAAACTTGGAGATTTTAGGTTTTTATAATTCAGAAATGGATAAGAAATAACCACCCTAAATGATCAGTCTTGTAAGCCAGTTTGACATATCAGAAACAACCATTGCATAATGCAGCCCCAATTTTGTAGCTTGAGAAGTCAAAATTGATATGTAATTGATGGTTGGAAAAGTTTTTCAGATTCAGTTTGCATTCTTTAATGCAAAAGGGCTCTGGAGAAACAGAATATAGGATAGGGAAAAAAATATCCTACCCCAGCAATTATTAGTTGCCCATCTCATCCAAGATACCATAACTTGTAAGACTCTGCATATGGATGTTTGTAATTTCAGTTGCATTTTCAAGGAAACTTAGGTAAAACAAACAAACAAATTTCCTATGTTATTAAACAAAGACTCTGAAACATGGGGAGGGGAGCACACTTAGCCAACATTCTTCTGCAAGGCAACTAATTTCTAAAAAATCTTCTTGGAAACTAGTCTTTGAAGCAAATTTACATGTAGCTACTAATTCAATTGCCTGCATTTCAAATTCCGGATTGGAAGCTCTTCTAAGCAAAATTGTATTAATAAAATCTTTTCCATCTGTTGCTGTTATTATTTTTAAAGGAGACTCTCTCTCTCTCTCTCTCTCTGTGTGTGTGTGTGAGAGAGAGAGAGAGAGAGAGAGAGGGAGGGAGGGATCTTTACCCCTTTACAAATACATAGGCTACTGTACTGAAATAAATATTTGCTTTGCAAACACTCATTAAGGATAGTTTTATTGTAAGTTTAAAAACAATCTCCTTTAAAAATAAGCAAGGAACCATGCATAGCTAAGGCATTTGTTTATATAACACATTTTCTTCCAGCTCTAGTAATGAGATGAATTATAATAATTATTATAATAAGAAAGAAATCAATGGTTTATTTAAAAATATCTAAGCAAAATCTATCTTCTTTAAGGACTGTTTAAAATATTTCAGGCTATCTTGATGGGAGTTTGTCAAATCCAGCTTTTTCTGGATGCCTCAGAAACTTCTAGCATGAAACATGTCAATGCATGTTTTTCAAAAGAAGGTGTTTATTTTGAACTTAACCTGTATTTAACCAAGGATGGGATATATACTCTGCTTCTTCCAACTGAGAGCATCTCTTCAGCTGTATCATAAAGAACCCGGGGGAGGGTGTGTGTGGCCAGGAGGAAAGACATTTTGGTCTGTGAGGTGGAGCACCAATGGTGTTTCCTTCCCCAATTCACAGGATACAGTGAATCCATGAAGGTACTTTAGGAAGAAAATCTCACACCCTCTAACAATGAAAAGGGAGGAGGAGGAGGAGGAGGAGGAGGAGGAGGAGGAGGAGGAGGAGGAGGAGGAGGAGGAGGAGGAGGAGGAGGAGGAGGAGGAGGAAGAAATGGTGGTGAAGATAGTGAACAATCTATCAGAATAGAGCTGGAAGGGACATTGAAGGTCTTCTAGTCCAGCCTTCTGCTCAAGCAGGAGATCCTATACCACTGATGTCAAACTCACTGCATCATGTTTTTGTCATGTGACATTTCACAAAGAAGTTAACACAAAGAAAATCCTGAAGAACACCCAAACACAAACTGATATGTTTCTGAACCATAATAAGTTATAATTGTAGTTTTGAAGAAACAAATACGGATAATTATCATTGCAGGAACTACAAGTAGAAAGGTCAGTGAGAAAGAATAGGGGAATATAAAGACCTTCAAACAGAGGTCGAGCAAATATATTGGTGTCTATTGAGGTTGGTGTGTTGGGTGCCCTATTAAAAGATTTGGAAACACGAATCACAATGACGAAAGAGTAATCATATAATGGGCTCAGTGCATGCAATGTAGTTTCCCATGTTTATGTCCTGAGGTTGAACACGAGTACATGAATCATACGGTTTGCATGCCAATATCACAATGCAAATTTCATTGTTTGCCTGCCTGTTCCCTCTCACTCTGTAACACCTATGTCAGGAACCACTCTGAACTGCAAGTACATAAACTCCTAACAATTGTATGAACAGAGTCATCCAGGTAAGAATCACAACCTAGCTGCTTAACTTGAGTTCCTATACTGCACACTAGTCTCAATTCTCAAATGAATGTTGTTATGTACATTCAATATCCCAAATAACCCAATATGGAAAATCATAATAATAAATTTCTGTCCAAGTGTGAGTTTCACTATATCTGTTGTGATAACCCCAGAGGTGGTATTCAGCAGGTTCTGACCAGTTCTGGAGAACCAGTAGTGGAAATTTTGAGTAGTTTGAAGAACTGGCAAATACCACCTCTGAATGGAGATTTTATAGTATCCTTCCCCTGCCATGCCCACCAAGCCACGCCCACAGAACTGGTGGTAAAAAATTTTGAATCCCACCACTGGATGACCCAGGGTGTGGCACAAAGGCAAAGACAGTCAGATAATCAGTAGGAGTCCCTTTATTAGCTCCAACTTTGCCCCCAATGTCCTGGTTACCTTCTGGCTGGAAAAAACTCTCCCAGGAGCAGCCTTTGGCTGCAGAGAATCAAGTCCAAAACATGGTCAAAAAAACTGCAACTCTAAGTCCAATCAAGGGAAGATGAGGTAATTATTCCAACAGGGCAGGAGCAAGAATTCCAGATGTGAAGGCACGGCAATAACTAACATGGTTGGGAAGACACCAGGAATACAGATAAGCAAAATCACCACAAGATAAACTTTTGTCCCAGCAGCTGCTGCATTCAGCATGCATCTCTTTTAAACTCTCATTCCCAGGTGTAGTTAATGAAGGGAATCAGGGCCCTTTCCTCCGCTGTCAGTCACGTAACCCACATTGCTCTTTTCTCCGTTCCTCCCTGCGTGCCCTAGGATGAAGAGGAGGTGGGCCTGGGTCTTCCTCTCCCTCTCCCCTGCTCTGCCCAGCTGGACTTTGCCTTTCCCCAGTTTCCCTCACAGCCAATGGAGCCACACTCCTCATCTTCCTCCTCAGATTCTGACTCCAGTAGGGGCATGACAGCTGTCTAGTTTACCTGTGTTATCAAGTGTTAAGCGAGGGGGTGGAGATGGACCCAGTGAAGGTGAAAGCCATCTTAGATTGGCAGTCCCCTCGAATCCACAAGCAACTGCAAAGTTTTCTAGGGTTTGCTAACTTCTGTTGGCATTTCATCCCATCGCTTGCAAAGATAGCTTTGCCAATCAAGGCTCTCTTTGCAAATGATGGGAAGAATTGCCAATAGAAGTTACTGAATCCCAGGAAGCTTTCATGATCCAGGCTGATGACAGCAACATGACCAAAGGGGCTGTCCTCCAAAATGATAAGGAGGGAAACCTACAGTCATGCACATACACCTCCCCAAAACAAATCAAACAAAACAAACAACAAATATTTGAATAAACTGGGGGAAAATCCTTCCTTAGGAACTGTAGTATTGTCGTAGAATTGTAGTAGCTTAACTTACTATAGATCAGCTTCTTCCATGCCATAATCCAGGAACTTTTGCCCTGTTTTCTGTTGCATACAGCCATCTCTTACTGATAGTCCTCAACTTACTACTATTTGTTTGGTGACCATTTAAAATTACAATGCCACTGAAAAAAGAGACTTGTGACCACTTTTAACACTTATGACCCACGGTCACATGATCAAAATTCAGATGCATGGCAACTGGCATGTACTTATGACAGTTACAGTGTCCCAGGGTCATGGGATAACCTTTTGTGACCTTCGGACAAGCAACGACCTACCACAGCAGGGAGGCAAGGAATGCTGAGGGTCCCATCCCATTTGGCAGGACCGAGAAGAAGGGCCTTCTCTGTGGTGGCTCCCTCTCTCTGGAACATCATTCCCTCAGACAATAGACTGGCCCCCACTCTAACACTTTCAGACAGGGGTGGGCTGCTGGGGGTTTGCAGGGGTTTGGGAGAATCCCTAGCTAAGATCCTGTGCAGTTTGGAGATCCCCCCCAAAAAAATCCCACTCCTGGCTGGCCCTGCTCAACCTGCCCTTCCCCTCCCCGGAGTCCCAATGTGGCCAGTTTTGGATGCAGGGAAGTGCAGGGTGTTAAGTCCTGAGCATGGGTGCAAGGAACGGAGACGAGACATCGAACTGTGACTTCAACTCTTTATTCGTGACTTCAGAACAGAGCAAAATACTTGGGCAGCAGCAGCTCTTTTATAGAGCTGGCTGCTGTCAAAACAACCAATGATTTGAGTTTACCACTCTAACAAGAGTCCAATCAGAGAGACCCGCTGTCAGCCAATCAGATCGGCCAGAAACGACCAATCATGACTCGCTGTTTGCGGGCCAATGAGAAGTGCAGGATTAGGAGCCTGCTGTTAAAGTAAAGCTATTAGGGTTGTTACTGATGCATTGGCTTAGTCCATAACACCCCTCCCCCCAAGGTTCCATCTGAGGGGTGGGGTGACGTATTCTCGTAAGTAGGCAGGTCGCTTCACCTGTCTGCTTGATCTGCGCTGTTCCACCGGTTTCTGTCCTGGCTCTGGTTCCGGTGGGCTGCTTGCTGGGCTGGGTGGCGAAAACGGTCATGCTGTTTCGTTGAATGGCTCTGGGCTGACCTCTCTGCTCTTGCCAATGCTGTCATCTGGGTTCCCTGGATCTGTTTCCATCGTGGTGCTGTCATGCAGTGAGGCAACTTCCCGGCTCGGTTCTCCTTCTGGTGGTGAGTATCCCATGGTTGGTTGTGTAGACTGCTGGGTTCCGATTGGTAAGTCATCTGTTATTTCTTTTTCGGCCCCCTCAATGTCCCTTTCCCCCCGCCCAGTTGGAGATTCAGGGGATGAGATGGGAGTAGGTGCTAGTCTGGATCGAAGCTGGTCTATGTGGCGCTTCCACATTTTGCCATCTGTAGTTTGTAGACGATAGAATCGGGGTCCTGTAAGTTGTGTTATGGTAGCGGGGACCCACAATGGGTCATCCGAGAAGTTTTTCGCAAAAACGGGGTCACCTTCCTGGAATGATCGACACTTGCTGCTGGATCCCAGGGGTTGTTCAGGTGTGTAAGCAGGGTGGAGGTGATCGAGGTGTGAGCGAAGTTTCTGGCCCATCAGGAGTTCAGCTGGGGTCCTGTTTGTGGTGCTGCTTGGGGTAATATGTTGGGGGAGAAGCATCTGGGTTATCTTGTTGTCAATGTCTCCCTGGTCCATTTTGTGTAAGGTCTTCTTTACAAATTGAACCATTCGCTCAGCCCTACCATTGGCCGCAGGGTATACTGGTGATGTTAAGGCATGGCAGATGCCCCGGTCTGTTAAGTACTATTCGAATGCCAGGGCAGTGAATTGAGGACCATTATCAGAGACCAGGACATCCGGCAATCCATGGGTAGTGAATAGCTTATTCAGTTTTTTAATGACCACCTCCGTGGTGGTGCTTTTCATTTTGTGGACCTTGAGCCAGTTAGAATAGGCATCCACGGTTAGAAGGAAAGTATGTCATCTGATGGGTCCAGCAAAATCGATGTGGATATGGGACCAGGGACCTCGAGGCATTTCCCACTGAGTTGGGGGTGTTTTTGGAGGAGCAGAGCGAATCTCCTGGCATTTGCTGCACGTCGCCACCCAGGTCTCTATCTGCTTGTCTAAACCTGGCCACCATGCGTAACTCCTTGCCAATGCCTTCATCTGCACAATGCCTGGATGTCCATCGTGCAACATTTTTAAAACTTTATGTTGCAATTTCTCAGGAATGACAACTCTGTCTCCCCACAAGATGCAGCCCTTTTGAGAGAATAGTTCTGTCTGTCGATTCCTGAATGGCCTGAAAGTGTCGTTGGGTGCGCTGTCCAGCCAACCCCATTCCACCCAGCTGAGGACTCGTGCCAAAGAAGGGTCCTTTTTCGTTTCTGAGGCGATGTCTCGAGCGGTCAGCAGCAGTGATTTAAGAGTTTCGATTTGCAATACGGGTAGGGTTGGAGCTGGGTCATTTATGATGTCTGGTAGTGGAGAGCATCTCAAAGCGTCAGCGTGGGGAATGGCGGTGTTGCAGTTGGTAATCGTATGCGGCTAAAAACTCCAACCAACATGTCACTCTTGGTGATAAGATGTGGGGTTTGTTTCCCGTTAAAATGCCAAGTAGCGGCTTGTGGTCTGTAATTATGGCAAAGGGTCTCCCATGCACATATTCATGGAAACGTTTAATTGCGGATACAATAGCGAGAGCCTCTTTATCAAGTTGGCTATAGTTCCTTTCAGTTTTAGTTTTAGACAAAGTTCTCGAAAAGAATGCAATAGGTGCCTCATTACTGTTTGGCAGGACGTGGCTTAAAATGGCTCCCACTCCAAATGGTGAGGCGTCACAGGTAACCATTAAGGGTAAAGTCTTGTTGTATTGCATCAATACAGCGTCAGAAGTTAAGAGGTCTTTTACTTGTTGAAATGCTCGTTCTTCATGCCGTCCCCAGACCCAGGAAGCCTTTTTGTCGAGGTCTATGTAGGGGCTCGGCTATGGTCGCCTTCTGGGGCAAGAAGATGTTATAAAAGTTAATGAGTCTCAGGAAGGCTTGGAGATCTGTCTTATTTGTAGGTCTTGGGGCGTTTTTGATTGCAGTTAGTTTTTTTTCAGTGGGGTGGATTCCCGTCTGTCGAGAAGGTATCCCAGGAACTCCACTCTCTCCATACAAAGTTGACACTTGTCCCTTTTTACCTTCAGGCCAGCGTCTTTAAATTTTTGAAGAACCCTTCTGAGTCATTGTCCTAATAACTCTTTAGTAGGGGCAGCTATTAAGACGTCATCAAAATAAGGCACAACGCCTTTTATGCCTTACAATAGTCTCTCCATCAAACTTTGGAAAATGCCCGGCGCCATGCTTACTCCAAATTGGAGTCTATTGCACTTGAAGGCACCTCTATGTGTAACTATTGTCTGGGCTTCTGCAGTTGTCGCTTCTATGGGTAGCTGTTGGTACGCCTGAGCTAAGTCCAATTTCGCAAATATTTTTCCGCCACCCAGGGAGTGAAGAAGGTGTTGGACCACCGGTACTGGGTAATCGCTCTGCTGAAGCGCATGATTTAGGGTGGCCCGGTAATCCCCACAAATTCTTAACGAGCCATCTGGCTTTATGGGTGTTACTATTGGAGTTTCCCATCGGGCATGGTCAATCAGTTCCAACACATCCTGGGCTATTAATTTGTCTATTTGCTCGTCAATCTTTGGCTTGAGGGCAAAAGGCACCCGGCGAGGCTTAAGGAGAATGGGAGCCACATCGGGACTGAGATTAAATGATATAGGGGTCCCCTTGTACTTGCCTAACGTTCCTGTGAACACGTCCTGGAATTGCTGGATGAGGGCCTCTTCCTAGTCATCACATCCAGTTTGGTGTATGCCAGCTAGTTCAATTCCGAGTGGGGTGAACCACTGTAACCCTAACAAACTGGGCCGGTCACGATCAACGACAGTCAGGGGAAGCGTCGCGGTGCGGTTCTTGAAGGATACTTGGACGTGGCTGGAACCGACAACCAGAATTCTGTTCCCCTGGAAGTCTTTTAGGATGATTCTTTGAGTGCTGAGGTCCTGGCGACAGATGGCAGGGATCAGCTGTTTGAGGGTTTTCCAGGATACCATCGATAGGGATGACCCCGAATCGACTTCCATCACGCACGGTCGATTCTCAATAGTGACCTTCACGTGGATCTTTTTTGCATCTAGTGATGAAGCATGGCCGAAAGTAATAGTTTGGTGTGTCTCTTCTCGTCTCGCTGAAACGGCAGGTGCTCAATTTCTGTAGTAGTGGTTGTTCCATTGGTGGTTCAGGCGGTCCCGATTTCCAGGTGGTTTGCCTGTCTCCCAGCGGAGGTTATTCTCCCTCTGGCTTGGACTGGACTCTTGCTTACTTCTGCAGACCTTTGCGATGTGGCCTCTTTTCCCACAGGAGCGGGAGAGTACGTCGAGGAATTTGCAGTCCGATCGCGGGTGGTTTGCCCCGCAACCAGCACATTGGCATGGAAGTCTCTGGTTCCTTTGCTCTCATTCCAAGCGGAACCGGTTGACCTCCTCTTCCTCACTGTCTGAGGATGACTCAAGGTCTTCATGATGGGCGGTAATAGTGTGCTTCTCAGAGGAAAGCGTACTATCACTAGCGAGTTGGCAGTGCGGTGCATTCACTCGGCGCATTCGAGCGGCTGACTTACTGGTTGCTTCTGCGGCAGTAGCGTCGGCGATGACATCTGCAAGGCTGATGTCTCCTTTCGCCATGATCTTGCTTTGTGCCATGTGGTCATCTAATCGCAGAACTATTCAGTCTCTCAGGGCTTCCTCGAGGTTTGCAAAACCACAGAGTCCTCCCAGGTTCCGGAGTTCGGCTACAAAGTCCCCAACGCTCTCGTTCTTCCGTTGGTCCCTCTGGTAAAACTCATGTCTTCGTATCAGTGTAGGTACTGCGGGTGCATAATGGGCCCGGAGGATTGGAGCGAGGGTGTCCCAATCCATGGTCTTCACTTCCGCCGGTTTGGCAAGTGCTTTAGCCATTTTAAAAAAGGCGGGGCCGCAGTGGGTCAGGAACACCGCTCGTTTCTTGCCAGGTATAGCATCTTTCAGATTGTTGGCCTCCAGGAACATCTGGAAACAGTCTATATACGTGTCCCAGTCTTCGTTCGCCGGGTCAAATGGAGCGGGTGGTATGGCGCCGCTAGTCATTCTGCCATTTGTTGCGTGCGCTCTCAGCCATGTGTTCTGTCTTGTTCGATAAGTATTTAGTCAGCTCTATCGTCTCCGCATCCCACCTTCATCGCCAGTGTTAAGTCCTGAGCATGGGCGCAAGGAACGGAGATGAGACATCAAACTGTGACTTCAACTCTTTATTCGTGACTTCAGAACAGAGCAAAATACTTGGGCAGCAGCAGCTCTTTTATAGAGCTGGCTGCTGTCAAAAAAACCAATGATTTGAGTTTACCGCTCTAACAAGCGTCCAATCAGAGAGACCCACTGTCAGCCAATCAGATCGGCCAGAAACGACCAATCACGAATCGCTGTTCGCGGGCCAATGAGAAGTGCAGGATTAGGAGCCTGCTGTTCAAGTAAAGCTATTAGGGTTGTTACTGATGCATTGGCTTTGTCCATAACACAGGGCATGCACGGAGGCTCGGGGAGGGCATAACTCACCCCCCCTGAAGTTTGGGAAGGCTGCAAATGGGCCTATTTCTGACTTCCATAGAACCTCCAGAGCCTGGAGAGGCCATTTTCCGCCTCCTGGAGGCTCAAGGAAAGCCTCCAGAACCCAGGGACATCATGGTTGCCCCCACCACATCAGGGTTCAGGAGGCCAACTAGGCCATGCCCACCCAGCAACGGGACAGATCACCCTTTGCTAAAATGTTTGAAGCCCACCCCTGCTTTCAGAAGGCCCTGAAGACATGGTTCTGTCAGCAGGTCTGAGGAATCCAGAGTGGGATGGAGCCCATGAAATGATTGTATGAAAGTGTGTTGTCGCCTGGATAAGGGGTAAGGTGAAGGGTTATTATTTTATTATTTTCTTCTTCTCATTTTAAAATTATTTTTATTTCTTTGATGTGGCTTTTATGTCCGTGTAAGCCACCTTGAGTATAAATTTTCTAAAATAAATAAATGTCAATGGGGGAGCCATATGCACCACCAACAACCATGTGACTAACTTAAACAACGGCAAGGATTCAGCTATGACCATGGTGACCAGAAAAGTCATAAAATGGGGAAAGCTATTAACAAGCTGTAACAACTGCCTCTCAGCCAGCAACATAAAATTTTGAGGTCAAGGACTACCTGTAGTGCTTAAAACTCAAATTCTTAACAGGTTCCTTTTCAACTTTTCCTATCTTCCACACACGTGTCTATATCTTTTATCTTTTGCTGGAGCTTTTCTTTTAGCAGATTCCTTGTCTTGCTTCCTGTCGCACAATGGAAGACAGCCCTGGCAACTTCAAGTGTCAATGAGTTCTGTCATTCCCACCCCTGATGGAACACATCTATTTCCTCTTTGATGTGCCTGACCTCTCTTGACCCAGAAGGGGCCTCTGCTTCTGAACTCAAGTTTCCCCAGGGGCAATCAATTAGTTTGACAATAGACTCCTTACAAACTGCTTGACCTATCCTCCAGCAGGAAGAAGAGCAGAAGATAAGGACTTCAAGGGGAGAGAGCCGGAAGGACATACTTGTAATTAATGTGAAGGCCATTTCATATTTCAGAAGCTGCCTTTGCTATGGTTCTACCGAACGGCTTGGTGAAATTCTTTCAACCAGCATTGTGGGCAACACCATCTATAGAGATAGACAATTTGTCTATGGAGATTCTCAGTCATCCAAATCATGGTTGTCCCAAAGTTGCTTTTTCAAGAGGCAACTGTATGTTCTGTTTTTTCTTTGAAGACGTTTCGCTTCTCATTCAAGAAGCTTCTTCAGCTCTGACCGCCATCCTCTTCGAGCTGAAGAAGCTTCTTGGATGAGAAGTGAAACATCTTCAAAGAAAAACCCAGAAAGTCTAGTTGCCTCTTGAAAAAGCACCTTTAGTATATCAATAATGTGCTTTGCCAAATGGGCCGTTTTCCAAAGTCACAGGTAGTCCTCAACTTACAACCATTCATTCAGTGCCCAATCAAAGTTGCAACAGCACTGAAAAAGGGACTTATGACCATTTTTCACAGTTACGACCTTTGCAGCATCTCCATGATCACGTGATCAAAATTTGTCAGGGTCACCTGAGTAGTGCAAATGGGTGTAGAGCCTTCATGGAACTGTTAAAAGGACTGTGCTGTAGACTGGAGATAGGCAATGTCTTTGGTAAGTTGTAAGCAGAGAAGAGGGGATGGTTGTCCTTGGGAGTTTAGCAGTGAGAGAACCAGGAATGGTGGAACACTATTATGCATCACCTCTGCAATATGAGTCAGCCTTCTGACTTACATCACATTGGCTCCTTCTGATGCCCTGGTCTGTCATTGGTGGCCATCAAAGGCATTGCCGTGAAGATGAGGCATGGTTCCAGTGGTGGGATTCAATTTTTTTTTTTTTTACTACCGGATCTGTGGGCATGGCTTGGTGGGCATGGCAGGGGAAGGATACTGTAAAATCTCCATTCCCTCCCCACCCCACTAACCTGCTTTCCAGCTCTGTTCTCCTGTGTGGGGCAACAAAAGAAGACCCAGCTGAACAGCTGGGACTCGGGAAGCAGAGAAGAGATGGGGCAGGGCCAGTCAGAGGTGGTTTTTGCTGGTTCTCCGAACTACTCCAAATTTCCACTACCGGTTCTCCAGAACTGGTCAGAACCTACTGAATACCACCTCTGCATGGTTCTTGTTTTTTACAATTATAGGTAGTCTTTGACAATTATAGGTAGTCTTTGACTTACAACCACTATTGAGCCCAAAATTTATGTTGCTAATCAAGACATTTGTTAAATGAATTTTGCCCCTTCTACAGCTTTTCTTGCCACAGTTAAATGAATCACTGCAGTAGTTCAGTTGTTGTTAACACTGCAGTTTTGTTGACAACCCAGTTGTTAAGTGAATCTGGCTTAACCATTGGCTTTGCTTGCCAGGAACCAACACTGCAAACGTCATAAATATGAGTCAACTGCCAAGCTTCTGAGTTTAGATCACATGACCGTGGGAATGCCACAGTCATAATTGTGAAAAATGGTCATAAGTCACTTTTTTCAGGGCCATTGCAACTTTACACATTTTTTGTAACTGCTGTAAGTCAAGGGCTAGCTGTATTCTTTTGATTTTAGCTGGACAGCTATAGAACACATCATATTTTGTAGCATAGTTGCAAATGTAGGATTTATATGTATATATCCCTCTCCTCTCCCTGTGAATTTCAAAACTCTTCCACTTTTAAAACAAACTGAGCCAGATGCCACAAAATTAGTGTTCTTAAAACATACCTGTGAGAGACCAATGGGAAAGCTCAGACAACATTACAGACTGAACCATCCAAACAATTAAGCCCTTGTATAACCTAGCATTTTCTTTCCCTGACTTGGGGAAAATAAGATGACTCTTTTTTCTAACAACAGTCTATTTGGTACTTTAGAAACAGCTATTTGAAAATAACAAGTCAGTATTTGTCTGCATGAGGTATAGGAAGACAGGAGGAAATCTTGCTAGAAAGGCAAATAAATGCAGAATCAATTCTGTGATGTCATAAAGACACCGCTCTTTCATTTCACTGGAGTGCTATACATGCGAATGTGTGGTATGGAGAGATTTATACCACCAACCATGAAAAAGCAGATTTTAAATTCTTTAGAACAGCTTGTAAACTTAGTTCATTCTAGACTCAACCGAGTGGGAGCTGACTGGATTAAGGCACTGTAGCCTGTATTGAATATTGTACTATTTATAGTCTTGTTCCGACCAAGATGTCCCTAAATGACCAGAACTTCAAACATTACACAAAATTAATGCAGTATCAGTGTTTTCCTCAACTTTGTGTTTGAAAAGGTGGTGTCTTTATAATCCAGTTCAGGTTCTGGAGTGGGGTTTTAAGAGACAAATAAATTGACCTAAAGAAGGCAGTAATTAAAACATTTCAATGTTTATTATATTGATGCAAATATCACCAAGGTGTAATGGGAGTGTCAACCATCCCAATATGCTAGCCAGCAAGAGAAACTCCTGAGACAATTTTTTTCTTCAAGAGTATACTTTACTGAAAAGCCATGTAGGTAACAGAAGTGGAAAAGCCAGTTCTAACAGTTCTAGCCAGTTCTGTGTGAAAAGCATAAGATATAAGTCCCATTTCCCTGCTCTGGTCCACCCATTGTCCTCTGTCCATCAATCGGTTGCACCTCTCTTGAAGTGGACTTTGAAGAAGCAAAATAGGAAGAGCATTGATGCTTTTGAAATTTGATGTTGGAGAAGACTCCTGAAAAATTGGGAAGGATCATGAGAAGAAGCAAATGGATCATCAAACATACCAACCAAGCATTCTCACTAAGGATGACCAACCACAAATTATTCTATTTCAGACACACTATGTGAAGACTTAGCTCTCTGGAAAAGCTCTAATACTGGGACAGATGAAAGGAAAATGAAGAAAAGGATGACTAACTATAAGATGGATGGACTCAGTTACAATGGGAGTGCCACTGGAAGAGCTGAAGGACCAGGTTTGGGACAGATCAGTGGTGGGATTCAAATTTTTGTACTACTGGTTCGGTGGGCATGGCTAGGTGGGCATGGCAGGGGAAGGATAATGTAAAATCTCCAATCAGAGGTGTTATTTGCCGGTTCTCCAAACTGTTCAAAATTTCCGCAGAACTGGTTCCCCAGATCTGATCAGAACCTGCTGAATACCACTTGTGGGACAAATCATCATGGAAAAAAACTATCTCTGTGGTTGCTATTAGTCAACAACAACTTGATGGCAGATAATTAATCAATCAAACTCTGGAACAATGACAAATAGTGGTGATGTGGACATTAATATGTTTAGAATTTTATATAGATTTCTAGATATTTCTCAATGAACTTAGTTCTATGCTGTTGTTCAGCCACTAAGATATGTCTGATTCTTCATGACACTGTAGACCAGGGGTGTCAAACTCACGTTGTCATGACATCATCATGTGACGTATCACGACTTTTTCCCCTTCGCTAAACTGGGCATGGGTGTGGGCAGCTTGTGACACATCTGGGCCACAGACCATGAGTTTGACAGCCCTGCTGTTGACCATATTATGCCAGGACCCCTTGCCCTCCACTGTCTCCTGGAGTTTTCCCAAATTCATGTTCATTGTGTAGATGACACTATCTAGCCATTTCATCCATTGCTGTCCCCTTCTCCTTTTGCCTTCAGTCTTTCACAACAATCAGAGTCTTTCCCAAGGAGTCGTCTCTTCTCATGTGGTAGTTAAAATATTTGAGCTTCAGCTTCAGGATCTGCCCTTCCAAAGGACAGTTGGGGTTGATGTTCTTTAAAACTGATGGATTGGATCTCCTTGCAATCCAAGGATTCTCTAGAGTCTTCTCCAACATCCCAATTTGAAAGTGGTTCAAAGATTTAATTAATTATTGGAACAATGTATTTTAAATGTTATGACAATTGTAAACTAGAATCTTGTCTTCTTATGATTATAACTTTGTTGCTTGTATCTTATGATTTAAATTGTTTTATTTAATATCCTAGTATGATTTTGGTTGACTGCTTATTTAGTATCCTATGACTATCACTAAATCTTATGATTTATGATGAATGTATTTTTTATGATAAGTATGATCTTGATTTATCACTTGTTGCTTGTATGTATACTGTGAGCTTATGCAACAGAGACAAATTCCTTATGTGTCCAATCACACATAGCTAATAAAGAATTCTATTCTATTCTGTTCTGTTCTGTTCATTCCGTTCCACTCCACTCCATTCCATTCTATTTTATTGTTCTTATCCATTGTACCTGTTTCTATCTTCTTTTTAAAGGTAGCTATTTATTCTATTTCTTTAAATGCTTTAATAAATAAAGTACAACAAGAACACAAAAACATCATTAATTGCCTTTATAATCCCATTGAGTTCCAGAGTTATTCTAAAATTAGCAATCTGTGCAGGTTAAAACATTTGAGAGGAAGACAGCCCTATAAGAAATAATCAGAAAACAGAGGGTGCTGAAGCATCAGTTAAGAATGGCAGTTAGGAAGCAAACCTCTAATTAAGCAAAATTTAGCCTGAAACATGATTTGGAGAACTTGCAGGTTTTATGCTGACAGTTGCATTTTTGGCTGATGCGTGAAATTAAGTCAGACGGTCAAATTACAGAGCAGGGAAAAGCTGGCCAAGGAATCAAGAGGTCTTGGGCTGTCAGAGTGTGCCTGACAGAGAACAGTCTGTACACTTTCAGAATAAGGAACCATCTGATGCAAGGAGAGTAGCAATGTAAACCATTCAGAATGAACATATGTAGAGCAGAACAACAGAAAACAGTTGGAAGGTACCTTGGAGGTCTTCCAGTCCAACCCCCTGCCTAGGCAGGAAACCCTATACCCTTTCAGACAAATGATTGTCCAGTCTCTTCTTAAAAACCTCCGGTGTTGGAGTATTCACTACTTCTGGAGCCAAGTCATTCCACTGTTTAATTGTTCTAACTGTTCTCTTATTTCTATGTTGCTTCTACCCTTGATTAGTTTCAACCTAAGGAAAGACACATTGGAGAAGAGCCTAATGCTGGGAAGGGTTGAGGGCAAGAGAAGAAGGGGACGACAGAGAATGAGGTAGCTGGATGGAGTCACTGAAGCAGTCGGTGTGAGTTTAAATGGACTCCGGCGGATGGTAGAAGACAGGAAGGCCTGGAGAAACGTTGTCCATGGGATTGCAATGGGTCAGACATGACTTCGCAACTAACAGCAACAAATCCAGATTGAGCACAATATTTGTATCTACTTGATCTACAAGAACAAATGGCTACAAAGCAAAGAAGGCAATGACCAGGTGACCTAGTCACTTAAATGCCAGAAAAGCCCAAATGTTCAGATACCTTAAGGATGTTTTGTTTTCAGCCTACATCTTTAAACAAAGAGTACGTTTCTACTAATGGTTGTGAGCTAGGATCTCAGTGATCACTGAAAAATAAAAGTCTCACATCTGGTTGATTGAACTTGAGCATGTTTGGTGTCCTTTCTTTTTCTGTCTCCCCTATCTAACACTGCTTCTAGAGGTGAATGAGATAGACATTCACTTTATGTTATGGTCATAGGTACTGAAGGAAGGAAGATTGGACATTTGGATGACTTGGTAGCAGTAGGTTGGATCTAGATTTGGTCTCTGCTTTTGTGTTTTTATCCCTTCTCTCTTTTCATCTTCTTTCTTCAACCACTCTGACTCTCCCTTTAATCTTGTTTTGACTCTTTGATTATTTATCTCCAACTCCACTGTGCTCTTGCTTTCACCTCCTATGTCCCAAAGGTGCTTTCTCAAAAGGCAATTGGACTTCCTTTGTTTTTCCTTGAAGACATTTCACTTCTTCTCTCATCTTGAAGAAGCTGAAGAAGCTTCTTGGATGAGAAATGAAACACCTTCAAGGAAAAACAAAACCAAGTTGCCTTTTGAAAAAGAACATTTGGGACAACAACCATGATCTGGATAATTGAGAATCTCCCACAGGCATTTCACCTCCTATGTTTTATGCTTTATTGGCCCTTTTCAGATATGTTAGAAAACTGAAGTTCTCAGAACTGTCCTTCATATGTTTTCCCATTTTCCTGCTTTTTTCCGCTTTGCATTTTCATTCTTTGTAAGAAGATTTGAAATCCAAGGCAGAAAGTGGAGAATTGTCCAAAACAAATATTCATCTAAATCTGGGGTGGAAAAGTCTCTGAAGATATAGACCTACATGCCTCCTCTATTAAAGCCTTGGGAATAGAATCCAGAGGTGATATTCAACAGGTTCTGAGCAGTTCTGGAGAACCAGTAGGAAAATTTTTGAGTAGTTTGGAGAACTGGCCAATCCCACCTCTGACTGGCCCCGCCCCCAATTCTCTGCCTCCAGAGTCCCAGCTGATTGGCTGGGTCTTCGTTGGTTGCCCTGCACAGGAGAATAGAGCTGGAAAGCAGGTTAGTGGGGTGGGAAGGGAATTAAGATTTTACAGTATCCTTCCCCTGCCTCACCCACCAAACCATGCTATGCCTACAGAGCCAGTAGTAAAAAAATTTGAATCCCACCACTGGTGGAACCCCACCACTACCCCCAAACTCTTCCTATAGAAGCTGCTGAATTGCAATTTTTAATGTGTGAGAATGCAAAGGCATTGGAAGAAACCATGTTGAGCCATATGGTTTGTAAAAACAGGGAGATGCATGAAGGTTAACAGAATGTTTAGTTTTGCCCACTGATTGTATTATGACCTACAAATAAAAAGGGATGCCTGGACAAAATTCTCTTTTGAAACTCCTACTGTTCGTGGTTTTGTAGTTTGCCAGTTCTCCGACTGTGGTCTTGCAGCTGCTCTATTCTTTAACTTTGGGATAATCCAGAAACCTTTTTTTAAAAAAAGCAGGATCTGTTCTATTGTCCATTCATTATGGATTCTCCTTTTTCTCAAGGGGTGAGTTTTATTCCAGGTTTTTATTGATGTTAGATATTTGGTTTTCATCTCTGGACATGCATTTGGAAGGACAGAAAAGGTTGCCTTCAGTTTTCTTTCTCTAAAAATCTTTCATATCTTTAATATTCCATCTAAATCCTGTTAAGTACTTGGACATGGTTCGGAGTAAATGGAGACAGCCTCTGAATGTGAACTTTCAGCTCTTTATTGCATAGTGACTTCTCAAAACAATAACAGTGAACTCTGCCTTATATAGGCAACCTTTGTGAGACTTGTCCAATAGTGAGCTATGAACGCTAGCTCTTTAAACCAATAATAATCCTCTGTTAAGGGCCAATCGGATTCCTAAGAACTAACCAATCCGATCTGGCCGCCTAACAGCCAATCAGAAGTGCAGGGCCAGAACCCTGCACTTTACCTCAAGCTCATACTTTATTAACTATGGTACATACACAACAAATCCCACCCAATCACCACAATCTGGCCTCGTTTATCTAATATGTTTCTTTATGATTGCAAGTATTGATCAGATTTCCCAATGGGAAGTTCCTGTGGGTTCATGGGTCATGTTACTAATGCACTGTTCAAAAAAATAAAGGGAACACTTAAACAACACAATGTAACTCCAAGTCAATCACACTTCTGTGAAATCAAACTGTCCACTTAGGTAGCAACACTGATTGACAATCAATTTCACATGCTGTTGTGCAAATAGAATAGACAACAGGTGGAAAGCATAGGCAGTTAGCAAGACATCCCCAATAAAGGAGTGGTTCTGCAGGTGGTGACCACAGACCACTTCTCAGTTCCTATGCTTTCTGGCTGATGGCTTGGTCACTTTTGAATGCTGACGGTGCTTTCACTCTAGTAGTAGCATGAGATGGAGTCTACAACCCACACAAGTGGCTCAGGTATAGTGCAGCTCATCCAGGATGACACATCAATGTGAGCTTTGGCAAGAAGGTTTGCTGTGCCTGTCAGCGTAGTGTCCAGAGCATGGAGGCGCAACCAGGAGACAGGCCAGTACATCAGGAGACGTGGAGAGCAATGGGTTGCTTAAAGTTGTAGAGCTTCTAAAGAACATGTCTTCCAGAAGGAGCCATAAACTTGTTGTTGACTTATCCCATTGGTGAGGGCTGTCACACAATCCATAAAACTAAACAAATGGACAACCGTTTGTCTGAAACAGTATAGGGTCTTGTGCTTGAGTAGGGGGTTGGAGTAGAAGACTCCAAGTTTCCTTCCAACTCTGTTATTCTTTACAGAGATTTACACAGCAGGTTACAATTAGTCCTCTGCTTATAACCATTCATTTAGCAACCTTAACAAGTTTTAAAGTCTCTGAAAAAAGTGACTGATAAATGGTCCTCACACATAACTATTGCAGCTTCCCCACAGTCATGTGATCAAAATTTGGGGGTTTAGCAACCAGCATTTATTTACAATAGTTGCATTTCAAGCTCACTTGATCACCTTTTGTAATTTTTCAAAACTACTCGGGTACGTGAACAAACAACATCCTTAAGTAAACCATAGCCAAGAAAGCCAGCATTAATACTTATCAACATATCATGAACTAGTAGTCCCTGGCATTTAAAATTATAAGTTTGGTGGTCCTGAGGTCCAAAAGGTTGGCGACCCCTGAACTAGAGCTACCATTATCAGGTTGCAAAAATTCACCATCTTTAGATAGCAGCAGAGACATTTTTGCTGGCATCTAATGATTATTGCATTTTTTTAAAAAAATTATTTTTGGCAAACTAGATATGGTATCCTTAATACCGTATTTCCGGAAAATAAGACCTGGTCTTATAGTTTTGCTCCAAAAGACACATTAGGGCTTATTTTCAGGGGATGTCTTGTTTTATAATTCAATACGTTCATCATGTCTTGCAATGGACATACTAAATGCATCCGTCTGGCTGACTATCTTAACTGGGCTTATTTTTAGTGCAGGGCTAAAATTACAAGCATCCTGAAAAATCATGCTGGGGCTTATTTTTGGGAAAAATACAGTATAAACAATGAGTTTGGTTATGCTGCAGAGGAACGCCACATCCAAGATTTTTATTTCCTTCAGGCCAATATATGCAGCCTAAAACAATCCTCAAGGGTTCAAGATCTGCAATTTGGCCAAATCATGTTTTCTTTTTTAAAATGAACATCTATGTAAGCAACCCATTCAGGAATCCTCTTGTTTATAGGTGAGGATGCCTAGTAGTACCACCATCCTTGAGCCTAGCATGAGTACTAAAATTCTTACCTGAATCTTTGCTCCCTAGCAGCCTCACAACACTTGGTTAAAAGCAGATAACAGATAACGGATAATCAGAATTGGAAGGGACCTTGTGGGTCATCTAGTCCACCCCCCTGCCCAAGCAGGAGACCCTACATCATTTCTTACAGATGGGAGTCCAATCTCTTCTTGAAAGTCTCAAGTGGATGCAGTACTCTAGGTGTGGTCTTACTAAGGCTTTATAGAGTGGTATTAGTACCTCCCTTGATCGTGACTGTTTCCCTCTGTTAATGCAATTTAGGATTGCATTAGCTTTTTTGGTTGCTGCTGCACACTGCTGGCTCCTATTTAGCTGGTTGTCCACTAAGACTCCAAGATCCCTCTCACAGTTGCTGCTATTGAGCCTGGTTTCACCCAGTCTATATGCGTCCTTTTGGTTTTTCTTCGCTAATTGTAGGACTTTACTTTTCTCTACATTGAATTTCATTTTGTTAAATATGTCCCAGTGTTCTAGTCTGTCAACAGTTTTGAACCAAGAAACTCACCATAGGAAGGCCAATCATCTGGCTAGTCATTTACCTGACTCAAAAACAGTAACTGTGAGAGGGAACTTGGAGTCCTAGTGGATGATCAATTAAATATGAGCCAGCAATGTGCAGCAGCAGCCAAAAAAAAGGTTAATACAATATTTTGTTGTATAAACAGAGGCATAGAATCAAAATCATGTGAAATGTAAGTACCACTTTATAAATCTTTAGTGAGACCACACCTGGAATAAACTGCATCCAGTTTTGGTTTCCACATTACAAAAAAAAGGTGTTGAGGCTTTGGAAAAAGAGCAGACAAGAGCAACTAGGAGATTAGTTAAAGGCCTGGAGACTAAAACATATCGACAATGCTTGCAGGAATTGGGTATGGCTAGTCTAGGGAAAAGGAGGACTAGGAGTGTCATGATAACAGTATTCCAGTATTTGAGAGAAGGAGATCAACTTATTTTATACAGTACCAGAGGGCAGGACAAGAAACAATGCATGGAAATCAATCAAGGAGAGAAGCAACCGAGAACAAAGGAGAAACTTGCTTCTCTCCTTGATTGATTTGTTCTAACATTAGAACAATTAACCAGTGGAACAGCTTCCCTTCAGAAGTTGTAAATGTGCTTCATCACTGGAGGTTTTAAGAAGAGACTTGTTTGAAATGGTATAGAGTCTCCTGCTTGAGCAGGGGGTTGGACTAGAAGATCTCCAAGGTCCCTTTCAGTTCTGTTCTGATGGATTGATTGCTCTCTCACAAAGACAGGAGTCAACAGCAACCCCCTTTCTAATCATTGACCCTTTTGTTGGGTTGCATCCTCAGCCATCTTCTTTAATCTCATCTATCTTTTATGACATCTGTTTTTTCTTCAGCAATAGTAGGTCAAATTCTGGAATACCGATGAATGCATTTGATAGCATACAGGTCACTCATCCCTTGATCATCCAAAATGTTCAAGGGCTCTGGGTGAACCCTCATTATCATCTTTATCCCACAGAAGTGAGGTGTTCCCATTGCAACAGAGCAACTTTAGAGATGCTTAACAGTCTTGAGGCAAATGTTTATACTCAGGAAAGCTAAATTTCCCAGAGGTTTCACACACACACACACACACACACACACACACACACACAAATTGCATTGGCCTTCTCAAATGGCAGGCATCCAAAAAGCATTGTGCCTTGAGCAATGTAGTTGTTTCTTGTCTCCTCTGTCACTTAGATGCTTTGGCAACTTCCTTCTTTGTCAAAGATGGATTATGCATCAATGAATAGGTTATCACAGGGCCAGTGGCGCAATGGATAACGCATCTGACTACGGATCAGAAGATTGCAGGTTCGATTCCTGCCTGGCTCAGCTTTTCTTTCCTGTATAGCAATATTTGCTTCTAGCCATAGATATGTGAATAGCAATATTTCTTCCTCCAAACTCCTTCAAAGTGTGTCCATTCCAGCCAGCTATTTTTTTTTTTCTTTCCTTCTGCTTCTTTTCTTTGGAAAGAAGATTGCTGTAACTGCCTTAGCCAGAGGGAAATCATTACCCAATTGTTGCAAAGTTGTAGTTCAATCAATGATTAGATGGTTTATTTACTTATTTGATTTTTATCTCCTCTTTATTGCTTTCTAAATAACTCAAGGCAACTCTCATGAGTTCTTTTAATCAGTTTAATCAGTTTGTTAGTTGCAAAGTTGTGTTCAACCCACATGACCCCATGGACAACATTTCTTCAGGCCTTCCTGTCCTCTACTATCTTCTGGAATCCATTTTAATGGGCTCCAAAACCCCACAGAGCCCCATAGTCCTATATCTGGGCTGGCTAGGCAGAGGTATTAGAGAAACAGGGCACAGCAGCCCAGGTGCTGGCCATTATGCAGGCAGCCTTTCCTCTCACAGGGGCAAATATTCCTAATATTCCTCCCCCCCCCTATTTTTCCAACAAAAAAACCCAAAACCTTGTGAGGTGACTTGGGATGAGAGAGGGTTACTGGCTCAAAGTCACCAACCAGGTTTCATGCCTAAATTGGAACTAGAATTTACTGTCTCCTAGTAATTGGCCCAAAGTCACTTTCATGCCTAAACTGGAACTAGAATTCACAGTCTCCTGATTTCTAGATGAGCACCTTAGCCACTATGTCAAACTGTTTTAACACTTTCTTGCTTATAGTTTCTTTTAGAATAATGGAGGGTGAGCCACTTTGGGCCGTATTTCAAGCACCAAAGTAGAGGATCAGAAAATGGCAAGTTTCAGTCTTACTTGGGTTTGGTCAAGTGTCACGATTCCAGAAAATTGCAAGGGAAGTTGCAAATGATAATAAATAGGGATAATTTCCTACTGAAATGAAGGTTGTAAAAATGTCAGCTTTGAAATGCCTTACAAAGAAACCTAATCCCATTTTGTCCATTACTCCTTTTTTCTACTCCTTCCCTTGAATCAACTAGTTGGGTCTAACTTTGAGTCTTGCATTTGGAAAAGTTGTAACTTTGGGTTCCTTTTAGATAGTGAGATCCCCATCTTTCTATTACAGACTTTAGACACAAGGCTACATACCTAGACATGGGATTACATAACTAGAATGAAAAGAAGGACTGGGGAGACAATATCCAATATCTCAGAAGCTGCCAGAGGGAGTTGAGCTATTCTCCAAAGCACCTCAGGGCAGGACAAGAAGCAATGGGTGGAAGCTAATCAAGGAGAGAAGCAACTTAGAACTAAGGAGAAATTTCCTGACAGTTAGAATAATTAACCAGTGGAACAACTTGCCTCCAGAAGTTGTGAATGCTCCAACACTAGAAGTTTTTTAAAAGATGTTGGATAACCATTTGTCTGAAGTGGTGTAGGGTTTCCTGCCTAAGCAGGGGGTTGGACTAGAAGACCTCCAGGGTCCCTTCCAGCTCTGTTATTCTATGTTCTACATCATTTCATTTCCCAAACTATATAGTAATGTGTAACAAGAATCCTGTGTGTAGTATTAATGAGAGAAGAATTCTGACCGATAAACCATATTAAAGATCAGAGAATAGGGTCCAAGAATTATTTGGAACCCAGTAGAGACATGTAATACTAGCCAAGTTACAACATATCATATGGCTATATTCCATATAGATTAATCTACTTTTGTTTAGATTTATCTGAATTCTGTTTACTGTTTTTAAAAAGCATCATGTGAGAACCAGACATCTGCTCACTTATATTCAAGCAGTCAGTGGAAAATGTTTCAGAGAGAATTTAATTTAATTTAAATTTATTTATTTACCAAATATGTGTATCCACCCTCTCAGCGAAAGTGAGTCTGAGTGACTCTGAGCACTGTACAATTGGATAAAAAATTTCTTAATATTAAACACACACACACACACACACACACATATATATATATTCGAAAGATTTTCACGGGTACAGGTATGCAGGTCTTGGCGTGTTTGGGTCTTTTCCCGTGTAAAAATTGAGAACATTGTTTGCTTCTTTTTGCTTTCTGTTATGGACTAAGCCAACAAGGCATAAAAGGCATTGTGCCTTATTTTGACAACGTCCTAATAGCTGCCCCCACTAAAGAGTTATTAGTACAACGACTCAGAAAAGTCCTGCAGAAATTCAAAGACGCGGGTTTTAAGGTAAAACAAGACAGTGTCAACTTTGTACGGAGAGAGTGGAGTTCCTGGGATACCGTCTCGACAGACAGGGAATCCACCCCACCGAAAAAGAACTAACCGCAATAAAAAAAGCCCCGAGACCTAGGAATAAGACAGACCTCCAAGCCTTCCTGGGACTCATTAACTTTTATAACATTTTCTTGCCCCAGACGGCAACCGTAACCCCTATATAGACTTCTCGATAAAAAAGCTTCTTGGGTTTGGGGCATGAAGAGAAAGCATTCAAAGATATAAAAGACCTTTTAACCTCCGATGCTGTATTAATGCAATACAATGAGACTCTCCCTTTGACGGTTACCTGTGATGCCTCACCATTTGGAGTAGGAGCCATCTTAAGCCACGTCCTACCAAATGGAAATGAGGCACCCATTGCGTTCTTTTCGAGAACTTTGTCTAAAACCGAAAGGAACTATAGTCAACTTGATAAAGAGGCCCTCGCTATTGTATCCACAATTAAACGCTTCCATGAATATGTATATGGGAGACCCTTTACCATAATTACAGACCACAAGCCGCTACTTAGGATTTTGGTGGGAAACAAACCAACTCCTCATGTCTTATCACCAAGAATGACACGTTGGTCAGAATTTTTAGCCACCTACGATTATCAATTGCAACATCGCCTGGGGAAAACCATTCCCCACACTGACGCTTTGAGCCGCTCTCCACTACCAGACATTATAGAGAACCCTGCTCCAACCGTAACCGTATTACAAATCGAAACCCTCAAATCGCTGCCACTAACCGCTCGAGACATAGCCTTAGAGACAAAAAAGGACTCTGTTTTGGCACGAGTCCTCAGCTGGGTAGAACAGGGTTGGCCGGTCAGTGCAACCGATGACATGTTCAAGCCATTTAGGAATCGTCAAACAGAACTATTCTCCCAGAAAGGTTGCATAGTGTGGGGAGACAGAGTCATAGTCCTGGAAAAATTGCAATATAGGGTATTGAAAATGCTGCACGATGGACATCTAGGCATTGTGCAGATGAAGGCACTAGCCAGGAGTTATGCATGGTGGCCTGGTTTAGATAAACAGATAGAGACTTGGGTAGCAAAATGCAGTAAATGCCAGGAGACTCGCTCTGCTCCTCCAAAAACTCCCCCAACCCAGTGGGAAACGCCTCGAGGTCCTTGGTCCCATATCCACATCGATTTTGCGGGACCCACAAGAGGACACACTTTCCTCCTAACAGTGGATGCCTTTTCAAACTGGCTTGAAGTCCACAAAATGAAAAGCACCACCACAGACGCAGTCACTAAAAAAACTGAATAAACTATTCGCTACCCATGGACTTCCCAATGTCCTCGTTTCAGATAATGGCCCCCAATTCACTGCCCTGCCATTTGAACAATACCTGGCAGATCGGAGCATCCGCCATACTTTAACATCGCCAGCTCACCCTGCAGCCAATGGTAGGGCTGAGCGAATGGTTCAATTTGTAAAACAGACCCTGCGCAAAATGGACCAGGGAGACATTGACGACAAAATAAACCAAATGCTTCTTCTCCAACACAAAACCCCAAACAGCACCATGAACAAAACCCCAGCTGAACTCCTGATGGGCCAGAAACTTCGCTCGCATCTTGATCGCCTCCACCCAAACTACAAGCCAGAACAACCCCCGGGATCCAGCAGCAAGTGTTGGACATTCCAGGAAGGGGACCTTGTGTTTGCAAAAAACTTCTTGGGTGACCCATTATGGGTCCCCGCGACAATAACGCAACTTAGAGGACCCCGATCCTATCACCTACAAACAGCAGACAGTAAGATGTGGAAACGCCACATAGACCAACTCCGTTCCAGATTAGTGCCTGAACCTCCAGCTGGGGGGGGGGGGGAGGAACATTGAGGAGGATGAAGAAGAAATCGAAACCCAACAGCCCAGGGGATATTCACCATCTGAGGGAGAACCGAGCCAGGGAGCGGCCTTTCCACATGACAACATCGCGACAGAAGTGGATCCAGGGAACCCGGAAGACAGTGCTGACGAAAGCAGCCCGGGACCACAATCTTTGCCATCCAACCCAGCTAGCAGCCCACCGGAACCAGAACCAGAACCAGAACCGGGACAGAACCCGGTGGAACAGCGTAGGTCGAGCAGACAGGTGAAGTGGCCTGCCTACTTGTGAGAATACATCACCCCACCCCTCAGATGGAACCAAGGGGGGAGGGGTGTTATGGACTAAGCCAACACAGCAATACAACCCTCAACAGCTTCGTCTTACAGCAGGCTTGTAATCCTGCACTTCTCATTGGCCCATAGATAGCGAGTCGTGATTGGTTGGGTTTGGCCAGTCTGATTGGCTGTTAACGGGACCCCCTAATTGGACGCTTGTGAAAGCGATAGACTCAGTTCATTGGTTGTTTTGACGGCAGCAAGCTCTATAAAAGAGCTACTGCTGCCCAGATATTTTGCTCCATTCTTTCTTGTTAATAAAAAGTTGAAGTCACCGTCTGATGTCTCGTCTCCGTTCTTTACGCCCATGCCCAGGACTTAACACTTTCCAGACAATTTTAACTGTTCGGAGAGCAAATCTCTTTGGAGGTATTAGATTGAATGATCACTTCTGCTTCTTCCATGGCCAAAAAGGAGCGTATCAACTCTCAGTGACGAGAATCAGACAGACAATGGGTTCCCTTGAACTGCGAAAACATCTGGTCCTATTAATTAGCCAACAAGATGTTTACACTTATTGAGTCAAATGTTGCTCAAGAATAAAATGAAGTCTCTAATCCAGCCCTTAAATGCTCTTTCAGAAAAGACAGCCAATTTCATTTTATTGTTATAAGCCTTCACATTTAACAGGGTGTGGACTCTGCAGATTATACTGACTGCTTTTTTGGAAAGGTGGTCATATTTCATTTGCTGGAGTAACCACCCATTTTGGAATGTTTGGAAGAGTGAAAGCTGGCACAGTAGACATCCACATCCAAGAGGCAGGCCAAGCAGTGGGGTCAGCTAAGGAGTTAGGCCAATGGAGTCTTAGTCACCTGCCATTCATGAGGCAGGACATCTTCTTGGCTTCCATGTAGAATTCCCAGTCCTGGGCTTGACTTCTGGTTAGAATCAGATGGTGGATTCTGACAGCAGGCCAGTTGACCAATGAAACTGTTATCTCCCTGAAAGTCCCAAAGGCAGAGGTAGGCTTCAAAAATTTTAGCAAAGGGTTCTCTGCCCAGTTGCTGAGTGGGTGTGGCCATGGTGGGTGTGGTCTACTTGGCTTCCTGCATCATGACAAGGGGGCATTTTTGCCTTCCCCAAACTCCGGAGGCTTTTTTCGAGCTTCTGGGAAGGCAAAAATGGCCGCCCTGGCTTCCAGAGCTTCTCTGGAAGCCAGAAATGTGCCTATTTCTGGCTTTCCCAAACTTCTAGGAGGCCCATTTTTTTTCCTCTCCCTGAGCCTCTGTGCACACCCTGCACTTACCTGCATCCAAAACGGGCCATGTGGTGACTCCTAGGAGGGGCAGGGTGAGCTGGGCCAGCCAGGAGTGAGATTTGGGATTTCTCTGAACTGCACAGAATCTTAGCTAGGGGCTCTCCTGAACCCTCAACAGCCCACCCCTGCCCAAAGGTGCTTTTCAGGAGATAACTGGACTTCCTTGTTTTTTTTTTTCTTTTGAAGATGTTTCACTTCTCATCCAAGAAGCGTCTTCAGTTCTTGGATGAGAAACAAAATGTCTTCAAAAGAAAAAAACAAGAAAGTCCAGTTGCCTCCTGATAAAGCACCTTTGGGACAACCCTCACCTGGATGACTGAGAATATCTACAGACTTCTCTCACCCTGAATCTTCACGGAGGGTGTCCATCATTCTCAGTGAAGTGCCTACTAATCAGAGATGATTCTATGATCAGCATTCTCCAGAAATCTCAGTCTGACACGATTGTTGGGAAGTGTTGGAGCCAAATCCGTAGGATAGCTGATTTTCTCAATAAAACATTTCCAGATTTTTGATTGAACATACTGTGAAGGTTGGTCATTATGTAAGGAAGTCTACTTCATGATTAAGTGCTGGCTTCTGGAAAGCTGAAAGTATCTCTACAGAATAGCTCTCCTCGGTATTTTTTTTAAAAAAATAAAGAAGCATTCTGATTAATTAAGAATAATTAAAAATAAGGATGCCCTTTTTCAATAGTTTACATTGACTAACAAAATTTAGGTTCCCTGTTACAAACACTCATGCCCTAATCATACATGCAGTTCTGGAGATGCCTGTGGCCAGTAAAAAAACAACACTTCTCTTTCAACTTCTTTGCAGAGTGTTGCTACTAGATAAAAAGCCTTTGGTGTATGAAGCTTACAAGCTACTGCTAATTATTGTGCATGCCCCAGCTGCTTGAGTGGTAACTGAAAGCAAGTATGCATAAGCAGTACACACCCACAAATACACACACATGCTCATGGGCACAGGCCAATGGAAAAAAATAAACTGGCAGTTTCGACTATAGCCACTGAAGGAGACAGAAGTCTCAATTTTTGCAACTGTTCGCTTAGAAGCCTCGTACTGATGCAAACACTTATTAGTTGGGGGAAAACAGTGTTGTATCAGTGGCCTGCAGAAAAACCTCTGCCTCACTTGGTTTTTCTCAGAAAAAGTGACTTAACAAGAAGAAAGCTTTAAGACAGGGGTGTCCAAACTGGCAACTTTAGGACTTGTGGACTTCAACTACCAGAACTGTGGCTGGGGAATTCTGGGAGCTGAAGTCCACAGGTCTTAAAGTTGCCAAGATTGGAAATAACCCCAAGAGATCCTTGCAGCAGGCAAAACTCTTGAATATTGGCCTAGGTCCATATGCTGTGATGTTAGATCCAGTAGTGATATGCTACCGGTTCGGCCCGGTTCAACTGAACCGGTAGTAAAAAAAAGCCTCTGATCAGCTGAGAGGAGGAGAACCAGCAATCAGCTGAGAGGATAAAAGACCGAAAAGTGCTTAGGATGGTGGGAGGGTCACTCCTAGCTTTTCATTTCTTCATCCTCTCAGCTGTTTGGCTTGTTAGGTGCATGTGCATTAGGGGCGATCATCCACTGAACTGGTAGTAACTAAGGTAGGATCCTACTACTGGTTAGGTCCAGAGCAGGAGGAGTTGGTGGGAGACAGAACCAGAGCAATTCTTCTCCATGGATGGTTGAGGTTGTTGTTATAAACATATGTTAAGCACATAGGATTTGAGAAACACGTTCTAATTTTCTACAACATTCCCCAAAGCCTTGCAGAAGATTATATTACTTTGGCAATCGGATGTCCCTTGGGCAATGGTGTCATCACCAGCAGATTCTATCAATCCCAGAGCACCTTTCAGTTAGTTTTGTACGTACTTCTGACATGAATATAGACAGACAATGCCTCTCATCGAGTATAAGTCAAAAGGATTGTGGGACATGCCAAGAGCTGGTCTTGATTCCAGTCATTCTGGTGTTCCCTGGCAGTGGGCCGCAAACCAGGGGTTGGGGATTCCTGCATTAGAAGCATACTATTAAGGTGCCCTCAGACTTAAACTGCCCATGGCTTCCTTTTGTTCCATTGCCCTCAATATTCTAGTCATATTTTGGGGTGTGGTTCCTCCCCCTCCCAGCTGATCTTCTCATTGGGATGCCATGCTGTATTTCATGAAAAACTAGTAGCCATAGTGAGAAGAAATTGAGATACATCTTCTGGAGGTTATGGTGTTCTCTCCTTTGTGGATCTCCCCCTTTAGTCCCATATATAATTAAAATTATACATGTATATATTTAAAATTAAAAGAAAAGCTTATATTGCACCTTCCTTAGTTAACTTCATTAATCTTCATGGTAATATTCATTCTTGTCATGTTCTATTTGTCGGCCATGAAGCCATTTTGAGCTGAAACCATTTTGGGGCTTCAAGGCTGCCACAGCAAGGCCGGTTGGTACAGTGAGAAGATAAGGGGGAAGATAGGGATAGCTGGGGATGTGTAGCGGTGATGGGATTCAAATATTTTACTACCAGTCCTGTGGGCATGGCTTGGTGGGTGTGATGGCTTGGTGGGAATGACTTGGTGGGAGTGGCAGGGGAAGGATACTTGTAAAATCTCCATTCCCTCCCCAATTCTGGGGGAAGGTTACTGCAAAATCCCATTCCCTCCCCACTAACCTGGTTTCCAGCTCCGTTCTCTGGTGCAGGGCAACAAAAGAAGACCCAGACAATAGCTGGGACTTGGGAGGCAGAGAATACATGGGTCAAGGCCACTCAGAGGTGGCATTTGCCAGTTCTCCGAACTACTCAAAATTTCCGCTACCGGTTCTCCAGAACTGGTCAGAACCTGCTGAATACCACCTCTGATGTGTAACCAAAACAATGTTCTTTCCCATGGCAGCCAAGCACACTCTACCAGGTGTTGGAAAGGCATGGACCAAAGCCAGTCAGGATGGAAGCTGTGAGCTGATTGGCCCATGTGATGGGCATGTGACCTGGGGGGAAAAGAACTTTGGGGTTTGATTTGGGTGGGGATTTGATTTGGATCCTTCAGAGTCAGGTTTCCTCAACTGTAATAAACATGAAAATTAATATTTTATTGTAGGAAAAGAAATGACATGTGGAATCTGATGGATATAAAAATAATATACTGAAATATAGCATAAGATAAAAGTAATTATATTATTATTAGAATTGTATAATTTGTTAAACATAAATAGGATGAATATTATGTTGTTTGTATTAAAATGAGATTAGAAAGGGATTTTGCTTTAAATATAATAGTGGCACAACCAAGAATAAAAAGGGGATAAATAAAGGAAAATATAAATTAATATGAATTTATGAATGGTTATTAGAATTATATAATTTTTTTAAACATTGGAAATGTGACTATTAATGTAGTATCTATAATAAGAGAAGTGACATTAAGAATAGAGAGATTTACACAAAAATAACGTATGGTAGTATTGAATAATTAAGATTGATAATTTAACAAAATATGTATATTAATATCAAATTATATAAGAATGTCAACAGTATTAAATATGAAATTATTGTCACCTTTGTTCTAAAATGTAAAATACTCTAGAACCACACTGTTCACACAATGATATTTTTTGTTTGTTGAAACAAAAACAAAAAAAAACTGTATTTAAAATAAATGGATTTTCCCCAGATGTGCCAATAATATGGGTTTCCCCCAGACGTGTGAATAGAATAGAATAGAATAGAATAGAATAGAATAGAATAGAATAGAATAGAATTCTTTATTGGCCAAGTGTGATTGGACACACAAGGAATTTGTCTTGGTGCAAATACTCTCAGTGTACATAAAAAAAAAGATATATTCGTCAAGAGTCAAGAATCATAAGGTGTGACACTTAATGATAGTCATAGGGTACAATAAATAATCAAATCATACTAGGAAACAGTCAACATAAATTGAAAGGATGCAAGTGACAAAGTTACAGCCATACAGTCACAAGTGGGAGGGGATGCGTGATAAGAAGTGATGAGAAGGTTAATAGTAATAATAGTGCAGACTTTGTAAATAGTTGGACAGTGTTGAGGGAAATATTTGTTTAGTAGAGTGATGGTGTTTGGGAAAAAACTGTTCTTGTGTCTGGTTGTTCAGGTGTGTGCAGTGCTCTATAGTGTTGTTTTGAGGGTAGGAATTGAAACAGTTTATGTCCAGGATGTGAGGGGTCTGTAAATAATAAATCTGTACTTTGAGGAACGTGCCTGCCTTGGAGTTTTGATTCTATTGGGTGTGTTAACTGGAACTCTGACACTACTGCCATTTTTAGTTTGTTGTAAGCCACCTAAAGCTCTTTAATAACAAGCTGGGTGGCATATGAATTAAATTAAAAATAAAATAATATAATATTAATTAATTAATATGGCCCCTGAATTCAGCTAAAATTGACTAAGGACCAAAGAGGTAAAACAACCAACATAACACATCAGCACCATATAACATGCTGCCCCTCAGGTATGCAGTGCAAGATGAATATCAGGAGATATAACAAGGTGACCAGGTGTCGCAGTCTGAATTATACAACAAGTAGCTGAACCACAACTTTTAGTAGACTCAGAGGGGGGTGAAGGATATTGCAACAGGTAGTTCTGACACAGTTACAGGTCCTCTGTGTGTCCATAGTTGAGCCTCTGTCTTATGAACAATACATCACTTGACTTTCTCTGCTTAATCCCTCCACAATGTTTTAGCCCTGTGTTGTATTAACCATTAAGCAGACTAAGCAAAAATAAAGACAAAGGAGATAGCAATAGCACTTACTTATATACCACTTTATAGTGCTTTACAGCCCTCTCTAAGCAGTTTTACAGAGTCAACCTCTTGCCCCCAACAATCTGGGTCCTCATTTTACCAACCTCTGAAGGATGGAAGGCAGAGTCAACCTTGAGCTTGGTGAGATTTGATCTGCCAAATTGCAGGCAGCTGGCAGGCAGCAGAAGTAGCTTGCAGTACTGCACTCTAACCACTGCACCACCGAGGCTCTAACATCAAGATAGTGTTAGACTTCTGGAAGTAGAGAGAGGAATCTGCCCCACTCTACATCAAGCGGGCTCTTTCCTCTTTCAAATTTCTGGGAGTCCACCTTAGTCAAGATCTCGCCTGGAAAAAAACCACAATCCAGGTGATCAGGAAGGTTCAACAGAAACTCCATTTCCTTCGGGTCTTGCAGAAATATCAGACTGAAAAATACTTTTATCCTTGGGCTGTCAGACTTCTGAACACAATGTAAATGCTGTTGTGAATGAATAAATGTGTCAATAAAGTTATCAAGAGCTTGAAGTCAAGTGCAGGGTTCTGGCCCTGCACTTCTGATTGGCCGTTAATGGCTACATCAGATTGGTCCATTCAGGTGAATCTGATTGGCCATTAATGAGCCTCTCCCATTGGTTAACGGAGCTAGCGCTCCGAAGTTTTCATTGGTTGAATAGTTAATAAGTTGCCTATATAAGGAGGCCCGTTTCAGCCATCGAGCTGAGCTGTCACACCATGTTAATAAAGAGTTTTGAAGTTCACTATTTCACCGGCTCATCTCCATTCTTTGTGCCCACGCTCAGTACCTAACAAATACCACCATTAGGTTTAATATGATAGACTTGCAGGGCCAGCACCAAGGAGACTCATTTCATTGTACACATGTTGTGCATTGACAATAAATGTTTGTTTGTTTGATTGATTGATTGATTAAGCACGTGCTTAGGGCACCAGGCCCAAAGGGGGAAACACAAAGTTGAGAAAGAAAAAAAAAAAAAGCCAATGAAGATTTGTAAAAAAAATCTTGTATGTACAAAGGAAGGAAGGCACCAAGATTTGTCAGTGCTTAGGGCACCAGTGAGCCTTAATCCGCCATTGTTTTAGCCCTATTGTGATCCTTGGGTTGGACGTGCGCATGACCTTCCATCTTTTGCAGAACGGAGAAAAGAAAAAAGATTTGTTTCTGCTTCTCGTCCGTCCTCCGAAACCCTCCCACGAACACAAAAAAAAGCAAGTCCAAAATTCTGCAAGAGAGCCCGTTATTCATCGGCCAACTCTGACCCAAAATGGTGGTTCTTGCCAGCCCAGCTGGGTCTTCGCTGGCACAGTTGCTACAGAAGTTGCCAAGCAGCGACCAAGTCAAGAATCTGCAAGCTTTGTAGGGGAAGGACTATAATCAATTCCATGTGCTTCTTTCTTTTTGTTTATTGCCTAGCAGAAAGTAATGTATTCAGAGATTGCAAATCATATTTTAGAAACATAACAAATAGGCCATTGTGCATCTGTGTGTTGGCCCGGGCTGGGAAATGTTCATTGTATGCAATATTATAAAGGTCCCTTCTTGTTATTTCCAAATATTGTGACTGATTTATCTTCTTCACTTGTCACACGGAGACCTACTCTATGCAATTCCGCTTGAGAAGACAAGTGGAGCAATGTTTTTTCTTCCCCCATGAATGCCACATGAACAAGGAGAGCCATCCACACTTCTGCATTTGCAAAGAGGAAGCCCACCATGGAGGCTACAATATTTGGGGGGAGGGGTGTGTGGAAACCCGCATCAATGTCAGTCATGATCTTTGTAATTTGTAAGGCTTAAGACAGAGCCACCTCAGTGGAGCAATCAAATACGTCTCTTTTGCATAACAAAGATACAGATCATCTGACTTATAGGAAAAACTGTGTTTGAGAGGCGGAGGGGACTTCCTGATTTCCGGATTGAAATGGCTTTGTCAAGTAAAGGTTAGGGTTAATTCCACTCCCTAAACACCTTGTGAGGTTTTATGGGCTGTTTATTGATGCTTAATAGCTTAATCTGAGTTTCAAACAATTTGCCTAAGTCCTTTTGCTAGCATGGATTCTAACACTTTCTCCCTCCCAAAGAGACGAGGCTCGATAAAGATACTAACCATCGGAGAAGAACTAGTTCAGCATGATCAGGATAACAGAACAACAGAGCTGGAAAAGATCTTGGAGATCATCTAGTCCAACCCGCTGCTCAAGCAGGAAACTTGATGCCATTTCAGACAAATGATTGTCCAATCTTTTCTTAAAAACCTCCAGTGTTGGAACACCCACAATTTCTGAAGGCAGTCATTTCATTGATTAGTTATTTTTACTGTCAGGAAATGTCTTAGTTCCAGATTGATTCTCATCTTGATTATTTTGTATCTGTCGCTTCTTGTCCTGCCTTCAGGTGCTTTGGAGAATAGCTGGACTCCCTTTTCTTTGTGGCAACCCCTGAGTTATTTTAACACGGTTATCATTTTCCTGCTAGTCCTTCTTTTCATTAAACTGGACATGCTCAATTCCTGCAATTGTTCTTCTTATATAGTTTTATCCTCCAATCCCCTAATCATCTTTGTTGATCTCGTCTGCACTCTTTTGAGAGTCTCAACAACTTTTTTTATATTTTGATCCATGGATTTATAAAAGGCAGTCCACTTTTTGAAAAGCTTCTCTTTTTGAAAGATTGTCCAGCCTGCAACCCATTTAAGGATATCACACCGTGGAAATTGAATGTTTCATACCTTTTCATTTTTAATTATTGTTTTATATTTTTATGATGATAGTTTTTAGAATTTAGTTGTTTCATTTGACTGCTGTGCACAGCTCAGAGTCACTTTTTGTGAGGTGGCCAATCATATAAATGTGAGAGTTAATAAATAAATTTTAAAAAAAGATAAAGTTGGAGCTTATTAAATGTTCACCTATAATCACCAGATATGAACAAGAACATAAAACACAATCTGCTAGGTTTATGGCATGATACAGTGTATTTCCATGTAAATTATAGTAGTGTTTCCTCATTTTCCAACTATACAAAAATAGCCATTCTTATTTTATTTTCTGAAAAGTTTTATTTAAGTTTGCATTCTTTTGCTGTTGCATTTTATTCTTGTTCATGTTTCTACATTGCCCCCTCCCCCCCCAAAAAAAAATTATAGCTGGTGAATTGTAGGATATAAATGCAGCAATTTAATAATAGTTTTAATAGAATGACAGAGTTGGAAATTATGTACCCCAGGTACAAACTAAGTAGTCCTAGGAGTGACAAATTGGCAAGTGTTCTGACCCAAATGCTTTTCCAATAAAACAAACATAAACCAAAGAGAACAGAAACCTTTTAATGATTCTTACGAATCCCTGGTTAAAAGGCTGCTGCAAACTAATTAACTTTGATAAGCACAAACCTCTCCAAAACTGTGAGAGACTGCCAAGAATCACAGATAAGAAATATTTCACAACACAAGAGTCTTCAAATACCAACTTAAGATATTGCAATGTCCACGAGGCTGGAGTTTCATTTTTGCTTCCTACAAAGAATGTCTGATTCACAGCTGGCTTTTATCATCTTGAAGGAGGGGCTATTACCTTGCAGCCTTACTCCCGAGTCACCCATGCTGCTGCAGCTGCTCTTTTCTGCAAGTAGCCCTGCACACATGGACACTTGGCACAGGCTCCTCAGGAACCTCCTCATCGCTGCTGCCAGCCCCCACAATCTCTAAAGCCAGCAGTCCACTCCCTAATGGTCCTGGCCCCTCATCTGAGTCCTCGCTCTCCTCAGTCATTCGCACCTGCTGCTGGTTAACCACAACAGCAAGAAAGCATCATCAACAGATAGTAAAGGACCTTACTATTTGTTAATAGTAATCAACAGATATAGCAAAGATCGTAAAGCTCAGGGCTGAACTGTGTGGTCCTTGGTACTCTCTGAGCTTGGTTGTTTTCTTGCAGATATTTCATTAAATAAAATGATAGCAAACCCTACACTCTTATTAGCACTGATGATGTTATTTAATTTGGTAATGAAACATCTTTAAGAAAACAAGCAAGCTCAGAGAGCACAAGGACCCCAAAACTTCACCAGATCTCATATGGTACAGTTGCTCAATTAGAAATCATGTCACATTATCTGGTGCCCCTAAGAGTCATCATTTTCCCTCAAATCCTTGAAAACAAAGCCAGAGTTCTAGAATAAAATGCATCCTATCAACCTTTCTTGGTAGATTATTTAATGTTCTCCCTAGATTGGCCAAGAGTGATAAAAATTGTGGAAGCCTCGTTAATGGAGCACCTTAATTGGTCAACAAAATGACATTTGCTGACAGCCAGCTGTTCTGTTTGCCCTAGTCAACCAAATTCAGAGATCATGGTTTTGAAAACTATGGACTTGCCTAGCAGAATCTAACATTGCTTTTCTCTTGGTAATCCTATCTCAGTGGCCAGTTTTGTTCCAGAGCGAAGGAAGAAAACACCCTGAAAATTTTGGCCACTTTTTCTAGTCTTAAGCCAGAGTTCTCAGTTGCTTATGTCAAAAAAGTTTCATTAGCACCTATAATCCAAGCAATTACCCCCCCCCCCAAAAAAAAAAAAACAAACAAACCAGAGAGGACATTTTGCCCAGTTCCAGCTGTATACCCCAGCAGGGCAACACACCCATTTTCCATTGTTTTTGGCAAAATGTATTAAACATCTTTCCATGTTGTTGAATTTAAAAAAAAAATAACTGAAGTTTGTCAGAATCTTGCCATTAATATTGAACTAGTCTTTATCTCGCCAGTGCTGTTTCTTTATGGCCAGCAGCAAGGGCTATGTAAAATATCTTCTTGCAATGCTGAAATCCTTGGGAAGAAAATCAAAGAATGACCTCACCATCCTTTTTGCCAAACAGCGGACCTGCTATCCACCCTGTTCCTGGCCATCCTATCAGCTGTTTTTGCTCTCTGGTTCTTGTAATTGAGATCGTTCAGATTCAAACCCTATTTTCAGCAGAGAAGAAAATGTTACTTTGAATAGTTGGATCTCTAAACCATCATTTAAGTGCTTGTTCATCTGAGACGTTTTACCAATTATAATAGCTTGTTTGGCCTGCTCCATCTTTGGATTTGTTCTGGGAAAGCAGGGAAAGGAATAATCAGATAGCCCATAGTCTAAGTAATCCTTGTCCCAAAGGGGCTTTTTCAGGAGGCAACTGGACTTTCTTGGTTTTTTTCTTCTGAAGACATTTCGCTTCTCATCCAAGAAGTGAAACATCTTCAAAAGAAAAAAGAAAGTCCAGTTGCCTCCTGAAAAAGCCCCTTTGGGACCACCATAACCTGGATGAATGAGAGTCTCTGCAGACTTTTAATTATACTAAGTAATTCTTCTTTAGTGACCACAACTGAGATTGGCAACTCGGTCATTAAGTAAAGTTGGCACTAAATGAAACTGTGACTTGTGATTTTAGTTCAGCTTTCCATTGCTTTACAGACCGATGAAAGTTGTAAATATGACGATCGGTTGTAAAGTTATTTTTTCATCACTGCCATAACTGCAAATGGTTGCTGAATGAGACATTTGCTAAGTGAGGACTACTTGTAATCACTATTATTCAGCCACCGCTCCTCAATCTCAGGAGGACCCTGATGCCATTATCATGAGAAAAAGGAATGATAAAGAGATCCACCGAAGATGTGAAGCCGCAATGGTCTCATTTCTAGTTGCAACCCTTGAACTGGAAGCGAGATGACCCTGCTTTTGATTCAAAGTTTGTACCATGGATTTGTAACTGAAAGTAACCTTGATTTATTCCTGAGACAATGACAAAATGTTAGTTTAAGGCTAGAAAGGCCATTTCCAAAGTAGCAACAAAGATGGTCTCTAATCTTCCTGATTGAAGTGGGAGGGATGCTGGCTTGCCCCATCTTGCATTCCTGGATTCGATCCAGCAACATACCAGCAGAATTAATTAAAAGAGGCCAAGTACAGAATTGGCAGCATGTCAACATTATGTGTTTGGACAACACAGGTCTGGCACTGCAGCACAGAAAGCCGGGAAAATACAGGAAATCTATTTTGCTTTTGTGAAGGAGAGGCGATGGGCCTTTAGTCGCAGATGGGAGAAATGCAAAGATACTCCATCCCTGTGGAGTTAGGAGGGTTCTGTGCTTGCTATTGGACTGATGATTGGTCCTGGATAATAGCCATAGCACTTAGGCTTATATACCGCTTCACAGTGCTTTACAGTCCTCTCTAAGTGGTTTACAGCATCTTTCCCCCAACAACCTGGGTCCTCATTTTACCCACCTCAGAAGGATGGAAATCTAAATCAACCTTGAGCCTGGAAACATTTGAACTGCCAAATTGCAGTCAGCCAACAGTCAGCAGAAGTAGTATTGCACTCTAACCACTGCGCCACCAGAGCTCTAAGTTCTAGATTCTCAAACATATAAACATGCAAAGGTTGAAGAATTTTTATTGAACTGATAGATCTCAAAATAGTCAAAACAGTCTTGGATATAGTTGGGATTAGTCTTGGGTATAGTTTAAGTGAACGTCTAAAAGGTTGGAAGAGTGAAAGATTGGCCATTTAAAGAAACCATGATAGGAAATATCAGAGATAACAATGTAAGCAAACAGGTTTTTTATGCAGAAAATAATGCAATCAGCATAAGTAAATTAGCTTGTCCTGCAGCCTTAAGGATGGCCTTTTTTTCTTGGGCAATAGGCGCCCTGTTGCAGATCAAAGTTTTAGAGGCGCAACACAGAGTGAGTGGGTTTATTTATTTATTTTTCAGATTTCTACTTTGCTGCAATTCAGAGACTCTCATCAGCTTCACAAAGTATTCAAAGCAAACAAATATATTGTTATATATACTGTATATTGTTATCCACAGTATCGCAACTATAAAAACAGCAAAACGCCACTACCCAACCAGAAATCAATCAATAAACACAGAAAATTATGAAGATGGCCTGCTAAAACTAGGAGAAAGTTCTCTGGGACAACTCCATCTTCACAGTTATCCTGTGAAGATGGAGTTTATCAACAAATTTGATAAACAAATGAAACTTCCCAAATCTCCACCAGGAAGTTGTACTACAGCATTGGTACTACCCCTGATAAGCAGCACCTCTGACCTTCATTATCTCTTTCGTGCTCCAAATTTCCTGGTGTTTCTGTTTCCCAGGTTTTGCACTCTCTGTCCCCTATCTAGATTAAGAGATCTGGATTTTATTGATCTGCTCTTTCATGTTTGAACCTTCAATGTATTTACTTTCACTTCACTAAAATCTTACGTTCATTTTGATCTGTTTTCCATCTCAACTTGTTAGAGAACAATCTATGGAGATTCTCAATCATCCATGTCATGGTTGTCCCAAGTGCTTTTTCAAAAGGCAACAGGACTTCCTTAGTTCTTTCTAGAGGTGGTATTCAGCAGGTTCTGACCAATACTGGAGAACCAGCAGCGGAAATTTTGAGTAGTTTGGAGAACCAGTAAATGTCACCTCTGACTGGAGATTTACAGTATCTTTCCCCTGCTATGCCCACCAAGCCATGCCCACAGAACCGGTAGTAAAAAACATTTGAATCCCACCACTGGTTCTTTCCTTGAAAATGTTTCTCTTTTCCTCCAAGAAGTTTCTTCAATTCTGTCTGAATGGTGGGGAATAGAAAGATGAATATTGGTGGGGAACCAACTCTCTTAGACATGGTCATAGAAAGCTCCAAGGAGCTCAAGAGAAGAGGTGATGGCCCTATGTAGCATTACGCTTTGCACTTTCTCCTTCTCGGACAAAATGTAAAGTATGGGATTCATTGTAATTGGTTGTCAGAAGTGGGATGCTTTTCATGCTGTCCCAGACTGTGTAGGTTCTAATTGTCTGAATAATTTATATGTACAAAATGTCAACAGAAACTGCTGAGTGCTGTTCAGCTTGGCAGTGAGCCTGAATGCTTGAAGGTCTTGGACCAAAGGATGAGAATTAAGCAATTCTACTGTCCAGCCACAAATACCACTCTACAAAATTGTACCTTTTTTCTGCTTAAAACAGAATATTTAGAAATGCAGCATAGCTGGAGAGGAGTGAATCTTCCTTCATGAAACACTGGCCCTGACCCTCCCTGTCAACCTGGCCAAGAGGTCCAGATAAGAAATATGACCAGATGAAATTAATTCTACTTTATTATAAAGCTACATTAACAGAAGAGAGATTAGAATGCCTCCCCATTCTAACACTCTTCCGGAAGGGGCTGGAGAAGTGGTTCTGCCAGCAGGCCTGGGGAGCCCAGAGCAGGATGGAAGCCATTGAATGGCTTGTGTGATGTATTGTCGCTGGGGTGGGGAGCTTTTATATTATTCTATTAATTTGTTATTTGATTATTTTCTTCTATTAGTTTTATTTTTTTATATATGATGTTTTTATATTCCTGTAAGCCACCTTAAATTGCTATGTGCGAATAGGCAGCAAAATAAATTTGATAGATAGATAGATAGAAAGATAGATAGATAGAAAGATAGATAGATAGATAGATAGATAGATAGATAGATAGATAGATAGAGATGGTTGATAGAGATAGATGATAGATAGATAGATAGATAGATAGATAGATAGATAGATAGATAGATAGATAGATGATAGAGCTGATAGAGATAGATGATAGATAGATAGATGATAGAGATAGATAGATAGAGATGATAGAGATAGATGATAGATAGATGATAGATAGATAGATAGATAGATAGATAGATAGATAGATAGATAGAGATAGCTCCAAAACTGTTGTGTTTTCACAGATCTTGAAAGACCTGGCTCTTTCAACAATGCTTGGGTCAAGATGGATTCGGTTCTCCTCCCCAACATGATTGGTTGGTTGCTAACAGAAAACAGAGTTGAAGGGGACTTTGGAGGTCTTCTAGTCCAAACTCCCGTTCAAGCAGGAAACACTATACCACTTCAGACAAATAATTGTCCAATCTCTTCTTTAAAACCTCCAATTCTGCAACATCTACAACTTCTGGGGGCAAGTTGTTCCACTGATTAATTGTTCTAACTGTCAGAAAATTTATCCTTAGTTCTAGGTTGGTTCTTTCTTTGATTAATTTCCATCTATTGCTTCTTGTCCTGTCTTCAGGTGCTTTGGAAATTACGTTGACCCCCTCTTCTTTGTGGCAGCCCCTCAAATATTGGATGACTGTTATTACAACACCCTAATCCTTCTTTTCATTAAATAGACGTATCTAATTACTGCAATCATTTTTCATATATATTTAGCCTCCACCCCCCTAATCATCTTTGTTGCTCTTCTTTGCACTCTTTCTTGAATCTCAACATTTTTTTAAAAAAATTGTGTAGACCAAAGCTGGATGCTATATTCCAAGGGTGTGGTCTTACCAGAGCATTATAAAGTGGTATTAACTGTTCAAATGATCTTGATTTGGGGGTTTTGATATGTTCTTCCCTAAAGTCCTCTTAAATGCTATGGTTTATTATGGCTATTACCGATATTATTTATGGAGTGGATTTTGTGTTTTGTTTCTTTTTAAATCTTAATGTGTAAGTTATCTAGAGTTGTGTTTGTGGCTGTCTCGGCATCAGAGGTGGCATTTAACAGGTTTTGACCAGTTCTGGAGAACTGGTAGTGGAAATTTTGAGTAGTTCAAAGAACCGGCAAATACCACCTCTGACTGGCCCCAACCCCATCTATTCTCTGCCTACTGAGTCCCAGCTAATTGTCTGGGTCTTCATTTGTTGCCCTACACAGAAGAATGGAACTGGAAAGTAGGTTAGTGGGTTGGGGAGGGAATGGGATTTTGCAGTATCCTTCCCCTGGAGTGGGGTGGGAATGGAGATTTTACAGTATCCTTCCCCTGCCATGCCCACCAAGCCACGGTCACCAAGCCACACCATGCCCACCAAGCTATGCCCACAGAACAGGTAGTAAAAATTTGAATCCCACCACTGGTCGGCATGCATATTTATTAAATACATAAAAAATAAATCCAAATACTATGGTGTTGAGAACACATTTTACCCTCCTAAAATAGCACTGAAATTTAACTTTAGCTCCATATCCTGAAGATACAAAGCCTCAATAGAGAAGCCATTGCTATAGCAGCAGGAAAATCTTGGCTTCTAGCTGGCTGGCCCATTTTTCCAGAATTGCTGTCCTGGTATTGGAATAACCCTGCTGTGATTTTTGCTAACTGCTTTCTCCATGACATTTTAGCTTCATCTCTGTGCTGAATTACAAAGACCCAGTGAAAAAGCCAAGCAGATGCCATGTTGTTTGACAGATTGTGAGGAGCAGAATTTATATGTATATTTTTTAAAAGAATCCTATTGATTTGTGGTAGCTTCCTTAAATTGGCCTTGACATCTCTTGGTGCCTTATGAATATTTATGAAGATGTTTCACTTCGCAAATCATCAGGGTCCAGCAACATTTAATAGATTCCAGAAACAGGTGATGCTAATAAAATGACCATATCATGTAAGCATTCTCCTATGTGGACTTCATTTTCCACAATTCTTAATGGCCAGACTAACATATTTGGAAGGCACATAGTTGAGGAAGACTGATATAATCAGTTCAGTTATCCCAAGCTGTACAGGTTTTTTGTGCTAATCAGTGATATAGCTCTTTGCCTGGGGATTGGTTAAATATATGCTGCAGAGACTCCTGTTTTACTATTGATATTGTAATTACTCTGATGAAGATTCTGGTCCATTTACCATTCACTGCAAGCATTTCCTTGGCATTGGTTTTCTTCCTTGATTTAAAAGCAAAGACCTGATGTATATATCCACTGGATATACCTCCAAATAAGAGGATTGTGAGCAATTGTATGGATGACTCCCAAAGCAGCTGGGATGCTTTGGGAGTTGACCATAGTTATTCACATCCCACCAATCCCTAGATGGCACAGCAGATGGAAGATCCTCAGTGCTCTCTGAGCTTGGTTGTTTTCTTGCAGACCTTTCATTCCCCAAATTAAGGAACATCATCAGTGCAATTTTATCTGGCTGGCCCATTTTTTCAGAATTGGTGCCTTGATATTGATCATGCACCAGTGATGTTACCAACCAAGCTTGGAGAGCGCCAAGTCCCCTCATTTCAACCTTGAGCTGCAAATATTCTCTTTTATTGATTGTACAGCATAGGGTAGACATGCTCAATGCAAAACTGAGCATTGGAAAATATGTCTATGGACATTCTCAATCATCCAGGTCATAGTTATCCAAAAGATGCTTTTTCAAGAGGCAACTGGACTTTATGGGAAAGATCACAGTGTCAGGATTCCAGCAGTTACCCCAATTAAATCATGAGTCTTGAGCCAAACTTCCAAAACTTCAAAAGGATTTATTGGGAGTTAACATCTCTGGCACTGCCTGGGTATAGCCAACTGTGAGACACATCATTCATTGTCACCCTTAACCCTGGTTTTACCCCACCCCTTGGATATATCATGATTCATATTCTCCAATGGGACACATCCACAGCCATGAGTCATCAATCATGTTCTCCAGTTAGAATTTTGACAGAAACTTCAGTCACCTAGTTACTATCTTTGAAAACTATTTATGGAATGCACTTTCGATTTCCAAGCTGCCCCACTGCTCTTTCAAACCCCTTTCCCCCTTTTCCCTTTCTGCTGGCAACTCTAAAAAGACCATAGAAATATTTGATGAATTGACACACAGCATATAGAAGATAGTTATTTAGAATGTACAAGTAGTTCTTGACTTACAACAATAAGGGAGCCCAAAATTTCCATTGTGAAGCAATGTTCACAATGTTGTTAAGTGCGTTGTGCCCCATATTGTGACCTTTTTGGCCACATTTGTTAAGAGAATCACTCCAACTGTTAACCAAGTTAGGCAGTTGTTAAGTGAATCTGGCTTCCCCATTGACTTTGCTTGCTGGAAGCCAGCTGTCTGTCACGATTCCGGCAGTTACTCAATGGCAACTCATAAAACATTTTGTACACACAGTTTATAGTTGTCACTGTCCATGACCCCAAGACAGTACAACTGTCATAAATACATGTCATTTGTCAAGTGCCTAAATTTTGATCATATGATCCATGATAATACTGCAACGGTTGTAAGTGTGAAAACTAATAATAAATCACTATTTTTAGTGCTGTGGTAAACTTCGAACAGTCACTAAATGAATGATTGTAAGTCGATGATACCTGTATAGGAGGTAAATATTAAAGAACATGATTTAACCAAGACAACGAATGAGTGGAAAAATAACTCTGTTGTGTGTCTGTACTTGAAAAGAATAGAGTTGAAGACAGCAAGGAACCATTAAGATTAAAAATGGCAAGGGAATATGGCATAATTTGCTGAAAATAAATAATAATAATTGCTTTGGAAGCAGATGAGAAATACAGATGGAATAGACATCAGTAATTTGGGGTGAAAGTGAAGGCAAGGAAAGCCATGCAGAATATTTTAGAAATCTGAATTGGAATTGCAGTTGTCTGTTGAAGAGGAGAACTGAAATAAATGAAACCAGTATTGATGTTTAGTCAAAAAAAAAAAAGATTCAAAAGGAAAACATCGATGCTGAAAAAATGTTGAAAAAGGGTTGTAGGTTAAATGATGTAGCTGGAGGAATGTTAGAATATGGATATGGTTTGCTGATAAAAGCCTTAAAAACATGGTCACAGGGCTCAGGATAAGAACTCATGCAAATAGTTGCATTGGTTTGTTGGTGGTGATTTTCTTTGTTTACCTCAGCTCTGGATTACTGGAGTCTTGTCTTTATTGTTTTAATTCTTGTTAGCTGTTCACAGCCATAATTTGAGATAGGGAGCCATATAAATTGAGGAAATAAATGAAGTGGGTGTTTGACTCATTTAATGTGAGTATGGACTGAAACTCTATCAGTGTTTTAGAGTTGGAAGGGATCTTGGAGGTTTTCTAGTCCAACCCCTGTTCAGGCAGGAAGCCCTATATCCATGATGGCAAACCAAGGGCATGCATGGCACAAGTGGCATGCAGAGCCATTTGTGCTGGCATGCGAGCTACAGGCAAACTTACCTCACTGCGCACGCACATGCCTCACAGCTGATTTTTCTTTCTTGGCCTCCCAGAGGCTTGGAAAAAGCCTCTACAACGCTTTTCAGACCAAATAGGTCCGTTTCGTCATTTCCTGTAATACCAGAAGTAACGAAATGGGCATATTATTCATCCTAAAAAGCCTTGCAGAGTCTCTGAGAGGCTGAAAAAGGCATCAAACCAGCTGAAAAATCAGCTGTGAGTGCAGGTAAGGGGGTTGTTGTGAATGAATAATTGTGTTAATAAAGTTATCAAGAGCTTGAAGTCAAGTGCAGGGTTCTGGCCCTGCACTTCTGATTGGCCATTAATGGCGACATCAGATTGGTCTGTTCAGGTGAATCTGATTGGCCATTAACGAGCCTCTACCATTGGTTAACGGAGCTAGCGCTCCCAAGTTTTCATTGGTTGAATAGTTAATAAGTTGCCTATATAAGGAGGACCGTTTCAGCCATTGAGCTGAGCTGTCACACCATGTTAATAAAGAGTTTTGAAGTTCACTATTTCACCAGCTCGTCTCCATTCTTTGCGCCCACGCTCAGTACTTAACATTATTCATCCTGAAAAGCCTTGCAGAGGCTTTTTCCAAGTCTCTGAGAGGCTGAAAAAGGCCTCAAACCAGCTGAAAAATCAGATGCGAAGTACAGTGCAGGTAAGGGGGTGGTGTGGGTGGTGGCACGCATTGCATTCTGGGTGCTGGCACGTGAATGCATGTGCAGTTTTTATCACAGGAGCCCAAAAGGGTTAGCCACAACTGCCCTATACCATTGCAGACAAATGGTTGTCCAAGCTTTTCCTAAAAACTTCCAGAGTTGGATTTATTCACAACTTCTGGAGGTAAACCGGTCCACACATTAATTGTTTTGTCAGAAAATTTCTCCTTAGTTCTAGGTTGCTTCTCTCCTTCATAAGGTTCTATTCATTGTGTTATGTTTTGAGCATGGGCGAAAAAGACCTCTGAACGGTGAACTTCAGCTCTTTATTTACATTGTGACTTACTCATTTAATAGCAGTTAAAACCCGCCTTATATAGGCAAACCTTGTAACTTTTAACCAATACCGAGCTAGGAACGCAAGCTCTTATAACCAATAGGAACTCTCTGTTAAGGGCCAATTGGATTCCCTGGAACGGGCCAATCCAGTCCAGCCGCTTAACAGCCAATCAGAAGTGCAGGGCCAGAACCCTGCACTTACTCCAAGCTCACACTTTATTAATCTTATTGCACACACAACACCCCTTCCCCCTGGTTTCTTATTTGCAGGGCACAGTTACATAGTCCTTTAGGTAGGACGGTTGCTTAATTAGTCTCTTTGATTTCTGTTGTATCGGCTGGCTGCAATCACACTGAGGTAGATCGTTGTTTGGCAGTGGGGCTGTTTCTGGTTCAGAGTTCACTTCTACGTCGTTGCCCACATTCTCTGCAATTCCCTGAGGTGCAACCGTTTCTCCCTCCGGCTCCGCTTCCTGAGTTTCTATCAAACCGTTGTTTCCTTCGAATGGGTCTCCTAGGAATTCATCTTCTTCCGTACCTCCCCCCGCCTCAGTTTGGTCAAAGGGGATTTGCGGACTGGCTGCTGGAAGCCGCAATCGTAATTGGTCAATATGCCGTTTCCAAAGTTTATCGGCAAGGCATTGCACAAGGTAGGATCTGGGGCCGGTTACACGTACTACTGTCGCTTCCACCCACAATGGGTCACCCGATAGGTTTTTTGCATAAACCAGGTCTCCTACCTGGAAGTTGCAACAGCGGCCGCTGGATCCTAGTGGTTTCTCTGGTTCATAAGCCGGGTGCAATTGGTTGAGGTGGGAGCAGAGCTTTCGTCCCATCAGAAGTTCAGCGGGAGTTTTGTTGGTGACGCTATGTGGGTTGATGTGTTGCAAGAAGAGGATTTGATTGACCTTGTCGTCAATGTTGTCATAGTCTACCTTTTGCAAGGTTTTCTTCACAAATTGGACCATGCATTCTGCTTGGCCATTGGTGGCAGGGTGCTCAGGTGAGGTGAGCGCATGGCGGATGCTTGGTCAGCGAGGTACTGCTTGAACGCTAGTGCAGTAAATTGTGGCCCGTTATCGGATACCAGAACGTCTGGTAATCCATGGGTTGTAAAGAGTCTGTTTAAAATTTTGATAACCGCCTCGGAGGTCGTAGTCGTCATGCGATGAATTTCAAGCCAATTTGAGTAGGCGTCGATGGTAAGCAGGAAAGTGTGGCCTTTGGTTGGCCCCACGAAGTCCAGGTGAATTCGGGACCAGGGTCCACATGGCGTCTCCCATTCAGTAGGCATGGCTTTTGGTGGGGCGTTGCTGACTTCTTGGCATTTGGGACAAGCTTTAACCCACTGTTCGATTTGTTTGTCAATGCCTGGCCACCATGCGTAGCTTCGCGCAAGGACTTTCATTCGCACGATGCCAGGGTGGCCATCGTGCAAAGTTCTCAGTAGCGCTTTTCGGAGCCGTTCTGGGATAATGACTCTATCGCCCCAGATGACACAGCCTTTCTGGGAGAACAGCTCGGTCTGTCGAGACTTGAATGGTGTGAAGTCATCTGATAACTGGTCCAATGGCCATCCGCGTTCTACCCAGCCTAGGACTCGTGCTAGGGTGTGGTCGCATTTGATCTCTCTCGTGATATCTCGGGCGGTCAGTGGCGGTGAGTTGAGTGCCTCAATTTGCAACGTGCTTACCGTTGGTGCCGGATCGTCGAGAGTCTCTGGAAGCGGTGCTCGGCTCAATGCGTCGGCATGGGGAATGGCTTTCCCCAGGCAATATTGCAGCCGATAGTTATAAGCAGCTAAGAATTATGACCTTCGGGTCATCCTAGGGGATAATATGTAGGGAGTTGGCTTATCTCCGGCTATTATCCCTAACAAAGGTTTGTGGTCAGTCACAATAGTAAAAACCCTGCCATACACATATTCGTGAAATCTTTTCACAGCTGAGACGATTGCGAGGGCTTCTTTATCAATTTGTCCATAGTTTCCGCTCCGTTTTTGAAAGAGTCTTTGAAAAATATGCAACAGGGGCTTTGTTCCCATTAGGCAGTACGTGGCTCAAAATGGCGCTCACCCCGAAAGGCGATGTATCACAGGTTATAACTAACGGCAAAGTCTCGTTATACTGCATGAGCACAGAGTCAGAAGTGAGCAGTTTTTTATCATTTCGGAGCGCCTGTTCTTCACGGTAACCCCATAACCAATTTGCTTTTTTATCTAACAATCGGTGTAACGGTTCAGCGACAGTTGCTTTGTGCGGTAAAAATACATTATAAAAATTGATGAGGCCTAGGAACGCCTGGAGATCGGCCTTGTTTCGTGGCCTGGGAGCATTTTTGATTGCCTTTAATTTACTCTTGGTAGGGTGAATGCCCTGGCTATCAATCAGGTACCCCAGAAACTCAACACTGTCAGTACACAATTTACATTTGTTTTTTTTTCACCTTAAGATCGGCCTCTTGGAATTTTTTTAGGACTAATTTTAACCGGTCTTGTAAGACTTTTTTTGTAGGGACTGCAATTAATACATCGTCAAAATAGGGGACCACGCCCTTAATTCCTTGCAATAATCTTTCCATAAGGCTCTGAAAAATCCCCGGGGCTACACTCACTCCGAATTGCAGCCGGGTACATTTAAAAGCACTTCGGTGCATCACAATAGTTTGGGCCTGTGCCATTTTTTCATCTACTGGTAATTGCTGATATGCCTGAGCTAAATCTAATTTAGCGAAAACTTTCCCGCCCCCCAGCGAATGGAGGAGGCGCTGCACCACAGGAACTGGATACGCGTTCTGCTGCAGAGCGTGGTTCAAAGTGGCCCGGTAGTCCCCACAAATTCGGATTGACCCGTCTGGCTTAATGGGTGTTACAATAGGAGTTTCCCATGGGGAGTGATCGATGGGCTCCAACACTCCCTGAGCTATCAGTTTGTCGAGTTGTTCATCGATTTTCGATTTTAAAGCAAACGGAACTCGACGGGGCTTTAGGCGAATGGGAGCTATTTTTGGATCTAGGCTGAATGAGATCGGGGTCCCCTTGTACTTGCCTAAACTATCTGCGAAGACGTCCCTGAACTCAGAGATAAGGTCTTCCTCCCAGTCACAGCCACCGACTCGGTTTACGCCGGCCACTTCAATGCCGAGTGGCGCGAACCATTGGAGGCCCAGTAGGCTAGGCCTATCTCTATCGATGACCGTTAAAGGTAAGTACGCTGTATGCTTCTTGAAGGGGACTCGGACTCAGCAGGACCTGACGACGGGTATTCGATTCCCCTGGTAGTCCTTGAGGATGAGGCGTTGGAAACGGAGATCTTAGCGTTGAATTGTGGGGATGAGTTGCTTGAGTGTCTTCCAAGACACCATTGAGAGGGATGATCCCGAGTCGACCTCCATATGGCAAGGCTGGTTCTCGATGGCTACCGTGACTCGGATCTTCTTAGTGTCCAAGGTTGAGGCGTGACCGATAGTGATAGTATGGTGAGCCTTTTCTCTCTGCAAAGCTCGATTTCTGTAGGAGTGGTTTACTGGCTCTCGCCTTACAGGACGGTTTCCTGTCGATTGGCGATAGTTAGCCCCTTTTGAGGCCTGGCTGGGTCCTGGCAAACTGCGGCAGACCCGTTTGATGTGGCCTCGTTTCCCGCACTCATGGCAGAGTGCATCGCGGAATTTGCATTCGGATCTGGCATGGTTGGCTCCACAGCCAGCGCAAGGGCGTAAGGGCTTCAGGTGGTGGTCCTGGTCAGACCACAGTCGATGGACCCCTTCTTCGTCACTGTCTGATGATGAAGAGAGGTCCTTGTGGTGCGTTGTCATGAGCTGTCCTTCTGACTTGGATAAAATGTCGCTTGTCAGTGGAGGTACCGGAGCGCGGTTTCGGCGTAGTTGTGCAGCCGACTTGTTGGTCACTTCTGCTGCTGTAGCTTCGGCGATGGTGTCGGCAAGGCTGATGTCTCCTTTTGCCATCAGCTTGCTTTGCACCCCTGGTGCATCTAATCCCAGGACTATGCGATCTCTTAGTGCTTCTTCTAAATCGGCGAATTCGCAGAGGCCTCCCAAATTTCGGAGGTCTGCTATGAAGTCGGCTACGCTTTCTCCCTTTCGCTGGCTCCTCTGGTTAAACTCATGCCGTCTCACAAGCGTAGGCACAGTCGGGGCATAGTGACCTTGCAGGAGAGGTTCGAGGTCGTTCCAATCCATCGCCTTTGCTTCTCGGGGTTTGGCTAGTGCTTTAGCCATCTTAAATATGGTTGGACCACAATGCGTTAGGAATACCGCCCGTTTCTTTCCTGGCTCGGTGTCCTTTAAGTTGTTTGTCTCCAAGAACATTTGAAAACGATCCATGTAAGACTCCCAGTCTTCCTGTACTGGATCGAACGGAGCGGGTGGTATGATGCCGCCGGACATGGTTCTGTTGTTGGCGTTGTCTGTCACGTGCTCAGTGTTCTTTGAAGTTTCGTTGGTTCAGATATCTCCACATCCCACCCTCGTTGCCAGTGTTATGTTTTGAGCATGGCTGAGAAAGAATGGAGACAAGCCTCTGAACGGTGAACTTCAGCTCTTTATTTACATTGTGACTTAATCATTTAATAGCAGTTAAAACCCGCCTTATATAGGCAAACCTTGTAACTTTTAACCAATACCGAGCTAGGAACGCTGGCTCTTATAACCAATAGGAACTCTCTGTTAAGGGCCAATCGGATTCCCCGGAACGGGCCAATCCAGTCCGGCTGCTTAACAGCCAATCAGAAGTGCAGGGCCAGAACCCTGCACTTACTCCAAGCTCACACTTTATTAATCTTATTGCATACATAACACATTGCTTCTTGTCCTGCCTGCAGGTGCTTTGGAAAGTAGCTTGGCTCTCTTCTTTGTGGGAACCCCTTAGCTATTGAAACACTGATATCATGTCACCCCTGGAGAACCAGTCACGGAAATTTTAAGTAGTTCGGAGAACCGGCAAATCCCACCTCTGACTGGAGATTTTACAGTATCCTTCCCCTGCCACGCCCACCAAGCCACACCCACAGAACCGGGAGTAAAAAAAATTGAATCCCACCGCTGCCCCTTTTTTTCACTAAACTAGACTTACCCAATTCCAGAAATTGTTCTTGATATGTTTTAACCTCCAGTCCCCTGATCATCTTTGTTGCTCTTCTCTGCACTCTTTCTAGCATCTCGACTTATATTTTACATTATACATCTGTTGGCTGAGGAATTCTGGGAGTGGAAATCCACACAACTTGCATTTCAAGTGGATTAAGGTTGAGAAACATGAATGGCAGAGGGAATTAAACCAGCAGTAACTGGCCTTTTTACCACCATTCATACCCCAAAAAATAATTGAAATGCCCCTCCTAATTTCTGCCATCTGTGAATTAAGCTGATAAACTGGGAAAGAGAGGTTGAAAATTCACAGTAAGATTGAAGCCAGGGGTGGGATGCTACTGGTTCTGCCTGGGTCTATAGAACCGGTCGCTCTGAAGAGCAGCAGACACCAAACTGGTTCTGTGTTTGCTGCTGTTTGGCCCACCCGCCCGCCTGTCCTTTATTTCCTGCTTTTTCAACCTCAGCTGCTTTGAGTGGCACAGCTGAGGTTGAAAAAACAGGAAAAAAGGGGCTTTTGAAATGCTGTGTACCCACGTGCAGTGCTTTTCAGCTGTCCTGGTGGCACAGCTTGCGGTTTTTTTACATGTGTGTGCAAAACATAGTCACCGAAGCGGTAGTAACACCAGTTGAATCCCACCCCTGATCGAAGCATTGTGTAATACCAGAGAGAGATACAAAAATAATCAGAACTCCCCAAACCTGTTCTTTGTAATTAAGGGTGGCTGTATAGCAGGAGTGTCAAATTCATGTCGTCATGGCAGTGTCATGTGAAATATCGGGACAGTGCGTGACGCATCCAGTCTGCAGGCCCGGAGTTTTGACAGCCCTGCTGTATAGAAAAGTACAATTTGAAATGCTTGCCTTTTATTTTGAAATAGCTTCATCCACCTCTTTTTCTCAGCAGACTAAACCAAAGATCTAATTAGAGCTTGTGAGGTTTGTATGTATCTAAAAACAAAAATTATACTGGAGACCACAGTCAGACATACTGTCAGCTTATGAAGACAGACATGAAATTGACTTCAATGTAATCACACAAGCCATAACCACATAACTAACATCACAAAAAGTGAAAAACCTCTTCACTGTTTAGGGCTGATACAATCCACTATGATATGTTGACTTGATGTATTATATCCTTTTTTTTTAAAGGCTCAGAAAAAGTCAAAAGATGCCCTTCTTTGTATCTGTATTTTGTTAAATTCAACACTTAGAGTTGTATTTAGGAGTGAAACAGCCCAATCCTACCTATATTCTATCCTACCAATAATACTGAGGCTGTCATTGTGTTTTATCTGTTTGTCTGTTTGCCTCCTCAAAATACCCCAAACTGTATATTATACAACAGCAAGTTGTGAATCAAGATAGCTAAAATCTTGAAACTGAATCTTGAAAAATTCAGGACTTCTTACTCCTGTGAAATTGAGATTTCTACAATGTTCAGGTCAGATTTATTTGCAAAATTGCAGCTATTGCACTATCTCCATGGTTACACAAATGTGTAACTCCCCATAAGCAAAGTCAATAGGAAAGCCAGCAGGAACTTGGCTGTCTGTCATTTTTCTGTTTATGTTTTATTTATATTATTGATGTATCAAACTTGGAAACTACCCATCTTCCTCACAGGGGGACTGTGGGCAGCGTACAGGGAACAGTAAGCAAGTGTGTTTGTTTAAATAAGTTCAGTTAATATAATAAGTATGTAAACGTTGATTGAAGTTCATTTGCCACTATTTCCCCCCTATTTATAAGACATGCTTTTCTTAAATAAACACTGCTGGGATGGGCTTCAAAAATTTTAGCAACGGGTCAACCTATTCTCCAAAGATCCTGAAGGCAGAACAAGAAACAATGGATGGAAACCAATCAATCTATAATTAAGGAGAAATTTCCTGACAGTGAGAACAATTAATCAGTGGAACAGCTTGCCTCTTAAAGTTGTGGGTGCTCCAACACTGGAGGCTTTTAAGAAGAAATTGGACAACCATTTGTCTGAAATGGTGTAGGGTTTCCTGCTTTGAGCAGGGAGGTTGGACTAGAAGACCTCCAAGGGTCCTCTGTTATTTTGTTAACTAACAAATTAAATCTTGCTCCAAAGGATGCCCCATTATTTCCAAAGGTCCAAAAGGACAGCACTGAGGTAACAAACTAAATTCTGGAGGTCAAGTGTTCCAAAAGATGGGAGCCATAATGAGGAAAAACAAACAAACAGCCTTTTTCTGTCAGAAATTTGGTGGGCATTTGACCTCCAAGGTCCCTCCTAACTTTGTTATTCTGTTGTTGTTGTTTTGGTTCCTGTCCTTTTAGCCCATAAAAATATCATCATTAACTATTCCAGTTTTGAAACAATGTTTTCTCTTTTCTCTGGAAAAAGAAATTGGCCTTGGATACAATCCAGTATGTTTCATTAATGTTGATAACTAGGTTTGCAGACTGCTGTACCACTATTGGCCATTTAAGCTGCTGTGGCCATGCTCTTCCTTTCTAGTTGCTTCCATCTTCCTTTCATGACCATTTTGGCTATAAGAGAAACCAAATGTGCAGCTTCCACTCCAAAATTGCATCCACTTCCAGGATGGATAAGGAGGCCGAGATGCAGATCAACCAGTTCTCTTTCCTGAATGTGATCTCTAAGTTCAGCCAGGCAGGTGCTCCAGTACAGGCCAGACCTGTGCTAGGCCTCTCAGGGCCTCCCCACTCCCCAGAGCACTTTGTGCTCTACTTAATGACCCATGTGATCACTTAATGACTGAAATGCTCACGTGAAGTGTTAATACTGTTCTGTCCTTAATTAACATACTCGAGATCCCCGCGCTTTGATTGGCCAAAGCGCGGGGCTCTCCGATTGGTCAGGCGAGCCGCGCCGATTGGGTCGCTAGGAATCTCCCGCGATTGGTCCATTCGAATTGCGGGAGATTCAAAGCGGTGCCATTGGCCGTGGCCACCGCGGCGAAAGGAATAAAAGCCGTGGGCTTTTTTCCTTTCGCCAGTTCGGTTCCAACTTCCCAATAAAGAGCTTTGCACTAAAGTCACCGACTCCTGGCATCATTTCGCGGATACAACACTGGCGACGAAGGTAGGATCCAGACCCTGAACCGAACCACGTGTCTGACGGAAGCCAGATGAACCACCGAGATGGCGAAAATCGCACCGCCCGCACCCTTCAACCCCGCCACCGAGGACTGGGAATCGTTCTCCGACCGATTCCGCATGTACCTCAAGTGCAGCGGCCTGAAGGACGCCACCGGCCCAATGAAACGTGCCGTCTTCCTGATCCACTGCGGGACCGACGTCTTCCAGATGGCCAAGGCGCTGGCCAAACCCGCCGACGCGACCGCGATGGACTGGGACGTCCTCGAACCCATACTTCGGCGGCACTATGCTCCAGAGGTACCCATCCTGATCCGGCGCAACGAGTTCTACCGGCGGGACCAGAGGTCGGGTGAGAGCTTCAACGACTTCGTCGCCGAGCTGCGGCGTTTAGGGGGGCTCTGCGAGTTCGATAACCTAAACGACGCCCTGCGAGACCGAATCGTGCTCGGGTTGTGGGACCCCGTCCTCCAGAGCCGGCTGATGGCCAAGGGCGACATCAGCCTAGCAGACACCCTCACCGCAGCCGCAGCCGCCGAAGCAACCCGAACTTCCGCCGACCGCATGCGCAGACCGAACACTGGGGACCGCAGCGGAAACAACAACCCGGCAAGGTCGACCGAGCCCAAACCCGAGACAACCACCCACCAGGGCGATTTCCACTCGGCATCGGGCACTTCCAATGACGAGGAGGACATCCATCGACTCCAGACAGGCCGCGACCCACGGAACCGGCGAGGTCGTAAGTCGAGGACCAACTGTGCCGGCTGCGGCGGCGACCACCCCAGGTCGGAATGCCGGTTTTTCGAATTGATCTGCCGGCATTGCGAAAAGAAGGGACACATCGCCCGTGTCTGCCGCCTGAAGAAAAATCGCAGCCCGGCACGATGGGACCAGAACGACTGGAGGAGAGAAAGCACACCCCCCCGGACCAGAGATCACCCCTCGGACAGCCGATGGGACCGGAACGGGCGATCCTCGCGAGGCGGCGACAACCGGCGGAGAGAGGAGACCCACCAGACGGTCACCATCGGCCACGCCATCACCAACGACGCCCGGAAGGTCCACGTGGAGGTAGGCATCGAGGGCCAGCCATGCAAAATGGAGATGGACTCCGGGTCCTACCTCTCCATGATTGCATGGCATGAAATAAAGCGCTTGGTGCCTACCCTCCAAAGGAGGAACGTAGACAGCCAGAGACTCATTGTAAAGGACTGCCAGGGAAACCGCATCCCGGTAGTCGGAACCAAACACTTCAAAATCACGTATAAGGGGCGCACCGAATGACTCCCCCTAACAATCGTCGACCGCGACCGCCCAAGCCTACTGGGACTGCAATGGTTCGCCCCGCTCGACATCGCACTCACGGGAGTCGACCATGTCACCGACGACAGCTGGGAGCAGCAACTGGCCCGGGAGTTCCAAGAGGTCTTCGATGGAAGCCTAGGCAAGTACCGAGGGCCCCTTATATCTTTCGACCTAGACCCTAACGTCCCCCCAAAACGCCTGAAACCAAGGCGGGTGCCATTCGCACTGAAACCCAAGATAGACGAGCAAATTGACAAGCTCGTCAAACAAGGGGTTCTACAGCCCATAGACCACGCCCGGTGGGAGACCCCCATAGTCACCCCGATCAAGCCCGATGGGTCGGTGAGGATCTGTGGGGACTATAAGGCCACCCTAAATGGCGCGCTGCAACAAAGCGCCAACCCCGTCCCAGTAGTGCAACACCTACTGTACTCACTGGGAGGGGGCAAGGTTTTCGCCAAGCTCGACCTCGCCCAGGCATACCAACAGTTGCCGGTCGACGAGCAAACGGCAGAAGTGCAGACCATAGTCACCCACCGGAGGGCATTCAAATGCAACCGACTCCAATTCGGAGTCAGCGTGGCACCGGGCATATTCCAAAGCCTAATGGAGAGACTATTGCAAGGTATCAAGGGGGTGGTACCTTACTTCGATGACGTCCTAGTGTCGGCAGCCAACCAAGCCGAACTGAACCAAGCTTCACCTCGACTAAGGGAGGTCCTAACCAAATTTAAAGAGACCGGACTAAAAGTCCAGAGGGAGAAATGCCAGCTATGCACGGAACGAGTAGAATTCCTGGGCTACCTCCTAGACAGTCACGGCATTCACCCCACAAACAAAAAAATCAAGGCCATCAAAGAAGCCCCCACACCCAAGTCAAAGACGGAACTACAGGCGTTTTTGGGGTTACTGAACTTTTACAATGTTTTCCTACCCCAAAAGGCGACGGCGGCGGAGCCCTTGCATAGGCTCCTGGACAAGGCGGCGACCTGGACTTGGGGGAAACATGAGCAAGCCGCCTTCCAAAGAACAAAGGACCTCCTCACCTCCGACGCCGTCCTTATACAATTCAACGAGACCCTACCTCTGGCCGTCACATGCAACGCATCACCCTTCGGCATCGGCGCTGTCCTCAGCCATACCCTTCCCGACAGAAAAGAAGCGCCCATCGCATTCTTCTCAAGGACCCTCACCAAACCGGAGCGGAACTATAGCCAACTGGACAAAGAGGCTCTGGCTATAGTTGCCGCCGTAAAACGATTCCACGAATACCTCTACGGCCGGACTTTCACCATCACAACGGATCACAAGCCGCTGCTGGGAATCCTTGCAGGAAACTGGGCCACCCCGAACATTCTGTCTCCCCGAATGACAAGGTGGTCCGAGTTCCTGGCAGCCTACAGCTACGGACTCATACACAAACCGGGTAAGACGATCTCCCATGCAGACGCCTTAAGCCGCTCGCCACTACCGGAACCCGACACCGACCCAGCACCCACGACGACCACCCTCAGCATAGAGACTCTACCCAACCTGCCCATAACCGCGTCAGACATTGCCCGAGAGACTAATAAAGACAAACGTCTGGCGCGGGTGCTGCATTGGGTAGAGAAAGGGTGGCCGGAAAGGGACAATGACGAGTCCGTCAAAACGTTCCGAAACCGCCAAACGGAACTCTCATTATTAAAAGGGTGCATACTATGGGGGGATAGGGTGGTCATTCCGGAAAAGCTACAGGGGAAGGTTTTGGAACTGCTACACGAGGGGCACCCCGGCATCGTTAGGACTAAAGCCCTGGCCAGAAGTTACGCTTGGTGGCCAGGGATGGACAAACAAATAGAGGCCTGGGTAGCTAGGTGCCAACGATGCCAGGAAACTAGACCAAGCCCACCCACAGCACCCGTCCTAGAGTGGGAAACCCCAAAGGGACCTTGGTCTAGGATCCATATAGACTTCGCCGGGCCCACAAAAGGACACACCTTCCTCATAACAGTTGACGCTTACTCCAACTGGCTGGAGGTAAGCAACATGAAGACGACAACTACGGAGGCCGTGATCAAGGAACTCTGCAAACTCTTTGCAGCACACGGCCTCCCAGACGTCGTCGTCTCCGACAACGGGCCCCAGTTCACCTCGCTGGAATTCGAAAAATTCCTAGCGGAAAGGGGCATCCGCCATGCACTGACAGCACCGGTGCACCCGGCGGCGAACGGTAGGGCAGAACGGATGGTCCAATTCACTAAAAAGACCATCCGGAAAATAGACCACGGGGAGATCCAGGAGAAAATCAACAAACTACTCTTCACCCAACACATAACCCCAAATACCACAACCAATAAAAGCCCAGCTGAACTATTAATGGGCAGAAAGCTAAGGTCCCCACTCGACAGGTTACACCCCACGTATAACCCGGAGAGGCCCCCAGACTCAAACACCAAACACCGAACCTTCGCACCCAGCGACCCCGCATACGCAAAGAACCTGACAGGAGACCCACTATGGATTCCAGCCGTCATCACACAAGCAACAGGCCCACACTCGTACCGGCTACAAACAGCAGACGGACGAGCGTGGAAACGCCACATCGAACAACTAAGGTCGAGGACTACCAACCAACAAACCACCGGTGCACAAACAGGTGAAACCAACCCCCACAACACAAACCAAGGGGGGAGGGAATACCCAGGGGACGAAAACCAAAGAAGAATAAACCAGCAGTACTCACCGGAAAGCAGCCATCACGACCCCTCGCCAGGAAGGAACAGCCAGGCCATCTCGACCGACCCGGAAAGACCGAGCGGGAGCGGCGAAACCGCAGCTCAACCAACCCGGAAGGCCCAGGAGGGAGCTACGGAGAAAGGACCAGCCCGATCGACCAGCCAGTTCCCACGACGGCAGCAGGAGCAGCAGAGATCCCGACCGAACCGGCCGGCATCCAGCCTACAACTGAGTTGCGCAAGTCAAGTAGGACCAGATGGAGCCCCGCCTACCTATGTGACTACGCAACGTAAGGACTGAGCCAAGAGGGGAGGGGTGTTCTGTCCTTAATTAACATACTCGAGATCCCCGCGCTTTGATTGGCCAAAGCGCGGGGCTCTCCGATTGGTCAGGCGAGCCGCGCCGATTGGCTCGCTAGGAATCTCCCGCGATTGGTCCATTCAAATCACGGGAGATTCAAAGCGGTGCCATTGGCCGCGGCCGCCGTGGCGAAAGGAATAAAAGCCGCGGGCTTTTTTCCTTTCGCCAGTTCGGTTCCAACTTCTTAATAAAGAGCTTTGTACTAAAGTCACCGACTCCTGGCATCATTTCGCGGATACAACAAATACTTTTTTTTTTTTTGAAAAAGTTTTTATTAATTTTCTACAAACAAACAAGACAAACAAAACATAAAAACATCAACTCTTATATGTACATCCAGTGTGTCAGTTGGTTCATCATTTTTGTGCATTCATTCTGTAGTCTCAATTACAATTATGTTACATAACAACTCATATTGTCAATCCAAACTTATATATCCTAATATCACTAAAAAAAGAAGTTTTTGACTATATTTTTAATCATTCATGCTTTATGAGCTAACAATACTTTAAACCAGTTTACTCTATAACAAATCATCTAGTCATATCAAATCAATCCTAAAAAATCCTTTATAAATATAATATCAAATAGCAAAATAATAGCAAAATAAAGATATTCCTTACTATCTAGCATTCTAAATATTCTATTATCGTATTTTGTCATCTAGCCATTTATAAAAAAGATCCCAAATTTCGTAAAATTGTTTATCCTCTTGCTCTCTAATTTCAAATGTAAATCTGCTCATCTCAGCACATTCCAATATTTTCTTAATAATTTCTTCCTGTAATGGTATTTTCTCATTCTTCCAATTTTTAGCAAATACAATCCTGGCCGCTGTTAATACATTTACAATCAGGTATTTCAAATCTTTACTATAAATATCAGGTAAAATTCCCAATAAGAAGATCTCTGGTTTCAAGTCTATATGTTTCTTTGTCATTTTTTCCAACCACATGCGAATTATAGTCCAATATTTTCTAGCATCCTCACAAGTCCACCACATATGGTAATATGAGCCGGGTATCTGATGACATTTCCAGCATTTTTCAGATTTATTCTTAAACATTCTTGCTATTCTTGTCGGAGGAAAGTGCCACCTGTAAAACATCTTATACAAGTTTTCTTTATATGCTGTTGACATTGTCATTTTATAATTTTGAGACCACAATTTCTGCCATTTCTCTAAATCAATCCCATATCCAAAATTCTTCCCCCAAACAATCATAGTTTCTTTGACTTGTTCTTCCTCTAATTTCATTCCCAGTAAATAACCATATAGTTTTTTAATCACCTTCTCACCAGTACCCATCAAGATCTTATCTAAATCAGTCTGTTTATCATAAAATCCCTCCATTTTGGAATCTTCATCATACCTTGAATGTATTTGTGCATATGAAAACCAATTCATCCTTATACCTTGTTCCTCTAAGTTTTGGATCGATTTAAGTTCACCCTTTTCATCCAAAAGTTCCCCATATCTAACTGTTTGTTCCTTCTTGTAGATTATAGGATAGGAAAATGCTTCAATGGTCGATAACCAAACTGGAATTTTCAAATAACATTGTCTTTTTATCTTCTCCCAATTTAACCACAAAGACTCCCGTACATAATGTCTTCTAAAATAACCCTGTGTTTTAGTTCCCTTATACCATAAAAAAGCATGCCAACCCAACAGCAAGTCATGCCCTTCTAATGTCAACAACCTATGTTTCCTTAATGTTATCCATTCTTTGACCCACATCAAACTTGCAGCTTGATAATACAATTCCCAATTAGGCAGACCAAAACCTCCTCTAATTCTAGCATCTTGCAAAAGCTTTAGCTTTATTCTTGCTTTTTTACCTTGCCATATAAACTTCAACATAATTTTATTTAAATCTTCAAAATAGTCTTTTCCAAGCCTAATTGGTATTGTTTGAAACAAAAATGAAATTCTAGGTAAGATATTCATCTTAATTGTTGAGATTCTCCCTATTAGTGACAATTGCAAGTTTTCCCACTTCTTCAAATCTGTAGTTATCTGTTGTTTAAGTTTAATATAATTATTCTCCTTTAATGTGCTACATCTTGTTGTCAAATATATCCCCAGATACTTAACCTTATTTGTAACTTGAATTTTCAAAAGATCTGCCAATTCTTCTCTCTGTCTCAATAGCATATTCTTTGTCAAAATCTTTGTTTTGTCTTTATTTATTTTCAAACCAGCCACCTCTCCATATGCCTCTATCCTTTCCAGTAACTTTGGAGCTGTTTCTAGCGGATCTTCCAAAATAAAAGCTAAGTCATCAGCAAAAGCTTGTAGCTTAAATTCTTCCTTCTTAATTTTCATTCCTTTTATGCTTTTATCATCCCTAATATTTCTATTCAACACTTCCAAGGTCAACACAAATAGCAAAGGAGATAGGGGGCATCCTTGTCTTGTGCCTTTCCTTATATTAATAAAATCTGTAAGTTCCCCCTCCATCATTACCCTTGCTGTCTGTTTATTATATATAGCTTCTATTGCTTGAATAAATTTTTTAGCGAAACCCATCTGCTCCAATAATAATAACATAAATCTCCAGTTCACGTTGTCAAATGCTTTTTGAGCATCTAGGAATATCAAAGCCATTTGCTTTTCAGGATGAGCCTCATAGTATTCCAAAGTGTCCAAGATTACTCTCATATTGTCTCTAATTTGTCTCTTTGGTAGAAATCCATTTTGATCTGAGTGAATAAAATTATTTAAATATTTTTTAAGTCTTTCTGCTAAGATTGAAGCAAAGATTTTATAGTCTGCATTCAATAAAGAAATAGGTCTATAATTCTTAATTTGCAATGGGTCAGTCTCTTCCTTTGGTATGAGTGTAATATAAGCCTCTGACCATGTTTTAGGTATCATCTTTTTTAACATAACTTCATTCATAACTTCTAACAATGGGATGCTCAATAATTCTTGAAATGTTTTATAAAATTCTACTGGAAGCCCATCTGGACCCGGAGCTTTCCCATTATTTTGTCTCTTAAATGCTTCATTTAATTCCATCATTGTTATATTGCTTTCTAGCATTTCTTCAGTCTCTTTAGGTATCTTTGGTAAATTAGCTTCCTGTAAATACTGTTTGACTTTTTCTTCATCAATATTCTCTTGTTTATATAGTTGCCCATAAAAATCTCGAATAATTTCTTTTTTCTCCTTATTCCCATAACAAACTTGGCCTTGTTCATCTATTAACTTCAATATTTTTCTTGATTCCTTCTCTTTTTTCAATTTATATGCTAGCCATCTACCTGGTTTATTTGCATCTTCGAAATAATTCTGTTTAGAGTTTCTAATTTTCTGTGCCAGTTCTTCTTTCTCTATTAATTCCATTTTATGTTTGATTACATCCAGCTTCAATTTAATATCCTTTTTCCGTGGCATTTTCTGTAATTCTTTTTCAAGAATTTTATACTCATCTTCCAAGGCCTTAGAAGCTTGCCTTTTCCTAATATTCTTTTTTCTTGTATAATCTATTATCAAACCTCTAGCGTATGCCTTCATTGTATCCCACACATTTTGCGTTGAAGTATCTTCTTTTTTATTTTCTCTGAAGAAAAAAGCCAATTCCTTCTCCATCCATTGTGTAAAATCTTTCTCCTTTAAAATAGTATTATTTAATGTCCATCTCGATCTTTTTTTTTGTCCCTTCCATTTAATTGTCATTGGTCTATGATCTGCCCAAGTACTTGTTTCAATATTTGTTTCTTTAATATTAGATATTAGTTCTGTTGAGATCCAAATCATATCTAATCTGGACCATGATAAATGTCTATTTGAATAAAAAGTATATTGTTTAGCTTTAACATTTCTTTCTCTCCAAATATCTTTTAAAGTTAATTCATCTGTCATTTTAAAAAAAGACCTTGGGAGAGCCTTTCTATTTTGCTTTGTTGTTGTTGCTATATAGTCCAGGTTTTTGTCCACAATTCCATTAAAATCTCCCATCATAATTATATTAACATAGTCCAGTCCAATTATTTTCATGTGTAGCTTTTTATAAAACTCTTCTTGTTTATCGTTCGGAGCATAAATTGCAATCAAGAGTATTTTTATATTATTGTCCATTATTTCTACCATTAATACTCTTCCATCTTCATCCATGTAAATCAATTTTGCTGGAATAGCCTCTTTAATGTATAAAACCACACCTCTTTTCTTACATTGAGTCAAAGAAGTAAATATTTTCCCCAATTTTGGCTGTAATAACAATTGTTCATGTTGTTTTTTAATGTGAACTTCTTGTAAACAAATTATATCAAATTTTAATTTCTCTAATTTATGAAAAGTTTTCCTTGTTTTAACAGCTGAATTAAGTCCATTTATATTCATTGTAATCAGTTTTTTTTCCTCCATGATTATGCTTTATATTTAGGTCTAACAGCTCTCGTGGATCTCACTTCACGCTGTTCTTTATTATCCATCTGTCCCCCTGCTGCTCCTTTCTCTTTTTCAGTCTCCAGTTGTTCATCTTGAAACTCAATTGATAAAGCCTCTTTCTCTGCTTCCTCTCTGCTTCCTCCAAAGAATTCTACATGGAAAAGTTCTGCTTTCTCAATTGAATCAATTCTATATCTCTGCTCTTGCCATCTAAACACTAGTCCTTCTGGAATCAGCCATCTATAATTCACTTCGTTTTCCAATAGTATTTTGGTCAGAAATCGATATTCTCTTCTCATCTCTCTCACTCTTCTGGGTATTTGTTTTAAAACCACGACCTCTTTACCCTTGTATTTCAGTGTTTTCTCTCTTACTACTTGTAATATTTGCGTTTTAATGGATTTTTTGGTAAATCTAATATGGACTTCCTTGGGTAATTTATTTCTCATCGCATATCTTGTATAGACTCGATATATCTCATCTATTCCATCCATCATCTTTTCCTCTGTGATTTCCAAAGCATCTGCCAAAATTTCTATCATTACCGCTGCCAAATTTTCTCCTTTTTCCTCTTCTATATTTTGAAATCTGAGATAAAATTCTGACCTTTCCATCTCCCACCTCAACATCCCACCTTTTTCTTATTCAACCGCTGTTAGTCTGCTGTCAATATTTCCAATCTTCTTCTCTCTTTGTTTTCCTTCTTCCTCAATTTTTTGGAATCTCTCCTCATACTTAACCATCATTTGTTTAATATTTTCCACTTTTTCATCAGTCTTCTCTATTCTTTGTTCAATATTTTCTGCTCTTTGTTCAATATTCTCTATTCTTTGTTCAATATTTTCTGTTCTTTGTTCAATATTTCCTGTTCTTTGTTCAATGGTGTCTGATTTTGTCTTGAGATCTTGAATTCCTTGAATAATCATCTGTAACTGTAAAGGTATTTTTTCTTGTTCCTTATCTTGCTTCAACATTGTCTGAATTAAACGTTGTCCTCCAGCTGGTGGGGAAGCAGAGGTAGAAGCAGAAATGCCAGATGGTATTGGTTTCCTGCTCATTTCAATGTTTCCAAAACTTCAAATTCTTTTTGACTTTTAATCCAACTGGTAGAGCAGCCAATTATAATCCAAAATGGAGAACTCCAATAGTAAAAAACACGAAACCAAAGAAGAAACAGGAAAAAAGGAAGAAGAAAGATCTTCAGGTTCTTCTAGACCCTAATCCAATTACAAGATAGTCCACCATAAAAAAGGAAAAAATAGGAAGGAAAAAACAAACAAATCCAAAAATAATAATATTGATTAAGAGCAAAAGAAAAAAGAAAAAAGAAAAAGCAAAAAGAGAAAAAAAACAAAAAGTTCCTTCAGATTCTTCACACCTTAATCCAATTAAAAAGTCTCAATAATCCAAAAAAAAAAAACCACAACAACAAAGTAGTCCAAAAACATAAATATGAAAAGCAAAAAAGTCCCAATAAAAAAGAAAAGAAAAATAAAGAAGAAAAAAGAAAAAACTCTGAGGCTTTCCCTTTAAAATAAAAGGCAAAAATAAAAATATTACTAGAATTAAAATTTAGAAAAAGGCTAGCGAATGGGGTATATATAAGAAGACACACTGCACTTTGTTATTTATCCAAGGCTCTTGTTATGACTCTCTTCTCCAGCAGCTTCAAAGCCAAACCTCAAGTGTTGTTGATAACAGTCCAGGAAAGCACCTGCAATAATATTTTGCTGTGCTCTCCCTCTATCTTATCACGTTAAAAAGCCCTTGAGATGAGGTCTTTTTGCAATTCTCTCCAATTCAAATAAAGATACTTTCAAGCCTCTAGTTGGCAGTGTTACAAAGTTTCTTAATGCTCTTTCTCCCCCCCATCCAGAAAAAAGGAATAATATATACAGAAAAAAAGAAAAAAATAGCCAAAGGGAGCCTCTATCCTAAAGAAAGTTAAAAAATCAAAGGGAGCATAAAAATATATATAAGAGAAAATTCAATCCGGTTACCTACAAAGTCACAGTAAAATCTTTCCCAAAAAGTATAAAGAAAAGAGAAAAAAAAAACCCAAGCCTCAATTTGACATCACTTTAAAAAACGCCGCTCAAAACAATTTCAGTCAAAAAAAAAATCTCACAGCTTTCTTCTTTATCCCGGATGAACTTTCCAACCTCAGCGAATTTACAACACAAAAGAGTTTTTCTCACCCAGCCGACACACTTCAATCCAATCACTTTCTTTCCGGAGCTGTCCCGACTTCAGCAGCTATGGAGGCTGCCTCTCCGCCGCCAGCGAAAGGGCTTCTTCCGGATCAAACCAGAGATTTTGCGATATCTCTGGGATCCTGGAACAATGCCCTTCACGATCACCGTCTCTACGGGACGGTTTAGGTCCGTTAGGACCGACCAGGGGCGAAAATATCGGCTACGATCTCAGAGCCCCGAGATCGCAGCTGTATCGCCGGAACGAAGCTCCGCCTTCTCCAACAAATACCACTTTATAATGCTTTGGTAAGGCCACACTTGGAATACAGCATTCAGTTTTGGTCGCCACAATGGAAAAAGGTGTCGCGACTATGGAAAGAGTGCAGAGAACCAAGACAATTAGGGGATTGGAGGCTAAAACATATGAAGAATGAAGAACTGGGTATGTCCAGTTTAATGAAAAGAAGGACTAGGGGAGACATGATAGCAATGTTCCAATATCTCAGGGGCTGCCACAAAGAAGGGGGAGTCAAACTATGCTCCAAAGTTCTTGAGGGCAGGACAAGAAGCAATGGATGGAAACTAATCAAAGAAAGAAGCAACCTAGAACTAAGGAGAAATTTCCTGATCGAACAAGTCATCAGTGGGACAGCTTGCCTCCAGAACTTTTGAATGCGCCAACACTGAAAGTTTTTAAGAAGATGTTGGATAACCATCTGTCTGAAGGGGTGTAGGGTTTCCTGCCTAGGCAGGGGGTTGGACTAGAAGACCTCCAAGGTCCCTTCCAACTCTGCTATTCTATTCTATTCTAAACAGGAAGAGCAGGAATTGGAGTCATTAAATGAGGTGATCATGCCGGCATCTTGCTTGATGACTGTCTTAACTTGTGATTGTAATGGGCTTCTTTATTATGATCATGAGTAGAGGACTACCTATACATGGAACTGAAGTTACAAGATTGCGTATTATCTGCAGCAATTATAATAGCAGCAGTAGAATCACCCAATTAGCAAAGTGAACAGGAAGGCAAAAGATCCTTGATTCAATGTATTGCTTCAAACCAGATCTCCACTGTGATTTGCAAAGCAGCTTTCGCCAAAGCTTCCGTTCAATTTTAGTATAGCCCAGCCATGAAGGCATGCTTACTAAATAAGTGTCCTATTCTAACAAACCATGCTGAAGCAGGAGTGTGAGAGAAGCAGACAAAAATCCCCATGAACAGAAATTTGGCTAGGAATAAAGTGGAAAGTTTTAGCAATGGAAAAACAAATAAACTTCAGAACAATGAGTTTGGAAGTTATCTTGTTATATAATTGATCATTCCAAACTCATGAAAAGGCATGGCCAGAGCCTCATTTGATTGATCGGTTGATTGGTTACTTGATTGAGTGATTATTTGCTGTCAAATAATTTTCAACTCCTAGTGACTACTTGGATAGATTTTCTCCATTATGGCCCTTCAAATAATATGTAGATGTGTCTGTTTATGTGTTGTGGTTTGCCAGCAGCAGGTGCGGATGGCTGAGGTCTCGGAGAGCGAGGACTCAGATGAGGGGTCTGCATGTGATGCAGGGATGGGGCCAGGATCATCAGGGAGTGGAGTGCTGCCTTCGGGGATTGTGGAGGCTGGCAGCAGTGATGGAGAGGTCCCTGAGGAGCCCATGCCCAGAGTGCATGCATGCAGGGGTGCTTGAAGGAAAGAGCAGCTGCAGCAACACAAGCGACTTGGGAATAAGGCTGCAAGGTAATGGCCCCTCCCTTAAGAGATAAAAGCCAGCTGAGAAACTGGAGTTCTTTGCAGGAAGCAAAGAAGTTTTTGCACTCAAGCCTTGTGGACATTCGGAGTATCTTGGTTGGTGTTTGGAGACTCTTTGTGTTTGAAATATTTCTTAGTAACTTTATCCAGTATTCTTGGCAGCCTTGCACAACTTTGGCAAGGCTCTTTCTTATCAAAACAATAATTGGGTTAGAACAATATGGATGAAAGGAAGAAACAGAAAAAGAAAGAAAGTGACTAGGAAGAATGTTTTGGAAGCAGAGCAATGTTGTAACTTCAAATCAATGCACCTAATTTATTTTATAAATAAAATTCCAGCATTAAAAAATAATAATAATTCGTTAACAGGGAGGAAAAATCTAACCAAAATTTAAGATGTGCAGATTTCAACTCTCAGAATACTGCAAGTATAACTCCATACATTTTAAAGTGCTCAAGGTTGAGAACCACTGAGTTAGAGTTTGATGGACAAATGGCTTTGATGATACAGTTTGCAAGTTCACAAGGAAAGGAAAACAACAGAAGAACAGAATGATCAAGTTGGAAGGGACCTTGCAGGTCTTCTAGTCTGAGAGAGGGGAGACTCCAGTGGTCTGCAGAGAAATGTCACTCCAAAAGCACCCCCCAAAGCAATTAATCCAGGCTGCACAAGAACACAAGGCTTGTGTCACTTGCATTGCAAACAATAGGAGGTAGTAAGGGGACGGGGGAAGGGTGGAGTGGGAGAACTTGCCCCACTCACCCCCCGTGCCTCATCTGGCCACTGGGCTGCTTCTTTCTGCTTCTTTCTTTTTCTGCTTTTGGCTGCATGTAAGGAAAGCAGCAAAAGTCTTCCTTTCTCTCCCCCAAACTCTGCTAGAAATGAGGACCTGTGACGCATTCTGCTCCAAGGGGCTGCGCCAGCAAAGACTCATTTCTGGCAGAGTTTGGGGGAGAGAAAGGAAGACTTCTGCTGCTTCTGCTGCTTTCCTTGCATGAAGCCAAAAGTCTCTCTCTCCCCCTGAGAATGGAGCTGGAGACAGTATCCTGTGATCCCAAATAAAGAATAATCAATCGGTAGGAAAATAGGGTGGGAAATTTTCCTGCAGACTTTTTTGGGGATTTTCCCAGGATCTCTGGTCTGTGGGATTTAAAATTATGAGTTTGATGGTCCCTGAGGTCCAAAACGTTGGTGCCCCCTGCCCCAAAGTACTGGCCAAGGTTTGGCCTGAATTTGGATTTGTTTGTAATAAGTAAGTTTATTCCAAAATACATGTATGTGAGGACCATTGGGAGGGAAATATTTGGTTTATTCTGAACCAGTTTGAGCTATACCTGAGAAGGGGAAAATCCATCACTGCATGTTCTGCCTATGATGAGAGGAGGAGAAGTCACTAGGTAGGTTGGATCTTAAATGAAAAGCTGAGGTTAATAGCCTAGAACCTTTGTGCCCATTTTTACTAGGACATCTGTTTCCTCTCTGCATGCTAAGACTTGCTCATTGTCCCTACTCTGAGAAATGAGATGGGGTGGGGGATGATATTTCTGCTGTAGGCTGCATTAAGTACAGATGGCTGGAAGCTGAGTGGACTTCCTCTGACTACAAGGAGCAGCTATTAGCACAGCTGTATCGAAACTGCTGCTTTGACTCACACAAAATTATCTGTGGAATAAGGAAAACTGTTGAGCAAGGGAGGACTAAGAATCACTTGTGCAAATGTGCTTCCCCCCTGCACCTGGTCAGATTCTACAGCCAGTCAAAAGATTGTAAAATGGGGAGGAGGGGGAATTGGCAACTTTTAAGACTTCTGGACAGCTGTCTGTCTGAGAGTTGAAATCCCCAAGTTCTGTTCTCGGTTCTGTAGAAAGTTAGCAGCTGCCCCACTCCTAGAAGAATGATTCTTTTTTTGAAAAGAATTTTATTAATTTTCTACAAACAAACAAGACAAACAAAACATTAAAACATCAACTCTCATATGTACATCCAGTGTGTCGGTTGGTTCATCAGTTTTGTGCATTCATTTTGTAGTCTCAATTACAATTATGTTACATAACAACTCATATTGTCAATCCAAACTTATATATCCTCGTATCACTAAAAAAAAAGAAATTTTTGACTATACTTTTAATAATTCATGCTTTATGAGATAACAATACTTTAAACAAATCATATAATCATACCAAATCAATCCTAAAAACACTTTATAAATATAGTGTCAATATTCTATTATCGTATTTTATCATCTAGCCATTGATAAAAAAGACCCCAAATTTCATAAAATTGTTTATCCTCTTGCTCTCTAATTTCAAATGTAAATCTACTCATCTCAGCACATTCCAATATTTTCTTAATAATTTCTTCCTGTAATGGTATTTTCTCATTCTTCCAATTTTTAGCAAATACAATCCTAGCCGCTGTTAATACATTTACAATCAGGTATTTCAAATCTTTACTATATGTATCAGGTAAAATTCCCAATAAGAAGATTTCTGGTTTCAAGTCTATGTGTTTCTTTGTCATTTTTTCCAACCACATGCGAATTTTAGTCCAATATTTTCTGGCGTCCTCACAAGTCCACCACATATGGTAATATGAGCCAGGTATCTGATGACATTTCCAGCATTTTTCAGATTTGTTCTTAAACATTCTTGCTATTCTTGTTGGGGGAAAGTGCCACCTGTAAAGCATCTTGTACAAGTTTTCTTTATATGCTGTTGACATTGTCATTTTATAATTTTGAGACCACAATTTTTGCCATTTCTCTAAATCAATCCCATATCCAAAATTCTTCCCCCAAACAATCATAGTTTCTTTAACTTGTTCGTCCTCTAATTTAATTCCCAGTAAATAACCATATAATTTTTTAATCACCTTCTCATCAGTACCCATCAGTACCCATGATTTATCTAAATCAGTCTGTTTATCATAGAATCCCTCCGTTTTAAAATCTTCATCATACCTTGACTGTATTTGCACATATGAAAACCAATTCATCCTTATACCTTGTTCCTCTAAGTTTTGGATCGATTTAAGTCCACCCTTTTCATCCAACAGTTCCCCATATCTAACTGTTTGTTCCTTCTTATAGATTATAGGATAGGAAAATGCTTCAATAGTCGAGAACCAAACTGGAATTTTCAAAAAACATTGTTTTTTTATCTTCTCCCAGTTTAACCACAAAGACTCCCGTATATAATGTCTTCTAAAATAACCCTGTGTTTTAGTTCCCTTATACCATAAAAAAGCATGCCAGCCCTACAGCAAATCATGCCCTTCTAATGTCAACAATCTATGCTTTCTTAATGTTATCATTCTTTGACTCACATCAAACTTGCAGCTTGATAATACAATTCCCAATTTGGCAGGCCAAAACCTCCTATAATTCTAGCATCTTGCAAAAGCTTTAGCTTTATTCTCGCTTTTTTACCTTGCCATATAAACTTCAGCATGATTTTATTTAAATCTTCAAAATAGTCTTTTCCAAGTCTAATTGGTATTGTTTGAAACAGAAATAGAATTCTGGGTAAAATATTCATCTTGATTGTTGAAATTCTCCCTATTAATGACAGTTGCAAGTTTTCCCATTTCTTCAAGTCTGCAGCTATCTGTTGTTTGAGTTTAATATAATTATTCTCTTTTAATGTGCTACATCTTGCTGTCAAATATATCCCCAGATACTTAACCTTATTTGTAACTTGGATTTTCAAAAGGTCTGCCAGTTCTTCTCTTTGTCTCAGTAACATGTTCTTTGTCAAAATCTTTGTTTTATCTTTATTTATTTTCAAACCAGCCATCTCACCATATGTCTCTATCTTTTCCAATAACTTTGGAGCTGTTTCTAGCGGGTCTTCCAGAATAAAAGCTAAGTCATCAGCAAAAACTTGTAGTTTGAATTCTTCCTTTTTAATTTTCATTCCTTTCATGCTTTTATCATCCCTAATATTTCTATTCAACACTTCCAAAGTCAACACAAATAGCAAAGGAGATAGGGGACACCCTTGTCTTGTGCCTTTTCTTATATTAATAAAATCTGTAAGTTCTCCCTCCATCATTACCTTTGCTGTCTGTTTATTGTATATGGCTTCTATTGCTTGAATAAATTTTCTGGCAAAACCCATCTGTTCCAATAGTAATAACATAAATCTCCAGTTCACGTTGTCAAATGCCTTTTGAGCATCTAGGAATATCAAAGCCATTTGTTTTCAGGATGTGCCTCATAGTATTCCAAAGTGTCCAAGATTACTCTCATATTGTCTCTGATTTGTCTCTTTGGCAGAAATCCATTTTGATCTGGGTGAATAAAATTATTTAAATATTTTTTAAGTCTTTCTGCTAAAATTGAAGCAAAAATTTTATAGTCTGCATTCAATAAAGAAATAGGTCTATAGTTCTTAATTTGCAGTGGGTCAGCCTCTTCTTTTGGAATAAGTTTAATATAAGCCTCTGACCATGTTTTGGGTATCATCTTCTTTGACATAACTTCATTCATAACTTCTAATAGTGGGATACTCAATAATTCTTGAAATGTTTTATTTGAATTGGAGAGAATGGTAAGAAGACACCTTCTCAAGGACATCTTAATGTGATAAGATAGAGGGAGAGCACAGCAAAATATTATTACAGGTGTTTTCCTAGACTCTTATCAATATTTCAACACTTGAGGCTTGGCTTTGAAACTGCTGGAGAAGAGAGTCATAATAAGAGCCTTGGATAACTAAACAAAGTGCAGTGTGCTTTCTGATATATATATATGTGTGTGTGTGTGTGTGTGTGTGTGTGTGTGCATTTACTTGTGATACCCCTACTCACCAGTCTTTTTGTAAATTTTAATTCTAGCAATATATTTATTTTTGCTTTTTATTTCAAAGGGAAAGCCTCAGAGCTTTTTCTTTATTTTTCTTTTTTTCTCTTTATCTTTATTGGGATCCTTTTGCTTTTTCTATTCATGTTTTTGGACCACTCTGTTTTTCTTTTTTTATTATTGAGACTTCGCAGTTGGATTAAGGTGTGAAGAACCTGAAGGAATCTCTTCTCTTCTTTTTTTTTTCTTTTTTTCTTTTTTTCTCTTAATCAATATTATTATTTTTGGGTTTTTTTTCCTTTCTATTTTTTATTTTTTACTATTTCGTAATTGGATTAGGGTCTAGAAGAACCTGAAGATCTTTTCTTCTTCTTTTTTTCCTTTTTTTTCTTTGGTTTTGGGCCTTTTAGTATTGGATTTTTTCCATTTTGGATTATAATTGGCTATTCTACCAGTTGGATTAAAAGTTAAAAAGAATTTGAAGATTTGGAAGCATTAAAATGAGCAGAAAACCAATATCATCTGGCGTTTCTACTTCTACTTCTGCATCCCCACCAGCTGGAGGACAACGTTTAATTCAGACAACATTGAAGCAAGATAAAGAACAAGAAAAAGTAACTTTACAGATGATTATGCAAGGAATTCAAGATCTCAAGATAAAATCAGACACCATTGAACAAAGAATAGAGAACATTGAACAAAGAATGGAGAAAACTGATGAAAAAGTGGAAAATATTAAACAAATGATGGTGAAGTATGAGGAGAGATTCCAAAAAATTGAGGAAGAAGGTAAACAAAGAGAGGAGAATGTTCTGTACCTTCATTTGCATTCTTGAAACCCCGCGTTTTGATTGGTCAAAGCGCGGGGTGATCTGATTGGTTTAGCGAGCAGCGCTGATTGGCCCGCTGAGAATCTCCCGCGATTGGCAGATACGAATCACAGGAGATTCAAAGTGGTGTCATTGGCCGCGGCCGCTGTGGCTTGAGAATAAAAAGCCGCAAGTTTTCCCTTGGAGCCAGATTGGTTCTGGGGGCCTAATAAAGAGCTGAAACCACAGTCACTGCCTCCGGGTCTACTTGCCGAACGGACACGACACTGGCGACGAAGGTGGGATCCCAAGGCTGAACCCCATCGAGCACGTGTCCGCCGGAAGCAAGACCGACGAGATGGCCAGAATCACTCCGCCCGCGTCCTTCAATCCCGCTAGCAAGGACTGGGAATCCTACATGGACAGATTCCTCATGTTCCTCAAATGCAGCAACATGAAGGACGCCACCGGGCTGAAAAAACGAGCCGTTTTCCTGACACACTGCAGGCCCGCAGTGTTCAAGATGGTGAAAGCCCTCGCGAAACCCGCCTATGTCAAAGCGATGGACTGGGATGATCTCGAGCCCTTGCTCCGCAACCACTACGCCCCTGCCATGCCCACCCTCATCAGGCGGCACGACTTCTACTGGCGGGACCAGAGAAAGCATCAGCGATTTTATTGCCAAGTTGCGGAACCTAGGAGGCATGTGCGGATTCTCCAACATGGACGAGGCCCTACGGGACCGAGTCATGCTTGGACTTCGGGATCCAGTCCTCCAGAGCCGACTGATGGCCAAAGGCGACATCGCCCTCACCGACGCCATCACTGAAGCCACCGCAGCCGAGGCTACCCGGAAGTTGGCGAACCGCAGGCGGAGATTGGACGCCAGGGACCGCACCGTGACCACCGACTCTGGACGGGCGACTGAGGCCTAACCGGAAGCAAGTCACCATGAAACCACCACCCACCATGACGAATTCCACTCCGCCTCCGACACTTCAGATGAGGAGGAGGAAATCCACCGGCTACAGGCGGGACGTGACCAGCACAATCGGCGGGGTCGTAAGTCAGGGACCACGTGTGTCGGTTGTGGAGGTGACCACCCGAGATTGGAGTGCCGTTTCTTCGACGCAGTCTGCCGGCATTGCAACAAAAAGGGCCACATCGCCCGCGTCTGCCAACTAAAGAAAGCCTACAGCCCCAGATGACGGGACCACAGCGAGCGGAGACGGGACATCACACCCCCCAGAGCCAGAGATCGCCCAGCCGACAGCTGATTGGACCGGAGCAGGCAAACCCGACGAGGTGGAGAGACCCGGAGGAAGGAGGAAACCCACCAGACGGTCATCATTGGCCACGCATCAATCACCGACGCCCGAAAAGTCTACGTGGAGCTAGGCATCGAAGGCGAGCCATGCAAGATGGAGGTGGATTCTGGGTCCTACCTCTCCATGGTCGCCTGGCAAGAAATCAAATGCTTGGTGCCTACCATCCACAAGAAGGGACTGGAGAACCAGAGACTAATCATCAAAGACTACCAGGGAAACCGCATCCCGGTAGTCGGAACCGGACAATTCAAAGTAACATTTAAGGGCCGCACGGCAAAGCTTCCCCTAACAATCGTGGGCCGAGACCGGCCCAGCCTTTTGGGACTTCAATGATTTGCGCCGCTTGGCATCGAAGTCACAGGCATCAACCACATTGCCGAGACCGATTGGGAGTAGCAACTGGCATGGGACTTCCAGGAAGTGTTCGACGGCATGCTAGGCAAGTACCGAGGGCCCCCCATCTCCTTCAGCCTAGACCCTAACATTCCCCTGAGACGCCTAAAACCACGGCAGGTACCTTTTGCACTCCGGCCAAAAATTGACGAGCAAATTGACAAGCTCATCAAGCAAGGGGTCCTACAACCAATTGATCATGCCCAGTGGGAGACCCCAATAGCCACCCCAGTCAAGCCCGATGGGTCAGTGAGAATCTGTGGGGACTATAAGGCCACCCTGAATTCCGCCTTGCAACAAAGCGCCTACCCCGTCCCAGTAGTGCAGCACCTTCTACACTCACTGGGGGGAGGCAAGGTTTTTGCGAAGCTTGACCTGGCCCGAGCATACCAACAGCTGCCAGTCGACGCAGAAACCACGGAGGCGCAAACCATAGTCACCCACCGGGGAGCTTTCCGATGTAACCGACTCCAGTTTGGAGTCAGAGTGGCGCCTGGAATTTTCCAGAGCCTCATGGAGAGACTCTTGCAGGGCATCAAGGGGGTGGTGCCCTACTTCGACGATGTGTTGGTATTGGCAACCAACCAGCGAGAACTAGAGGGTCGGCTAAGGGAGGTGTTAACCAAATTCAAGGAAACCGGGCTAAAAGTGAAGAGGGAAAAGTGCCAACTTTACACAGAGCGGGTCGAGTTCCTGGAATACCTCCTAGACCGGCACAGCATCCACCCCACCAAAACTAAAATCAGAGCCGTTAAGGAGACTCCCACACCTAGGACTAAAATGGAACTGCAGGTGTTTCTGGGACTGCTTAATTTTTACAATGTTTTCCTGCCCCAGAAGGCGACCGTGGCGGAGCCTTTGCATAGGCTCTTGGACAAGGCGGCTACCTGGACTTGGGGGAAACACGAGGAAGCTGCCTTCAGGAGAACCAAGGACCTGCTCACCTCAGATGCCGTACTCATCCAATACAATGAGACCCTACCACTCGCCGTCACATGCGACGCATCACCCTTTGGCGTCGGCGCCGTCCTCAGCCACACAATCCCAGATAGAAGAGAAGCATCCATCGCCTTCTTCTCCAGGACATTCACCAAACCGGAGCGGAACTATAGTCAGCTGGACAAGGAGGCCCTAGCGATCGTCGCAGCAGTGAAGAGATTCCACGAATACCTCTACAGCTGCACCTTCACAATCATCATGGACCACAAGCCTTTGCTGGGCATCCTGGCAGGAAACCGGGCCACCCCGAACATTTTATCTCCCAGGATGACAAGGTGGTCTGAATTCCTTGCCGCCTACAGCTACCGGCTCACACACCAACCCGGTAAGACTATCTCAATACAGACGTTTTGAGCCACTCACCGCTACCCGACCTAGACACCGACCCAGCACCCACAACGAGCACCCTCAGCATAGAGACTCTGCCTGATCTACCCATAACCGCGTCAGACATTGCCCGAGAAACCAATAAAGACAAACGTCTGGCGCTGATGTTACATTGGGTAGAGAAAGAGTGGCTGGAAAAGGACAACAATGAAGCATTCAAAACATTCCGGAACCAGCAAATGGAACTTTTGATGCAAAAAGGGTGTGTATTGTGGGGGGATAGGGTGGTTATCCCGGAAAAACTACAAGGGTAGATATTGGGGTTGTTACACGAGGAGCACCCGGGCATAGTTAGAACAAAAGCCCTGGCCAGAAATTATGCTTGGTGGCCAGGGATGGATAAGCAAATCGAGGCCTGGGTGGCAAGGTATCAACGCTGCCAAGAAACCAGACCGAGCCCTCCCGGGGCACCAATCCTGAAATGGGAAACCCCCAGGGGACCCTGGTCTAGGGTCCACATAGACTTTGCCGGGCCCACCAAGGGACATACATTCCTAGTAACCGTAGATGCTTACTCCAACTGGCTGGAGGTAAGCAACATGAAATCCACCACCACAGAGGCCGTAACCAAGGAACTTTGCAAACTATTCGCAACCCACGGCCTCCCGGATGTCATCGTGTCAGACAACGGGCCTCAATTCACCTCGCTGGAATTTGAAAAATTCCTAGCGGAATGGGGCATACGACAAGCACTGACAGCTCCAATGCATCCGGCGGCGAATGGAAGGGCAGAACGGATGGTTCAATTCACAAAAAAAACCATCCAGAAAATCGAACACGGGGAAATCCAAGACAAAATAAATAAAATGCTTTTTATCCAACATATCACCCTGAACACAACAATGAACAAAAGCCCGGCAGAGCTACTGATGGGGAGAAAATTAAGGTCCCCACTCGACAGACTGCACCCCACATACAACCTGGAAAAAACCCCAAACTCCTCCAGCAAGCACCGGTCTTTTGCGCCAGGCGATGCTGTCTACACAAAAAACCGAACCGGAGACCCACTATGGGTACCAGCAACCATAACCCAACTGACAGGTCCCCACTCGTACCGGCTGCAAACAACCGACGGACGAGCGTGGAAACACCACATTGATCAAATAAGATCGAGAACGGCCACAAGAAACACAACCAACACGCAACCAGACACAGAAAATCCCCTTAACACAAGCCAAGAGGGGAGGGAATACCCCGGGAACCAAAACCCAGAAGAAAACCAACCATACTCACCAGCAAGCAGCCAGCTCGAAGCCTCACCAGGGAGAAGCAGCCAGGCCAGCTTGACCAGCCCAGAAAGACCGGGCGGGAGCGGTGAGAACCGCAGCTCAACCAGCCCAGGTAGACTGGGAGGGAGCTGTGACAAACGGCCCAGCAAGGCCTACCAGGTGGTTCCATCGATGAGGCCGAGAGACACAGAGAACCCGACCGAACCGGCCGGGAGCCAACCAACGACTGACCTGCGCAGGTCCAGAAGGCAAGTGTGGAGCCCCACCTACTTACGAGACTATGTTATGTAGGACCAAACCAAGAGGGGAGGGGTGTTCTGTACCTTCATTTGCATTCTTGAAACCCCGCATTTTGATTGGTCAAAGCGCGGGGTGATCTGATTGGTTTAGCGAGCCGCGCTGATTGGCCCGCTGAGAATCTCCTGCGATTGGCGGATACAAATTGCGGGAGATTCAAAGCAGTGCCATTGGCCGTGGCCGCTGCGGCTTGAGAATAAAAAGCTGCAATTTTTCCCTTGGAGCCAGATCGGTTCCGGGGGCCTAATAAAGAGCTGAAACCACAGTCACTGCCTCCGGGTCTCCTTGTCGAATGGACACGACAGAGAAGATTGGAAATATTGACAGTAGATTAACAGTGGTTGAACAAGAAAAAAGTGGGATGTTGAGGTGGGAGATGGAAAGGTTAGAATTTTATCTCAGATTTCAAAATATAGAAGAAGAAAAGGAGAAAATTTGGCTGTGATAATGATAGAAATTTTGGCAGATGCTTTGGAAATTACAGAGGAAAAGATGATGGATGGAGTAGATGAGGTATATCGAGTGTATACAAGATATGCGATGAGAAATAAATTACCCAAGGAAGTCCATATTAGATTTACTAAAAAATCCATTAAAACACAAATACTACAAGTGGTAAGAGAGAAAACATTGAAATACAAAGATTAAGAGATTGTGGTTTTAAAACAAATACCCAGAAGAGTGAGAGAGATGAGAAGAGAATATCGATTTCTGACCAAAATGCTATTGGAAAACGAAGTGAATTATAGATGGCTGATTCCAGAAGGATTAATGTTTACGTGGCAAGAGCAGAGACATAGAATTGATTCAATTGAGAAAGCAGAACTTTTCCATACAGAATTTTTTGGAAGAAGAGAAGAGGAGGAAGAGAAGGAGGTTTCATTAATTGAGTTTCAAGAGGAACAACTGGAGACTGAAAAAGAGAAAGGAGCAGTAGATGGACAGGTGGATAGTAAAGAACGGCGTGAAGTGAGATCCACGAGAGCTGTTAGACCTAAATATAAAGCATAATCATGGAAGAAAAAAAATTGATTACAATGAATATAAATGGACTCAATTCAGCTGTTAAAACAAGGAAAACTTTTCATAAATTAGAGAAATTAAAATTCGATATAATTTGTTTACAAGAAGTTCATATTAAAAAACAACATGAACAATTGTTAGTACAGCCAAAATTAGGGAAAATATTTACTTCTTTGACTCAATGTAAGAAAAGAGGAGTGGTTCTATACAGTAAAGAGGCTATCCCAGCAAAACTGATATACACAGATGAAGACGGAAGAGTATTAATGGTGGAAATAATGGACAATAATATAAAAATACTCTTGATTGCAATTTATGCTCCAAATGATAAACAAGAAGAGTTTTATAAAAAACTACACATGAAAATAATTGGACTGGACTATGTTAATATAATTATGATGGGAGACTTTAATGGAATTGTGGACAATAAACTGGACTATATAGCAACAACAACAAAGCAAAATAGAAAGACTCTCCCTAAATCTTTTTTTAAAATGACAGACGAATTAACTTTAAAAGATATTTTGAGAGAAAGAAATGTTCAAGCTAAACAATATACTTTTTATTCAAATAGACATTTATCATGGTCCAGATTAGATATGATTTGGATCTCAACAGAATTAATGTCCAATATTCAAGAAACAAATATCGAAACAAGTACTTGGGCAGATCATAGCCCAATGACAATTAAATGGAAGGGACAAAAAAAAAAGATCGAGATGGACATTAAATAATACTATCTTAAAGGAAAAAGATTTTATACAACGGATGGAGAAGGAATTGGCTTTTTTCTTTAGAGAAAATAAAAAAGAAGATACTTCAATGCAAAATGTTTGGGATACAATGAAGGCATATGCTAAAGGTTTGATAATAGATTATACAAGAAAAAAGAATATTAGGAAAAGGCAAGCTTCTAAGGCCTTGGAAGATGAGTATAAAAGACTTGAAAAAGAATTACAGAAAATGCCACAGAAAAAAGATATTAAATTGAAACTGGATGTAATTAAACATAAAATGGAATTAATAGAGAAAGAAGAACTGGCACAGAAAATTAGAAATTCTAAACAGAATTGCTTTGAAGATGCAAATAAACCAGGTAGATGGCTAGCATATAAATTGAAAAAGGAGAAGGAATCAAGAAAAATATTGAAGCTAATGGATGATCAAGGCCAAGTTTGTTATGGTAATAAGGAGAAAAAGGAAATTATTCGAGATTTTTATGGGCAACTATATAAACAAGAGAATATTGATGAGGAAAAAGTCAAACAGTATTTACAGAATGCTAACTTACCGAAGATACCTAAAGAGACTGAAGAAATGCTAGAAAGCAATATAACAATGATGGAATTAAATGAAGCACTTAAGAAACAAAATAATGGGAAAGCACCAGGTCCAGATGGGCTTCCGGCAGAATTCTATAAAAGAATGAAATATTTTGAGAAATATTTAAAAAAACAGATTATTATTTCCTTGAATGAGAAATGGAGAAACATGCTCTTGGAAAGTAGCCCCCACCTTCCTTAATAGCCCACAGCAGATGTTAGCACTTAAGAAAGAGATAGTGCTATTCATCAGCAAATACCCTTACCCAAGATCTAACAAAGGTAGGATTAAACCTCAGCCACAATAGGAAGGGCCCAAAGCTCCTTCATTGCATCATCTCAGTTGCACCACCCAGAGGTGGTATTCAGCAGGTTCTGGCCAGTTCTGGAGAACCGGTAGTGAAAATTTTGAGTAGTTCAGAGAACCGGCAAATCCCACCTCTGACTAGAGATTTTACAGTATCCTTTCCCTGCCATGCCCACCAAGCCACACCCATCAAGCCACACCCACAGAACCAGTAGTAAAAAAAATTGAATCCCACCACTGGCACCATCCCCAGCAAACTTCAATCAAACTTAGCTCAGACAAACTCCTAGGATTTGTACATGGCCCCATGGGAGTCTGACAACAGCCAATAGAATGCATGTCCTTGCACAGGAACAGGAAGTTCAAGCGCAAAGCCCAAGAGAAGATATAAATCCCCATCCTCTCTGTTAAGTTCTGCGCATGGGCGCAAGGAACGGAGACGAGACAGTGAACAGTGAACTTCAACTCTTTATTAATCATTCTGAACAGAGCAAAAACCTAGGGCAACAGCAGCCCTTTTATAGGCAAGCTGCTGATCTAGTAACCAATAAGAAACATGGAGTGTTAACCCCTTTAACCAATGATTGGCTCGTTAACAGCCAGTCAGATTCTCCTGAATGGACCAATCCGATATCGCTATTTGTCGGCCAATCAGAAGTGCAGGACGAGAACCCTGCTATTTTCTAAAGATTTTGATAAGCTTTATTTAAGTGTTTTATTAGTTCATAACACCCCTTCCCCCCGGGTTCCATTTGGGGGATGCGGTGACGTAATCTCTGAAGTAGGAAGGTTGTTTTGGATTTACGCTGTCCCACCGGTTCTTGTTTGTAACCCTGTTTTGGCGGGATGTTTTCGGGCAAGTCGGATGCCGGTGGTTCCTCGTTGGAAGACTTGGTGCCGCTAATGTTCTCGTCGTTGTCCTCTGGCCCTTGCGGGCTTGCTTCTGTTGGGTTGTTCCTCTGTGGCAAGGCCACACCCTTCCCTGATCCTTCTTCATTTGTTGTGCCTGATGGCTGACTTCTTTCGTTCCTGCTTTCCGCCATCTCGAATTCGGTTTCTTTGACATCCTCTCCCCCCTCAGTTTGGGAGTTACCGGAGTCGCGGAAACTAGGTTGTAGCCTCGAGCGAAGCTGATCTATATGGCGTTTCCATACTTTTCTGTCGCAGGTTTTCACCCGGTATGACCTGGGTCCAGTGGCTTGAATAACAGTGGCCTCGATCCACAACAGTTCACCAGAAAGGTTTCTGGCGAAAACTAAGTCGCCTATCTTGAACTCGCGGCATTTTCCGCTAGATCCACAGGGTTTCTCTGGCTCATAAGACGGGTGAAGCCGGTTGAAGTGGGAGTGGAGTTTGCATCCCATCAATAGTTCCGCTGGAGTCTTGTTGGTGACGCTGTGCAGAGTGATGTGTTGGAGAAGGAGTATTCTGTTTATCTTATCTTCAATATCCCCATTGTCCATTTTGTAGAGGTTTTTTTTTAACAAACTGTACCATGCGCTCGGCTCTTCCGTTAGCCACAGGGTGCACTGGTGAAGTTAGCGCATGGTGAATACCGTGGTCCGCTAAGTATTGTTCAAAAGGGAGTGCGGTAAACTGGGATCCGTTGTTGGATACCAGAACGTCTGGCAGTCCATGCATCACGAATAATCTGTTCAACTTCCGGATGACGGACTCGGTTGTGGTACTCTTCATTTTGTGGATCTCGAGCCAGTTTGAATAGGCATCCACTGTTAATAGGAACGTATATCCCTTAGTAGGTCCCGCAAAGTCAATATGGATGCAGGACCACAGTCCCCGAGGTGTTTCCCATTCTGTCAGAGTCGCTTTTGGTGGGGCATTGCTAACTTCCTGGCACTTATAATAAGTCTTTACCCAGGCTTCGATCTGTTTCTCGATGCCTGGCCACCACGCATAGCTTCATGCGAGCACTTTCATGCGTACGATGCCGGGGTGGCCCTCATGCAGTGTCTTTAATACCGCTCGTTGTAACTGCTCTGGGACGACGACTCTATCCCCCCGTAGGATGCAGCCTTTTTGCGAAAAAAGTTCTGTTTGCTGATTCTTGAAGGGGATGAAGTCATCAGAGATTTGATCTACTAGCCATCCTCGTTCGACCCAGCTAAGAACTCGCATTAAGATAGGATCACGTTTTGTTTCGATCGCGATATCTCTAGCTGTTAGCGGCGGTGACTGTAGTGTTTCAATCTGGAGTGTTGTAAGGGTTGGAGTTGGGTCGTCGACGGTTTCCGGAAGTGGTGCATGGCTCAACGCATCAGTATGGGGAATGGCTTTCCCCGGGCTGTGCTGCATCTTATAATTGTACGCAGCCAAAAACTCCGACCAGTGATTTCATTCTAGGGATAATATATAGGGGGTTGGCTTGTCTCCAGCTATAATCCCCAGCAAAGGTTTGTGGTCGGTAACAATAGTAAAAACTCGTCCATATACATATTCATGAAACCATTTAACAGCAGATATAACAGCAAGAGCCTCTTTATCAATTTGACTATAGTTACGTTCAGCCTTTTATAAAGTTCTTGAAAAATAGGCAATAGGGGCTTCACTACCGTTTGGTAACACATGGCTCAAAATGGCTCCCACTCCAAATGGCGACGCGTCACATGTGATTGTTAAAGGCAAAGTCTCGTTATATTACATCAAAACAGCACCTGAAGTTAATAGGTTTTTCATTGTCGGAACGCGTGCTCCTCTCAGTGCCCCCAAACCCAGGTTGCTTTTTTGTCGAGAAGCCTATGTAGGGGCTCAGCTACAGTTGCTTTGTGGGGCAGGAAGATGTTGTAAAAATTAATAAGCCCCAGGAAAGCTTGGAGATCAGTTTTATTTCTGGGTCTTGGGGCGTTCTTGATTGCTCTTGCTATTGGTGGGGTGAATGCCTTGTTTATCGATTAAGTACCCCAGGAACTCTACTTTATCTGTACACAGTTGACATTTATTTTTTTTAACTTTAAGGCCAGAGTCTTTAAATTTCTGGAGAACCAGTCTAAGACGCTCCTTTAGTATTTCTCTATTCGGGGCAGCAATTAAAATGTCATCAAAGTATGGTACAACCCCTTTTATTCCCTGTAATAGTCTCTCCATCAAGCTCTGAAAGATCCCTGGGGCCATGCTAACTCCAAATTGGAGTCGGTTGCACTTAAAAGCGCCTCGGTGCATAACGATCGTTTGTGCCTCTGCTGTTTTTTTTATCTACAGGCAGTTGTTGGTACGCCTGTGCTAAATCCAATTTAGTGAACACTTTTCCGCCTCCCAGGGAATGGAGGAGGTATTGTACCACTGGTACTGGATAAGCATTCTGTTGAAGGGCGTGATTCAGGGTGGCACAGTAATCCCCACAAATCCTTAACGATCCATCCGGTTTGATGGGTGTTACGATTGGGGTTTCCCAAGGAGTGTGGTCGGTTGGTTCTAAAATACCCTGGGCTATTAATTTATCAAGCTGCTAGTCAATCTTTGGTTTAAGGGCAAAAGGGACTTGACGAGGCTTAAGGCGGATGGGGGATACTTCAGGGTTAAGGTTAAATGATATCGGGGTCCCCTTGTAGTCGCCTAGTTTGTCTGCAAAGACGTCCTGGAATTCCTGGACGAGGGCCTCCTCCCAGTCTTTGCTGCTGGTTTGGTGAATGCCGGCTACCTCAATTCCAAGTGGAGCAAACCATTGAAGGCCTAACAAGCTAGGCCGATCATGGTCGACGATGGTCAATGGTAAAGATGCAGTACGATTTTTGAATGAGACCTGGACTAGGCTGGATCCAACAATTGGAATTCGGTTCCCCTGATAGTCCTTGAGTATGATTCTTTGGATTCTGAGGTCTTGCCACTGGACGGCAGGGATTAACTGTTTAAGGGTCTTCCAGGAAACCATTGAGGGGGACGATCCTGAATTGACTTCCATCATGCAGGGCTGGTTTTCGATGGTGACCTTCACTCGGATCTTCTTTGTATTTAATGATGATGCGTGACCAATCGTGATAGTTTGGTGTGCCTCTTCTTATTTCGTTGAATGGGCTAGTGGTTTATTTCTGTAGGAGTTGTTGTTCCATTGGTGGTTTGAATGTTCCCAATTCACAGGACGACTTCCTGTGGGTTGGCGGTAGTTGGTCCCCCTCTGAAGTGGGCTGGATCCTAGCTTGCTTCTACAGACCTTTCCGATGTGGCCTCTCTTCCCACAAACATGGCAGAGCACATCGAGGAATTTGCAGTCTGATCGTGGGTGGTTTGCCCCACAACCAGCGCATTGATACTGCAATCTCTGGTTACGCTGGTGGCATTGGTCTCGTTCAGAACGGAGCCGGTTGACCTCTTCCTCATCACTTTCTGATGACGATTCGAGGTCCTCGTGGTTGGTTGCCGCTGCATGTCCCTTAAGGTGAGGTGAGGTTTTGCCGGCGAGTTGGCAGAGTGGGGCGTTGGTGCGGCGCATCCGGGCAGCCGACTTCCTGGTTGCTTCTGCTGCAGTAGCGTCAGTGATGGTATCTGCAAGGCTGATGTCGCCTTTCGCCATCAGCTTGCTTTGCACGTGCGGTGCATCTAAACCCAGAACTATTCGGTCTCTTAGAGCTTCTTCGAGGTCAGCGAATCCACAGAGGCCTCCCAGGTTCTGGAGATCTGTGATGAAATCTGCAACACTTTCTCCTTTCTGCTGGTCTCTCTGGTAAAATTCATGTCTTCGGACAAGCGTTGGTATGGTAGGTGCATAGTGGGCCCATAGGAGGGGCTCGAGGACGTCCCAGTCCATGGATTTCACCTCAGCCGGTTTCGCCAGTGCCTTAGCCTTCTTTAAAATGGCGGGTCCACAGTGAGTCAGGAATACCACTCTCTTTTTCTCAGTAGTGGCATCCTTCAAGTTGTTGGTCTCCAGAAACATCTGGAACCAGTCCATGTATGAGTCCCAGTCTTCTTGTGCTGGGTCGAATGGAGCGGGTGGTATGGTGCCGCCGGTCATGATTTCCGCCGTTGATGCACCTTTAGCCACGTGCTCTGTTTAGTGCTCTGTAGTGTTCAGTCAGCTCTGGCGTCTCCGCATCCCACCTTCGTCGCCAGTGTTAGGTTCTGCGCATGGGCGCAAGGAATGGAGACGAGACGGTGAACGGTGAACTTCAACTCTTTGTTAATCATTCTGAACAGAGCAAAAACCTAGGGAAGTAGCAGCCCTTTTATAGGCAAGCTGCTGATCTAGTAACCAATAAGAAACATGGAGTGTTAACCCCTTTAACCAATGATTGGCTCGTTAACAGCCAGTCAGATTCTCCTGAACGGACCAATCTGATATCGCTATTTATCGGCCAATCAGAAGTGCAGGACTGGAACCCTGCTATTTTCTAAAGATTTTGATAAGCTTTATTTATGTGTTTTATTAGTTCATTACACTCTCAACCCCATGTGGTTCTGCTTCACTATGAAACCATTTTTCCAAATAGCCTCCATGCCTCCAGTATCTTTCTCCCAGCTTGGAACTGAACCAGATGGATATTTTTTCCCAACAGTTCTTTCTTTTGAGACTGCCTGGTTATTATTATACAACTGGATTACTAATTTTAGGCAGCTTTGCACCACTTTTCCATTATCCAATCCCAACACATATATATATTTGAAGGGGCCTTCTTTCATTCTGCTGATCTAGAAAGGCAGAGAAGATAGTGAGTCAATCGATGTATCTCCTTCAATCCCCAATTAAGGGAGCATAATGAATCTTACCCATTCAGAGACCTCACTTATGAATTCTTGCTAATTATGAAATGAAAAAAAAAGCCCTCCTAACTCCCAGTGCCTACAAAGTGAGGTGACTAACTATCCTCCTTTAGGGAGGACAGTCCTTCTTTTGTAAGTTCTGTCCTCCCTCAAAAAGTGTCCTCCTACATGTCCTCCTTTCTGATATTTGAAGACTAATCTGTAAATCTCCGTATTTGATCGATGATGAGCCGATCCGTTGTGTGTGATGTGATGCATTTATATTTGACGTGACGATTCTTCAAGGCTCGGTACAGTGCAGCGAGATGTGATTATGAGACGCATACGCTCCACACAGGAGAATTGTTTTGAGAGGGTGCGCTGCGTGCAAGGGGCTTTATTTTTTTTCTTCAATTTATTTGGGTCCTCCTTCTCATTGTAAAAAAGTTGGTTACCTTACTACAAAGGCATTAAGTATATTGCCAGTGACTGTAGAATTAGAAGATGGGGGAAAGAGTAATCCAAGCTTCTGAAATGCGACATTAACATATATTGGGTATGGTGGTTCCAAGAGATGGGAGACAGAGTTCCTACCAAGCTGTCTACAAGATTTAGAGAGTCATAATTCAGAGGAAAATACCACCAATGTACTGTGTTTCTCCAACAATATGCTCCCCCCATAGGAAGACTCAGCATGTTTTCTAGGCTTAAAATGAAATTAAGCCCCTCACCCCAAATTTAGGCCTAGTTTAAAACATGCGAAATTGGGGGAGGAAGGCGGGGGGAACTTGCCATAAGGAGTACTCCGCAGGCAGCTACGCCTCACCATCAGCTGCTCCTAACAGCCAATCATGATGGAGCACAGAGGACTCCCTTACCCCTCCCTTACCCCTCCCTTACCCAGGTCAGCAGGAGAGTGGCATTGGCGTGGATGTCCGGTAGTGTTTCAGCCACTTCTCAGGCCTCCATAGCTTCCACAGTTCCCACTGGTGCTGGTGCCTCTCTCACCAGTGCTGTCTCCAACAACAGCATCTGAGTTGCTCCCGCTTTTTCCCCGTCCCCATAACAACAGGAAAAAAAATTGAGGTACCTGGGAGCGCCGCACGCTGAGTTTTGGTTTAATCCCAAGCGGCTGGGGAGGCATGAGAAGACCTGAGCTAGAGTCTCTGCTGCTGCTACCCTTGGTGCTCCAGCATCGGGCTCTGCAAGTTTGCAAAAGTCCCAGTGCGCAGCCCGTTCCTGCATTCCAAGTGCTCAGGCTGAGCTGCAGCTGTCCCTCTCTCACCAGCGCCATCTCCAATAACAGCGGCGGCAGCGGCGGGAACCATGGAAAGCATTTCAGCCACTTCTCAGGTAGGGGAGCCGCCTCCGTAACTTCCACGGTTCCCGCTGCTGCTGCCGCTGTTATTGGAGAGAGCACTGGTGAGAGAGGGCGCTGGTTTGCAGGGGAGGGGGAAAAATTAATTCACCCCCCAAAAGATGTCCTAGCCATTTTTGGGGGGCTCAAAAAAAAAAAAAAAGGCCCGGCCTTATTTTGTGAGAAACACGGTAGATATCCCTATACCTGAAATGTGCAATAAAGAATAGAAATATCCAATCTTGGAAACTCCACAGATCTAAGTTTTAGGAAATGTAAATTGGGTTTCTTATGATTTAAGAATGAATCTACCTTATCAGAAAAAAACACAAGTGCATTTTCTTGTAATTGTTTGATCTAGAGGTTAAGGCACCAGGCTAGAAGCCAGGAGACTGTGAGTTCTAGTCCCACCTTAAACATGAAAGCTGGCTGGGTGACTTCTGTTCAAACATTCTCTCTCAACCCAACTTTCCTGACAGAGTTGTTGTGGGGGAAAATAGGAAGAGGACGGAGCATTACATATGCTCACCACTTGATATTGGTGGAATTTTTATTTTATTTATAAATAACTCAATTTATACATAAAATAAATTCCACCAATAGCAATTTTTTTTTAAAGTAATCTGTACATTTCAATAAAACCAACGGAGTCAGAATACATCAGTTCAGCTCCTTAAAATAGGCAAAAGTGTGAGATCGGAGAAGTCTAGAGCTGAGCTCGAAATGATGGAAAACAGATGTGGAAGAACCCCTTGTTCCTGGGAAACCCCTGCTCTCATGGAAGGTTGCCAGGCACCCTCTTAAGGCTCTTGTTGCCAGGCTAAAGTGGTAACTATATTTCCGCCAACAGAACACTACACAGATGTAAAATTTGCTGTTCCCATCAGGTATCTCTATCCTCCCATAGGCACAAAGCAGCAGATTCCTGGTAAACATAGCAGGTATAGGTCCTGCTATGAATACGGAGTGGTGGACTTCCTTGGTTTTGGTGCCCCCTACTCCTACTAAGGGGTTTGCAATGGCTTAGCGGTTAAAGATACCGAGTGTGACAGCTGGAAAGCTGACAGCTCAGGTTTGAGACCCAAGCACCGCACAATGGGGTGAGCTCCCGTTTCTTGCACCAGCTCCTGCCCACCTAGCAGTTCTAAAGTATGCAAATGCAAATAGATTAATAGGTACCACTTTAGTAGGAAGGTAATAGTGTTGCGTGCACCTTTGGCATATAGCCATGCTGGCCACATGTCTATGGAAACGTCTTCAGGCAATGCTGGCTCCTTCGGCTAAAAAACAGAGATGAGCACCACAGTCGGACATGAATGTACAGAGAAACCTGTACCTGCTCCCACTAAATGTCATTGTCAACTAAAATGATACTCCTTGGGTCTTTTTAGCTGCCAGAAAAAGGGAGTGGGGTGGTGGTGAAACAAGGCATTCTTGAAATGCCTAAATAATCACCTCGGCAGCCCAAAGTTGTTGAAGCATAAGAAGGTTATTGGAGAGCATGATGGATGACTCTAGCAGATGGATGTGTCCTATTGGAGAAGTCACATCCAGGGTGTGGGGGAAAGACCAGGGTCAAGGGGGAAATGTATGATGTGACTAAGTTGCACCCAGCCATGTGCCAACATGGCAACTTCTCATAAACCAATTTACTTTTTCTGAGATGCGGCTAGAGACTTTTGATTTGGATGAGGGTGGATTTGTTGGAGCTCTGACAGTCATAAGCCTGTAGTAAAACATCCATATGCTGCTTTCCTTAATGCGATCCAGGCCTGGGAAGGAGGTGAGCTCTGTCCGCAAAAATCTCAGAAAGAACAAAATGCATGAAATGATGTATTGGATGTATGGATTGTGCTTTTTTAGGAGATAGATTGCCCTAAATTTCCTGAGGCCTTATGCATGGAAGTAAATTAAAATATAATCCGAATGGTTATTTACTTCCTGACATACTTCTACTTACATGAGCACAGACTTGAATGGTGGGGGGAGGGGGGAATCTGCTGACATTCAAGGAAGAGAATAAGGAGAGGGAAGCATTCAAATAAAAAGACAATTCTATGGTCTCTCAGAAAAAAGGCTCTGGAAGTTTCCAGACCATGGAGACAAAATTACCTAGATGGCCCAATTGTCTGATTTGGTATAAATGCCAACTCAGACCCAGATCAGGAAGCTCCTTGGAACAGCATCATAAAAAGATGAATGGGTGGGTGGGTGGGGGAAGAGAGGGGGGGAAATAAATGAGAAGGGGATGGAAGTGAAGGAAGGAAGGAAGGAAGGAAGGAAGGAAGGAAGGAAGGAAGGAAGGAAGGAAGGAAGGAAGGAAGGAAGGAAGGAAGGAAGGAAGGAAGGAAGGAGATTAGTTAGAGCTAATTAAAGATGCTTCCCAGATGGACATGTCTTGCTGATAATATCTGCCTGTGAGGGAGGGAGGGAGAAAGGAAAGGAAGGAAGGTGAAAAATAAATAAGAAAGAAAGAAAGGGAAGAAGGGCGAAAGAAGGGAGGGAGGAGGGAGGGAAGGGAGGGAGGGAGGGAGGAAGGAAGGAAGGGGAAAATAAATAAGAAAAAAGGAAGGAAAGGGAAGAAGGGTGGGAAGGAAGGAAGGAAGGAAGGAAGGAAGGAAGGAAGGAAGGAAGGAAGGAAGGAAGGAAGGAAGGAAGGAAGGAAGGAGATTAGTTAGTCTGATTATTCTAAAGCCAAGCTACAGCATTATTAAAGCTGCTTCCCGGATGGACATGTCTTGCTGATAATATCTGCCTGATGTTGAAGGGTGGAACCTGTGATAATATCTATGATAGATAAATCTGGATTTAGAAAGCATATCCTCCCCTTATTTAACAGGACAGCTTTATAGTTTATTAATGGCCAGACCCTAATCTCTCCGGAATCCACGGGAGGCCTGCCATTGGTCTGAATTGGACTGGGACTTCATATAAATACTATAGTAAACACATTTGGCTTTTTCAGTCAAACTCTGGTCCAATAAAGCTCAGTGGCAAATGCCCAACCATCTTAACTGAGCCAGGATTTTGACCTTCTGAAAAATCTGGATTATATAGTTCTAGCCAAACTGAACAATTCTGGCTAATTCTTGTAATTCCAGTGATGGCTGTATCCCCAATGATACAATGTGAATCCTGCAACTGGAATTTAACATTTTCACCTGGTTAAAGGTGGTTAAAGATCACCAAGGTGAACCTACCTGCATTGATATCTGCTGCTTTTGGCTGCTTTCATGCTGCAGAGCCAGACGTTTTTGTGAACGTTTTGCTTAAAGTCACACTGGGTTACATAACTGTAAGAAGAATGTATTTATTTATTTATTTATTTCTGGGTAAAGTTATGCACATTATTTAAGGATCTTAAGGAAATATGGAAATGGTTTATTGAGGATTCTTCCCGGCAGAAAAATAGAATAACAGAGTTGGGAGGGACCTTGGAGGTCTTCTAGTCCAACCCCTTGCTCAAGCAGGAAACCTTATCCCATTTCAGACAAATGGTTGCCCAATCTCTTCTTAAAAACCTCCAATGTTGGAGCACCCACAACTTCTGTGTGCAAATGTTTCCACTGGCTTATTATTCCCACTGTCAAGAAATTTCTCCTTAGTTCTAGGTCAGTGGTGGCTAACCTTTTGGGACTTCTGTGCCAAAAATTGTGCACACTCTAGCAATAAATGCCAGCATCCAGAAGGCATTGCGCGCACCCCCTGCCATGAGTGCCATAGATTCTCCATCACGGTTCTAGGTTGATTCTCTCCTTGATTAGTTTCCATCCATTGCCTCTTGTCCTGCCCTCAGTGTTATGTTCTGCGCATGGGTGCAAGGAACGGAGACGAGGCAGTGAACAGGGAACTTCAACTCTTTATTAATCATTCTGAACAGAGCTAAACCCTAGGGCAGCAGCAGCCCTTTTAAAGGGCAGGCTGCTGACCTATTAACCAATGAGAAACATGGAAGTGTTAAACCCTTGAGCCAATCAGATTCCCCAGAACGGACCAATCCGATATCGCTATTATCGGCCAATCAGAAGTGCAGGATTAGAAGGCTGCTTTTTCTTTAAGGTTTATTAAAAATTTATTTAAGCGCTTTTATTAGTTCATAACACCCCTTCCCCTGGGTTCCGTTTGAGGGGTGCGGTCACGTAATCCCTAAGATATGTAGGTTGTTTTAACTGTCTATTAGATTTGTGCTGTCCCACTGGTTCCTGTCTGTAGTCTGGTTTTGGTGGGACATTTTTGGACATATCTGGTTCCGCATTCTCACTGGACGATTCGGTGCTGCTAATTCTGTCGTTGTTGTCCTCTGATCTTTGCGGGCTAGCCTCCGTTGAGGTATTCCTCTGTGGCAAGGACACTCCCCTCCTTGATTCTTCTTCATTTATCGTGCCCGATTGCTGACTTCCTTCGCTTCTGCTTTCCACCATCTCGAATTCGGTTTCTTCAACATCCCCTCCCCCCTCAGTTTGGGAGTCACAGGAGTCCTGGGAACTGGGTTGTAGCCTAGAGCGAAGCTGATCTATATGGCGTTTCCATATTTTTCCATCGCAGGTTTCCCCACGGTATGATCTGGGCCCGGTGGTTTGAATTACGGTTGCTTCAACTCATAATGATTTGCCGGAGAGGTTTTTGCCGAAAACTAAGTCACCTACCTTGAACTCGTGGCATTTTCTGCCAGATCCATAGGGTTTCTCTGGCTCGTAGGACGGGTGAAGCCGGTCAAGGTGGGAACGGAGCTTGCGTCCCATCAACAGTTCAGCTGGGGTCTTGTTGGTGACGCTGTGCGGAGTGATGTGTTGCAGTAGGAGTATTCTGTTTATTTTGTCGTCAATGTCCCCATAGTTCATTTTGTGGAGAGTTTTTTAAACAAATTGTACCATGCACTCGGCCCTGCCATTAGCCGCAGGGTGCGCCAGCAAAGTTAGTGCATGGTGGATACCCCGGTCCGCTAAGTATTGTTCAAACGCCAGGGCAGTGAACTGGGGTCCATTGTTAGAGACTAGAACGTCTGGCAGCCCGTGCGTTGTGAATAGCCTATTCAATTTTCGGATGACGGACTCGGTTGTAGTATTCTTCATTTCGTGGATCTCAAGCCAGTTGGAATAGGTATCCACTGTTAGGAGGAACGTATGTCCTTTAGTAGGTCCCGCAAAGTCAACGTGCATGCGGGACCATGGCCCCCGGGGGGTTTCCCATTCTGTTGGAGTTGCTCTAGGTGGGGCACTGCTGACTTCTTGGCACTTTAAACAAGTCTTTACCCAGGCTTCGATCTGTTTGTTGATGCCCAGCCACCACGCGTAGCTTCGTGCGAGTGCTTTCATACGCACGATGCCGGGGTGGCCATCATGCAATGTTTTCAATACTGCTCATTGTAACCGCTCTGGGACGACGACTCTATCTCCCCACAGGATGCAGCCTTTTTCCGAAAAAAGTTCTGTTTGCCGGTTTCTGAAAGGGGTGAAGTCGTCAGGGGTTTGTTCTATTGGCCATCCTCATTCGACCCAGCTAAGAACTCGCGCCAAGACAGGATCTCATTTTGTTTCGATTGCAATGTCTCTGGCTGTTAGCGGTGGTGAATGTAGCATTTCAATCTGGAATGTCGTAAGGGTTGGAGCTGGGTTGTCGACGGTTTCCAAAAGTGGGGCACGGCTCAATGCATCAGTGTGGGGAATGGCTTTCCCCGGGCGGTGTTGTAATTTATAGTTGTACGCAGCTAAAAACTCTGACCAGCGAGTCATTCTAGGTGACAATATGTAGGGGGTTGGCTTGTCTCCCGCTATAATCCTTAGTAAAGGTTTGTGGTCGGTAACAATAGTAAAAACTCATCCATACACATATTCATGAAACCATTTCACAGCAGATACAACAGCAAGAGCCTCTTTGTCGATCTGGCTATAATTACATTCAGCCTTTGATAGGATTCTTGAAAAATAGGCAATAGGGGCCTCACTACCATTTGGTAACACATGACTCAAAATGGCTCCTACTCCAAACGGTGATGCGTCACATGTAATTGTTAAAGGCAGAGTCTCATTATACTGCATTAAAACAGCATCTGAGGTTAGTAAGTTTTTCACTTGTCAGAATGCGTGCTCCTCTCGGTGTCCCCAGACCTAGGTTGCTTTTTTGTCAAGAAGTCTATGTAGGGGCTCAGTTACGGTCACTTTCTGGGGCAAGAAGATGTTGTAAAAATTAATGAGCCCCAGGAAAGCTTGGAGATCAGTCCTATTTCTGGGTCTTGGGGCATTTTTGATTGCCCTTAGTTTGCTATTAGTGGGGTGAATGCCTTGTTTATCGATTAGGTACCCCAGGAACTCTATTTTATCTGTACACAGTTGACATTTATTTTTTTTAACCTTAAGGCCAGAGTCATTAAATTTCTGGAGAACCATTTTAAGATGCTTTTCTAGTATTTCTCTATTCGGGGCAGCAATTAAAATGTCATCAAAGTATGGCACGACCCCCTTTATCCCTTGCAAGAGTCTCTCCATCAGACTTTGAAAAATCCCTGGGGCTACGCTCACTCCGAATTGAAGTCGGTTCCACTTACAGGCGCCTCGGTGCGTAACGATCGTCTGTGCCTCTGCGGTTTTTTTTATCTACAGGCAGTTGTTGGTATGCCTGTGCTCAATCCAATTTAGCAAAGACTTTTCTGCCTCCCAGGGAATGGAGAAGGTGTTGTACCACCGGCACCAGGTAAGCATTCTGTTGAAGGGCGTGATTAAGGGTGGCCCGGTAGTCCCCACAAATCCTTAACGATCCCTCCGGTTTGATGGGTGTTACAATTGGGGTTTCCCAACGAGCGTGGTCAGTTGGTTCTAAAACACCCTGGGCTATTAATTTATCGAGCTGCTCATCAATTTTTGGTTTAAGGGCAAAAGGCACCCGATGAGGCTTAAGGCAGATAGGGGCTACTTCAGGGTTAATGTTAAATGATATCGGGGTCCCCTTGTACTCGCCTAATTTGTCTGCAAAGATGTCCTGGAATTCCTGGACGATGGCCTCCTCCCAGTCGTCGCTTCTGGTTTGGTGAATGCCGAGTGGGGTGAACCATTGAAGGCCTAACAAGCTAGGCCGGTCACAGTCGATGACGGTCAGTGGTAATGATGCAGTACGATTTTTGAATGATATTTGGACTTGGCTGGATCCAACGACCGGAATTCGGTTCCCCTGATAATCTTTGAATATGATTCTTTGGGCTATGAGTCTTGACGCCGGATGGCAGGGATTAATTGTTTAAAAGTCTTCAAGGAAACCATCAAGAGGGATGATCCTGAATCGACTTCCATTATGCAAGGCTGGTTTTCGATGGCGACCTTCACTCGGATCTTCTTTGCATCTAGTGATGAGGCGTGACCGATTGTAATGGTTTGGTGTGCCTCTTCTCGTCTTGTTGAAATGGCCAGTGTTTTATTTCTGTAGGAGTGGTTGTTCCATTGGTGGTTCAAGTGTTCCTGACTCACAGGACGATTCCCTATGGTCTGGCGGTAGTTGTTTCCCCTCTGAAGTGGGCTGAATCCTTGCTTGCCTCTACAGACCTTCCCGATGTGGCCTTTTTTCCCAAAGAAATGGCAGAATACGTTGAGGAATTTGCAGTCTGATTGCGGGTGGTTTGCCCCACAACCTGCGCATTGGTGCGGTAGTCTTTTATTCCACTGGTGGCGTTGGTCTCGTTCAGACCGGAGCCAGTTGACCTCCTCCTCATCACTTTCTGATGGCAATTCGAGGTCCTCGTGGTGGGTTGCTGTTGTATGCCTCTCTAGGCGAGGTGAGGTATCGCTGGCGAGTTGACGGAGCGGTGTGTTGGTGCAGCGCATTCGAGCGGCCGACTTCCTGGTTGCTTCTGCTGCAGTAGCATCTTTGATGACATCAGCAAGGTTGATGTCCCCCTTTGCCATGATCTTGCTTTGTATCGTCTGGTCATCTAATCCCAGAACTATTCGGTCTCTCAGAGCTTCTTCGAGGTCTGTGAACTCACAGAGGCCTCCCAGGTTCTGGAGATCCGCGATGAAATCTGCAACACTCTCTCCCTTCCACTGGTCCCTCTGATAAAATTCATGTCTTCGGACAAGCGTTGGTATGGCGGGTGCATAGTGGGCCTGTAGAAGGGGCGCAAGGATGTCCCAGTCCATGGTTTTCACCTCAGCCGGTTTCGCTAGTGCCTTGGCCATCTTAAAGACGGCAGGCCCCCAATGGGTCAGGAACACTGCTCGCTTTTTCCCCGTAGTGGCATCCTTCAAGTTGTTGGTCTTCAGAAACATCTGGAACCGGTCTATGTACGAGTCCCAGTCTTCTTGTGCTGGGTCAAATGGAGCAGGTGGTATGGCGCTGCCAGACATGGTTTCTGTTGTCAATGTGCCTTCAGCCATGTGCTCTGTTTGACGCTCTGTAGTGTTCAGTCAGCTCTGATGTCTCTGAATCCCACCCTCGTTGCCAGTATTATATTCTGAGCATGGGTGCAAGGAATGGAGACGAGGCAGTGAACAGTGAACTTCAGCTCTTTATTAATCATTCTGAACATAGCTAAACTCCAGGGCAGCAGCAGCCCTTTTATAGGGCAGGCTGCTGACCTATTAACCAATTGGAAACATGGAAGTGTTAAACCCTTGAACCAATGAGAGTGGCTCGTTAACAGCCAATCAGATTCCCCAGAACGGACCAATCCGATATCGCTATTATCGGCCAATGAGAAGTGCAGGATTAGAACCCTGCTTTTTCTTTAAGGTTTGTTGAAACTTTATTTAAGCGCTTTTATTAGTTCATAACACTCAGGTGCTTTGAAGAATAGCTTGATTCCCTCTTCTTTGTGGCAGCCCCTGAGATATTGGAACACTGCTATCATGTCAGCCCCAGTGCTTCTTTTCAATACTAACCAATTTCTGCAATTGTTCTTCATATATTTTAACCTCCAGCCAGGGGTGGGATTCAAATTTTTTAACAACAATGTGGGCATGGCTTAGTTGATTGGTGTGGCTTGGTGGTCATGTGACTGGGTGGACGTGGCTTGGTGATTATATTATTGGCTGGGCATGGCCAACTTAATATCACTCACATCGAGGCACGCATCTCCTCACCTGGCCTCTCATGACTGTGGGGATGCTGCAACAGTCATAAGTGTGAAAAATGGCCATAAGTCACTTTTTTCAGTGCCATTGTAACTTTGAATGGTCACTCCACACAGGCAAAGTACCAACAAAGGAGGGGAAAAAAACTCCAGAGAGACAGGAAATCTAGTCCTGCCAAGAATGTAATAAGAATTAATGGAGAGGCAGTTTCTGTAAGCAACACCAGAATGTTTCCTTCCTGCCCTCCTTACAGGATTAGGCCAGTGATTTCTTCTAAGAACCGGTTCTCCAAACTGCTTAGAATGTTAACAACCGGTTCTAGCGAATAGGTGCAAACTGGTAGAATCCCACCCCTGCCTCCAGCCCTCTAATCATTTTGTTGCTCTTCTCTGTACTCTTTCTAGACTCACAACATCCTTTTTATAGTGGAACAGTAGCTCTTAATTGTTTATTTATGGCACCCTTTATTTAAAAAAAAAATCAAGAGTATAAATACTTATAAGAGAAAATCAAAGAGAGAAAAATACGTGAATGGAATAAGAAGTGGTATCAACTAACAAACATTTAAAAGCATATTTAAGATGCTGTTTATTTCTTTTCTATGCAACAATGCTGCATCCTAACATTTATGAGCCTGGACCTCTCAGGAATGGAGAAAGCCAACAGAAAATTCTCTAGGATTGAATCATCACATCCGGATATGCAAGCAAATCCAACTTATAAGCACTCAGTTTAAAAAAAAGTGGGAACTGTACACTACACAAAGGGATACATATCCACTATGGGTTGGCAAAGATGCTTGGATGCAATAAAATGTAAATTGCAAAAGGAAGAAACATTCCCAGATGAATACAAAGCAAATGAACCATATCAATTGATAGAAAGTATTAGTATGCTGAATTTTCCAGTAATATATTTTTTTCTTTTGTAAACTAATGTCCATGCACTTTTAAAAGAATTAATTCACGGAATATAGGGGAGGTTGCAATGGGATGTATACAACATCCTTCCCATAAAAAAAATATTTTCATATCAAGATCCAATTTTTCACCATTTCCAATGTTTGGGGTGGTGGTAAATGGGGTTCGTTAACCTTCCAGAGCAGTATATCTATGGAGATTCACAGGTCATGGTTGTCCTAAAAGTGTTTTTTTTTTTTTTCAAAAGGCAACTGAGCTTTGTTTTTCTTTGAAGATGTTTTGCTTCTCATCCAAGAAGCAGAACTGAAGAAGCTTCTTGGATGAGAAGCAAAATGTCTTCAAGGAGGGGGGAAATTGTCCGGTTGTCTTTTTTGGGGGTCTGCAGAGCAATCTTAGCAACACAATCTTAGCAATTTAAGATATGTGAACGTCAACTCCCATGCTGCCTGGGGAATTCTGGGAGCTGATGGCCACTCATCCTCAAATTGCCAAGGTTGAGAAACACAGCTACGGAGAGATGTGGTGCCTCTCAATCTGAACCTTTCATTCCAGACATTCTGCTGTTTTAAATAAATGCCGGAAAAATCAGTCACACCTGCTTGTCAGTTATTGTGTCTACACTGTCCTTCCCTTATGACACCTGCCCACCTAAAGCAATATTTTTAAACTTGCAGCCTTGAAGGCTGTCTTATGATAGGATAAGTAGACTTAAATATTTGGTTCCTGACACGGCTTCCTTCTAGCTAGCTGCCTAAAACAGGGGGCGTGGAGAATAAAAATCTGTTATATGTTCAAACCGGTTGCGCTTTATAGTTTTTAAAATGGTTTTTATAATTTGTAATCTTTGATTGGCAGCTGCCCAAAGTTGGCAGAAAGATGAGTGGCTACATAAATGTTATCAATAAATAATAATAACAAATAGCACTTAGACTTATATACTGCTTCACAGTGCTTTTACAGCTCTCTCTGAGCAGTTTACAAAATCAGCAAATTGCCCCCAGCAATCTAGGTCCTCATTTTACCAGCCTTGGAAGGATGGAAGGCTGAATCAACCTTGAGCTGGCCAGGACCGAATTGCTGGCAGTTGGCAGAGTTAGTCTGCAAAAGTGCATTCTAACCACTATGCCACCACAGCTGACACTGGTTAGAATGCAGGCTTTATTTGTTTATAAATAAATGAATAATGATAAATTAAAATAAATAAAAATTAATAAAATAAAATAATAATAAAATAATAACAATAAAATAACAATAACAATAAAATAGAACAAATAAAATAATAAATAAAATAAAATAATAATAAAATAAAATAAATAATAAAATAAAATAAAATAAAAACAGATAAACTGTCTCACTATTGTGCAGATCTCAGCTTTGGGATGTTTTCCTTATTTTTAAATGAAATCCATAGAGCTGCATCTCACCTCCATGAGTTCAGGCCCTGGTTTCTGTGGCTACAGAAAATAATTATTTGTCATTTTTCCTTCCCTTCCCTTTATCCACCAGAATGTAACTGTAGGTTCTTATTTTCTCCAAAGCGAACTGAAGTCTATCCTCATAGGGTTTGTTTTCAAATCTTCATATCATCTTCATTGCCGTCCTTTGATCAGTCAATATTTTTTCTGGAAATATAGTGCCCTGTACTCCAGGAGTGATCTCACCAGTGCCTAGAAGAGAGGAATAATGATTTCATGTCATGACTTCATAATAAATGCTTCCCTTCATAAAATGCTATTTTCCTGCTCCCCACCCCATTATCTAGCCAAGTTTTGATAAATGAGATTTCCTATCTGTGAAAGAAAACACACGACCACCTATTAATAAGGAATTCCCTATACAAGTATGTTAGGGATAACATTGTTTTACCCTAACTGGTTTAGGTAAATAATAATATGTAATCATAGTTTGTATGTTAAAGTGTCTGCAACTTTAGAAACTTCCGGTTTGCGTGGCTTCGGGGCAGCAGGAATTCGCGACAGCTCGCGATTCCTGCTGTGCTAGCCGTCGAGGTACCCCCGATCCAGATGGGTCAGGGGGATATGGCTGCCCTGTAGGGACAGCTGAAGAGAGAGGGGAGTCGGATAGGGAGGTGGGGGCATCGCAGACCCCCCCCTTCTCCGGGAAAACCCCTTTTTCCCAAGGCGGTGGAGCGGCGGTCAGCAATGGCCGCCACGAAGAAGCCAGCAACCGGGTAAGAACTGTGCTGGAGGAAGTGTGAAGAGTGAAAGTTCTGTTTGAGCCGGGTCAAGTAGCACCTTTTAAATTGCCTGGAATTGAGCTGCTTGTTGCTGGAGGATACATTGTATCCCTAAGAAGAGCGAAAAGCGGCGGAGAAGCTGTTAAAGGGATTTTTTTTTTTTTTTACTCTCCCACCCCACGGAAAAAGCAGAAATATTTGGATATATTAGACATTGAAAGTGGATTGCTTTGAAAGCTAAGATAAGAGACAAAGGGATTTTTGGACGTTGAAAAATTTGAGAAATTGGAAAATCTCTGCTGGAGGTATGGATTTTTGATTATTTAAAATTCTCATTGCAAGTGGGAAGGGAGAAAAAAAAATTGGAGCAGAAGCTGAAAAAGGAGGAGATTGACTAGAACGTCTTTGTGGATCCCAAAAGAAGATATATGGTAATTGGACCTCTTTGATTAAAAATTAATCCAGAAAGAGAAAGAGAAGAAGGAAGAAAAGTATTAACTTTTGGAACTTTTTTTCTTTTTTTAGTTGCTTTTGATTGTCTTTGATTAAAAATACTTTTGGTTGTTTTGGAAAAAGTTTCCCTTTTCATAATGGCATCGTCTGTGGATGAACTAGAGATTGAATATCAAAAATATAAAAAAGAAGATACTTTGGGCGCTTTGTTTCAATTCTTAGAAATGGCGTTATGTTCCTTTGAAAAGTTGATTACGCAGCAGAAGGATTGGGACAAGGAAGAAGAGGAAGAAGAAGCCATCTTTGATGAACAATGGGTCCCTTCCGGAGAGGAGGAGAAAAAGGATAAGAAAAAGGGGATTTTAAGAATTATAAAAACAACCAAAAGAGAGAAAAATGAGCGAAAAGATGGAGGCAAGGTTAGAAAGCAAAGGAAAAGGAGCAAGAAAAGCGAAGAGAAAAAGCAAAGGGGTAGAAAGGGCAAGGAGAAGAATAAGCAAGAGAGAAAGGGGGGGAGGAGAAGCCTTAATGGGGGGAAGCAAGACCTAAGGAAAAAAAGTTTATTTAGAGACAATGGGTGAATTTAATTTAGATTAAAAGAGGGATTCTGGAGGGTATATAAGAGTGTGTTTTTATATGTATATTTAGAATATAAAATTTATTATGTAATTTTAGAATTTTTTTAAACAGAATCCCAAGAAAGATTGCTATATGTAGTATTTCTAAGTTAGGGTAATGAGTTATAGATGTTACTCCAATTGGTGTACAGGAGAAGTATAGTAAAAGAAAAAAAAAAAGATGAATGGATAATTGGAAATAGAACAGACAAAGAATGTTGTTGAAAATGGTAATAAGATATGGAAGGATATATATGCTTTTTTTTTTTTTTTTGGATTTTGTATATTGGTAAAAGGCAATAAAATTTTAATTAATAAATAATTTGGATGGAAAAGAGAAGTAGGGACAAGATATGAAGTTAATATTATATGAAATATTGATATTATAATCTGGAAATGTTATGCCTTATTGGTCTATTATTATTATTTTTTCTTAGAAAAGAATTTATAAGCTGCTATGCCTTGATTTTTTGTGCATTGTTTTTATAAAACTGATAAAAATGGTTTTTATATATATATATAAAAAAGAAAATGATAATAAGATTTGGAAGGAGATATGGGTTGAATATGATGTTTGAATTTGTGTCTGTGTAAAGAGTTTTAACCCGGGAACAGACAACCTTCAGAAAAGATCTTTTAGTTTTGTTTATGTTTTGTGTTTGTATGTTTGTGTATTGTGCTTATGGTAAAACTAACAAAATTTGTTTTTTATAAAAAAAAAAAAAAAAGGAAAGAATCAATAAAACCTTGGAGGAATGTTAGACGAGAATAATTTATACAAGCCAGAAAGAAAAGAATATGATGACTATAAAATGGATAAATATGGAAGAGAAATGAAATTGAATAGGAGTAAAGAGAAATAATGAGAAATTTGCTGAAAGATGTTTGTGTGTCCATATGGAGATGGGATAAATTGGAATTATGCTGTATAAAAATAATGTTTTGTTTGACTTGTAAGGATTTACAATGTTAAGAGGTTTTATGTGTTTATGTATTTAATGGTTAATGATGTGTTGTTTTATCTTTAAAATTAATAAAAATTTGTTTCAAAAAAAAAAGTGTCTGCAACTTTAACTGTGGAACAGTAATTAAGGGAGTGGTTGTGAAAGCACTTTAAAAAAAGCAAGACGGCAGCTTGCTCTCTCTCTGGCTTTGATGATCCCTGATTACTGCAAAGAAAAACAAGTCTGCATTGCTCGAACGGGAGAGAAAACAAAGGACTGGCTTGTAAGTGAACTGACATAGGGTATTCAACACGGACTTTGCTAATTGAATATCCCTGAATGGACTGACTAAATGATACATGACTATTGGACTGTTATTTTGACTATGCTATGAACTCATAATGGAATAAACTATATATTTGATAGCACAAGCGTATCTGTCATTTTTACTGTATGTTAATAAACATACAAGCTTAGCTCACTCATTTATCTGTGTGCCTATCTGACTAAGCTGCACATTCTGTTTAGCTTGTCTCCCTAACCCTGGTTGGGGAAACCAGGCTTAACAAAGTATATTTTAAATTTTGAGAATTATAAATCTCTCATTTTCTATGGTTCTGGAAAAAAAAATCAGAAGACTATGCATTTGACAGAGACAAACCCACCAACATAGTGATAATGAATTTAGGTTAGCAAGATGACCCTGTATTTGAAGGCATTTTCTGAAAAGAAGATAAATCAAGATAAATTGGAATGGGTTCAGAGAAAAGCAATAAAAATGATTAAAAGGAAGGAGTCTCAGTTCCACAAGAAGAGATATGGGTAGTAAATATGTTTAGTCTCAAGAAGAAAAGAGTAGAGGATGTGGAAATACACTTCAAATACAAGACATTTGCTACCCAGAAGAAGCACAACACCTGTTCTTCAACATCCCACAATGTAGGAATAATAGATTTATGTTGCACAGAGACAGTTTTTGGTTAAATATCAGGAACATTTTTGTAACAATTAGTGGACTTAACTTAGGAACCAACTACCTAAAAAAATCTAGAACATAGGGCTGGAAGGACAGACAGTTGTCTAATCTATTTTTTATCAAGTTTTCATTTTATATTACATATACATATCAATGCATGAACAGTGTGACCCCTGGGTGCCATACATTTTGGTAGAAATAAAAATAATATTATTACTTATGATTATTACATTTATCCAGCTTATATTTTTCTAATAATAATACACATTTATAGTAATTATAACCTTTCCTGATTTCATATTGTTTGAACATGCCTGATACTACTACCATTCAATTTTTAAACCTCCCTCTTGTTATTACATTTATCCTATTATGTAAAAATGTGTATACTGTTACTCCCCCTTTCTCTTATATCTGTCTCTGTTCTAACTTTTATTCATGTCACAGTCACCATTATATTAAAAGACCTCAAAGCCAAAGGCCTTTTAGGTCAACTCCTTGCTAAAGGCAGGAGAACTTTTACAACTTGGTCAAACAATTGTCTAATCTATGTTTGAAAACCTCCAGTGGTGGAGCACCTACAACTTCAGTAGGCAAGCTATACCATTAATTAATTAATTGTTCTCACTGTCAGAAAATTTCTCCCTACTTCACATTGGATCTCTCTTTAGCAAGCTTCCACTCATTACTTCTTGCATTAGGAGTTTTCTGTTCAAAAATTGAAGTTGTGTCAACCCTTTGATGAAGGTGCTTAAACTGAGCTGAGAATTGGACTTATAGATTTGTGTGGTATCTGTTGTGTATGTATATAAGTAATAAAGTGTGAGCTTGTAGTAAGTGCAGGGTTCTGGCCCTGCACTTCTGATTGGATGTTAAGCGGCCGGACCAGATTGGCCCGTTCTGGGGAATCTGATTGGCCCTTAACGGAGAGTTCCTATTGGTTATAAAAGCTAACATTCCTAGCTTGTTATTGGTTAAAACGCAAGGGTTGCCTATATAAGGCGGGGTTTACTGCTGTTATACAGAGAAGTCACGATGTAAATAAAGAGCTGAAGTTCACCGTTCAGAGCCTTGTCTCCATTCCTTCTCACCCATGCTCAATACTTGACACTGGCGACGAGGATGGGATGTGGAGATGTCTGAACCAGCGGAACTAAGAAGAAACACTGAGCATGTGACAGGCCGTGCCAACAACGGAACCATGTCTGGTGGCATCGTACCACCCGCTCCGTTCGATCCAATGCAAGAGGACTGGGAGTCCTACATGGATCACTTCCAAATGTTCCTATAGATGAACAACTTAAAGGACGCCACACCAGGAAAAAAAAGGGCGGTGTTCCTAATGCATTGTGGTCCAACCGTATTTAAGATGGCTAAAGCACTAGCCAAACCCCGAGAAGTGAAGGCCTTGGATTGGGATGACCTCGAACCCATCCTGAGAAGCCACTACGATCCAACTGTGCCTACGCTTGTGAGACGCCACGAGTTTTATCAGAGAAGCCAGCGAAAGGGAGAACGCGTGGCCGACTTTGTAGCAGACCTCCGAAATTTGGGAGGCCTCTGCGGATTCACCGATTTAGAAGAGGCACTAAGAGATCAAATAGTTCTGGGACTAGATGCACCAGGCGTTCAAAGCAAGCTGATGGCAAAAGGCGACATCAGCCTTGCTGATGCCATCACCGGTGCTACTGCAGCAGAAGCAACCAGGAAGTCGGCTGCACAACTTCTCCGAAACCATGCTCCGGTACCACCACCGGCCAGCGACATCTCACCCAACTCAGAAGGGCAGTTTTCAACGACCCACCATGAGGACCTCTCTTCGTTGTCAGACAGCGACGAAGAAGGTGTCCACTGGTTGCGGTCCGACTGGGACCATCGTCCGAAGCCCTTACGCCCTTGCGCTGGCTGTGGAGCCGACCATGCCAGGTCTGAATGCAAATTCTGTGACACACACTCTGCCACGAGTGCGGGAAATGAGGCCACATCGGACGGGTCTGCTGCAGCTTACCAGGACCCAGCCAGGCCTTGAAAGGGGTTAACTACTGCAAATCGACAGGAAACCGTCCTGTAAGGCGGGTGCCAGTAAACCACTCCTACAGAAATCAACCTTTGCAGAGAGAAGAGGCTCACCATGCTGTCACTATCACGCCTCAACCTTGGACACTAAGAAAATCCGAGTCATGGTAGCCATCGAAAACCAGCCTTGCCACATGGAGGTCGACTCGGGATCGTCCCTCTCGATGGTGTCATGGAAGACACTCAAGCAACTCATCCCCACAATTCAGCGCCAAGACCTCTGTTTCCAACACCTCATCCTCAAGAACTACCAGGGGAATCGAATCCCCATCGTCAGGTCCTGCTGAGTCCGAGTCTCCTTCAAGAAACACACAGCGTACTTACCTTTAACGGTCATCGATAGAGATAGGCCTAGCCTACTGGGCCTCCAATGGTTCGCACCACTCGGCAATGAAGTGGCCAGCGTAAACCGAGTCGGTGGCTGTGATTGGGAGGAAGACCTTATCTCTGAGTTCAGGGACGTCTTCGCGGACAGTTTAGGCGAGTACAAGGGGACCCCGATCTCATTTAGCCTAGATCCAAAAATAGCTCCCATTCGTTTGAAGCCCTGTCGAGTTCCGTTCACCTTAAAACTGAAAATCGACAAACAACTTGACAAACTGAAAGCTCAGGGGGTGTTGAAGCCCATCGATCACGCCCCTTGGGAAACCCATATTGTAACACCCATTAAGCCAGACGGATCAATCCGAATTTGTGGGGACTACCGGGCCACCTTGAACCATGCCCTGCAGCAGAACGCGTATCCAGTTCCGGTGGTGCAGCACCTCCTCCATTCCCTGGGGGGGGAGGAAGTTTTTGCTAAATTGAATTTAGCTCAAGCATATCAGCAATTACCAGTAGATGAAAAAACGGCACAGGCCCAAACTATTGTGACGCACCGCGGTGCCTTTAAATGTACCCGGCTGCAATTCGGAGTTAGTGTAGCCCCGGGGATCTTCCAGAGCCTTATGGAAAGGTTATTGTTAAGTACTTGGACATGGGTCGGAGTAAATGGAGACAGCCTCTGAATAGTGACTTTCAGCTCTTTATTAGCATAGTGACTTCTCAAAACAACAACAGCGAACCCTGCCTTATATTGGCAACCTTTGTGAGAATTGTCCAATAGCGAGCTATGAACGCAAGTACTTTAAACCAATAATAATCCTCTGTTTAGGGCCAATCGGATTCCTAAGAACTAGCCAATCCGATCTAGCCGCCTAATAGCCAATCAGAAGTGCAGGGTCAGAACCCTGCACTTAACCTCAAGCTCCTACTTTATTAACTATGGTACATACATAACACCCCTTCCCCCTGGCTTCTTAATTATGGTGTAGTTATATAATCCTTTAAGTAGGATGGTTGTCTTTTAAGTCTTTCGGATTTTCGTTGGACTGGTTGATTGCAATCCTGTTGAGGTAGATTGTTGTTTGGCAGTGTCTCTGCTTCTTGCTCAGGTGCAATTTCTTGTGGTGCAAACAATTCTCCTTCCTGCTCCATTTCTTGAGTCTCACTTGATTCGTCGCTCTCTTCGAGCAGGTTCCCTGGAACGTCATCTTCTTCTTCTGTACCTCCCCCCCCCTCGGTTTGGTCATGGGGGAGTTGTTGACTGGCCGTTATGAGTCATGACCGTAATTGGTCGAAATGCCGTTTCCACAGTCTATTGTCACAGCATTTCACTACGTAGGATTTGGGGCCGGTCACTCGTACTACCATTGCCTCTATCCATAATGGGTCGCCTGATAAGTTCCGTGCATAAACGCGGTCTCCTACCTGGAACGTGCGACAGCGGCCACTGGATCCTATTGGCTTTTCCGGTTCGTAAGCAGGGTGCAACTGGTCGAGGTGGGAATGGAGTCTTCGTCCCATCAGTAGTTCTGCGGGAGTTCTGCCGGTGACGCTATGTGGAGTTATGTGTTGCAAAAAGAGAATTTGGTTGACTTTGTCATCGATATTTTCATAGTCCATTTTTTGCAAAGTCTTTTTAACAAATTGGACCATGCGTTCCACTCGGCCATTGGTCGCAGGGTGTGCAGGTGAGGTGAGCGCATGGCGGATGCCGCGGTCAGCGAGGTACTGCTCGAACATCAATGCCGTGAACTGTGGCCCGTTATTGGACACCAGGACGTCAGGCAATCCGTGGGTTGCAAAGAGTCTATTTAGGATCTTAATCACTGCCTCAGAAGTTGTGGACTTCTAACCAATTGGAATAAGCGTCGACTGTCAGCAGGAAGGTATATCCTTTGGTTGGCCCCGCAAAATCCAGATGGATTCTGGACCAGGATCCACGTGGCGTTTTCCATTCAGTAGGCATGGCTTTTGATGGAGCGTTGCTGGCTTGTTGGCAACTGGTATACGCTTTGACCCACTGCTCGATTTGCCGGTCCATGCCCGGCCACCATGCGTAGATTCGTGCGAGTGCTTTCATCCGCACGATGCCAGGGTGGCCCTCGTGCAGGGTTTGTAGTAGCGTCTTCCGGAGTCGTTCTGAGACAACGACTCTATCGCCCCAGATGACACAGCCTTTTTGGGGAAAAAGTTCAGTCTGTCTTGCTTTAAATGGCATGAAGTCATCTGGGACTTGGTCCAATGGCCATCTGCGTTCTACCCAGCCTAGGACTCGAGCTAGGGTGTGGTCTCGTTTGGTTTCTCTCGCGATGTCTTGGGCGGTCATAGGCGGTGAGTTGAGTGTTTCGATCTGCAACGTGGTTGCTGTTGGTGCCGGATCGTCGAGAGTCTCTTGAAGCGGTGCTCGGCTTAATGCGTCGGCGTGGGGAATGGCTTTCCCCGGGCGATATTGAAGGCAATAATTATAAGCAGCGAGGAATTCTGACCATCGGGTCATTCTAGGGGATAATATGTAGGGGGTTGGCTTGTCCCTGGCTATTATCCCTAGCAACAGTTTGTGGTCAGTTATAATGGTGAATGTCCTTCCATACACATATTCATGAAATTTCTTTACAGCTGCAACGATTGCGAGAGCTTCTTTATCAATTTGTCCATAGTTCCGCTCTGCATGTGAAAGAGTCTTCGAAAAGTATGCAACAGGGGCTTCGTTCCCATTAGGCAGTACATGACTCAAAATGGCGTCCACCCCGAAAGGCGAGGCATCGCAGGTTATAACTAATGGTAAAGTCTCGTTATACTGCATGAGTACAGAGTCAGATGTGAGCAATTTTTTAACATTCCGGAACGCTTGTTCTTCACGGTAACCCCATACCCACAATGCTTTTTTATCTAATAACCGGTGTAACAGTTCAGCAACAGTCGTCTTATGCGGTAAAAATACATTATAAAAATTAATGAGGCCTAAGAATGCCTGGAAATCGGTCTTGTTATGTGGCCTGGGGGCATTTTTTATCGCCTTTAATTTACTTTCGGTAGGGTGGATGCCCTGGCTATCAATCCTATACCCTAGAAACTCAACACTGTCAGTATATAAATGACATTTGTTTTTTTTCACCTTAAGTCCTGCCTCTTGGAATTTTTTAAGAACACTTTTCAAACGATCCTGCAAGATTTTTTGGGTAGGTGCTGCAAGTTATACATCATAAAAATACGGAACCACGCCCTTGATTCCCTGTAACAACCTTTCCATGAGGCTTTGGAATATCCCCGGGGCTACACTAACCCCAAATTGCAATCGAGTACATTTAAAAGCACCTCTGTGCGTTACAATTGTTTGGGCCTGAGTCGTCTTTTCATCCACTGGTAGTTGTTGATAAGCTTGAGCTAAATCTAATTTAGCGAAAACCTTTCCGCCCCCCAAGGAGTGGAGGAGGTGCTGCACCACCGGAACTGGATACGCATTCTGCTGTAGGGCGTGGTTTAAAGTGGCCCGGTAGTCCCCACAAATTCGGATTGACCCATCTGGCTTAATGGGCGTTACAATAGGGGTTTCCCATGGAGAGTGATCAATGGGCTTCAACACCTCTTGAGCAATTAACTTATCGAGTTGTTCGTCGATCTTAGCTTTAAGAGTGAATGGAACTCGATGGGGCTTCAAGCGAATGGGGGCTACTTTTGGATCTAAACTAAATGAGATTGAGGTCCCCTTATACTCGCCTAAACGGTCTGCGAAGACGTCGCTGAACTCAGAAACAAGGTCTTCCTCCCACTCACAACCACCAACTCAGTTCACGCCGGCCACCTCGATGCCTAGTGGCGCGAGCCATTGGAGGCCTAATAGACTAGGCCTATCTCTATCGATGATCGTTAGAGGTAAGTACGCTGTATGTTTTTTGAAGGAGACTCGGACTTGGCAGGACCCGACCACAGGGATTCGATTTCCTTGGTAATCCTTGAGGATGAGGCGTTGAAATTGGAGGTCTTGGCGTTGGATTGTGGGGATAAGTTGCTTGAGTGTCTTCCAAGACACCATTGAGAGGGACGATCCCGAATCGACCTCCATGTGGCAAGGCTGGTTCTCGATGGCTACCGTGACTATAATTTTCTTAGTGTCCATGACTGAGGCGTGACCTATAGTGATAGTATGGTGAGCCTCTTCTTTTTGCAAAGTGCAATTTCTGTAGGAGTGGTTTACTGGTTCTCACCTTACAGGACGGTCTCCTGTCGATTGGCAATAGTTGGCCCCTTTTGAGGCCTGGCTGGGTCCTGGTAAGCTGCGGCAGACCCGGCTGATGTGGCCTCGTTTCCCGCACTCATGGTAGAGTGCGTCGCGGAATTTGCATTCGGCCCTGGCATGGTTTGCTCCACAGCCAGCGCAAGGGCGTAAGGGCTTAGGACGAGGATCCCGGTCAGACCGCATTCGATGGACCCCTTCTTCGTCGCTGTCTGTCGACGAAGAGAGGTCCTCGTGGTGCGTTGTAACGAGCTGCCGTTCTGAGTTGGGTAAGATTTCGCCGGTTGGTTGTGTTGCCGAAGTGCGGCTTCACCGTAATTGTGCAGCCAACTTTTTTGTCGCCTCCGCAGCCATGGCTTCGGCGATGGCATCAGCAAGGCTGATGTTGCCTTTTGCCATCAGCTTGCTCTGCACACCTAGTGCATCTAATCCCAGAATTACTCGGTCTCTCAGTGCTTCTTCTAAATCGGCGAACCCGCAGAGGCCTCCTAAATTTCGGATGTCTGCCACGAAATCGGCCACGCTCTCTCCTTTTCGCTGGTTCCTTTGATAAAACTCGTGGCGTCTCACGAGTGTAGGCATGGTTGGCGCGTAATGATCTCTCAGGATGGGTTCAAGGTCGTCCCAGCTCATGGCTTTCACTTCTCTTTGGCGAGTGCTTTTGCCATTTTAAAAACAGCCGGGCCTCAGTGCATCAGGAACAGTGCCCGCTTTTTTGCTGGTGTGGCGTCCTTCAAATTATTCGTCTCAAGAAACATTTGGAAGCGATCCATGTAGGATTCCCAATCCTCTTGGTTTGGATCGAACGGAGCGGGTGGTATGATGCTGCTGGACATGGTTCCGTTGTTGGCGTCATCTTCCACGTGCTCGGTCTTGCTTCCTGACTTCTTAGGTTCAGACGTCTCCAAATCCCATCCTCATCACCAGTGTTAAGTACTTGGACATGGGTCGGAGTAAATGGAGACAGCCTCTGAATAGTGACTTTCAGCTCTTTATTAGCATAGTGACTTCTCAAAACAACAACAGTGAACCTTGCCTTATATAGGCAACCTTTGTGAGAATTGTCCAATAGCGAGCTATGAACGCAAGTACTTTAAACCAATAATAATCCTCTGTTAAGGGCCAATCGGATTCCTAAGAACTAGCCAATCCGATCTAGCCGCCTAACAGCCAATCAGAAGTGCAGGGCCAGAACCCTGCACTTAACCTCAAGCTCATACTTTATTAACTATGGTACATACATAACTGTTATTGCAAGGAATTAAGGGCGTGGTCCCCTATTTTGACGATGTATTAATTGCAGCCTCTACAAAAAAATTTTTACAGGACCGGTTAAAATTAGTCCTAAAAAAATTCCAAGAAGCAGGTCTTAAGGTTAAAAAAAACAAATGTAAATTGTGTACTGACAGTGTTGAGTTTCTGGGGTACCTGATTGATAGCCAGGGCATTCACCCTACTGAGAGTAAATTAAAGGCAATCAAAAATGCTTCCAGGCCACGAAACAAGGCCGATCTCCAGGCGTTCCTAGGCCTCATCAATTTCTATAATGTATTTTTGCCACACAAAGCAGCCGTCGCTGAACCATTACACCGATTGTTAGATAAAAAAGCAATGTGGTTATGGGGTTACCGGGAAGAACAGGCATTCCGAAATGTTAAAAAACTGCTCACTTCTGACTCTGTACTCATGCAGTATAATGAGACTTTGCCGTTAGTTATAACCTGTGATGCATCGCCTTTTGGGGTGGGCGCCATTTTGAGCCACGTGCTGCCTAATGGGAACGAAGCCCCTGTTGCATATTTTTCAAAGACTCTTTCGAAAACAGAGCGAAACTATGGACAAATTGATAAAGAAGCCCTCGCAATCGTCTCAGCTGTGAAAAGATTTCACGAATACGTGTATGGGAGGGTTTTTACTATTGTGACTGACCACAAACCGTTGCTAGGGATAATAACTGGGGATAAGCCGACTCCCTACATATTATCCCCTAGGATGACCCGATGGTCAGAATTCTTAGCTGCTTATAACTATCGGTTGCAATATCGCCCGGGAAAAGCCATTCCCCACGCCAACGCATTGAGCCGAGCACCGCTTCCAGAGACTCTTGACGATCCAGCACCAATGGTAACCACGTTGCAAATCGAGGCACTCAACTCGCTGCCACTGACTGCTCGAGACATCGCGAGAGAAACCAAGCGCGACCACACCCTAGCATGAGTCCTAGGCTGGGTAGAACACAGATGGCCATTGGACCAAGTATCAGATGACTTCACACCGTTCAAGTGTAGGCAGACTGAACTCTTCTCCCAGAAAGGCTGTATCATCTGGGGCAATAGAGTCGTTATTCCAGAGCGGCTTCGAAAAACGTTGCTGAGAACCTTGCACGAGGGCCACCCTGGCATCGTGCGAATGAAAGCACTTGCACGAAGCTACGCATGGTGGCTGGGCATTGACAAGCAAATTGAACAGTGGGTTAAAGCTTGCCCCCGGTGCCAAGAAATCAACAACGCCCTACCAAAGGCCATGCCTCCTGAATGGGAGACACCACGTGGACCCTGGTCCCGAATTCACCTGGATTCCGCGGGGCCAACCAAGGGCCATACCTTCCTGCTTACAGTCGATGCCTACTCAAATTGGCTCAAAATTCATCGCATGACAACTACGACTCTTTGCAACCCACGGATTACCAGACGTCCTGGTATCCGATAACAGGCCACAGTTTACTGCACTAGTGTTCGAGCAGTACCTCGCTGACCGTGGCATCCGCCATGCACTCACCTCACCTGCGCATCCTGCGACCAATGGCCGAGCAGAACACATGGTTCAATTTGTGAAGAGAACCTTGCAAAAAGTAGACTACGACAACATTGACGACAAGGTCAATCAAATCCTCTTCTTGCAACACATCACCCCACATAGCGTCACCGGAAGAACTCTCGCCGAACTGCTTATGGGACGAAGGCTCCGCTCCCACCTCGACTGGTTGCACCCTGCTTATGAACTGGAGAAACCACTAGGATCCAGCAGCCGCTGTCGCACCTTCCAGGTAGGAGACCTCGTGTATGCAAAAAACCTTATCGGGTGACCCGTTGTGGGTTGAAGCGACAGTAGTACGTGTAACCGGCCCCAGATCCTACCTTGTGCAATTGCGGAAAATGGGGGCAATGACATGGAAGTGAACTCTGAACCAGAGGCAGCCCCACCACCAAGCGGCGATCTACCTCAGCTGGATTGCAACCAGCCAATACAAAGGAAATCTAAGAGACTGAAAAGACAACCGTCCTATTTAAAGGACTATGCCTTGAACTAAGGAACCAGGGGGAAGGGGTGTTGTGTGTGTGTGTAAGTAATAAAGTGTGAGCTTGGAGTAAGTGCAGGGTTCTGGCCCTGCACTTCTGATTGGCTGTTAAGCAGCCGGACCGGATTGGCCCGTTCCGGGGAATCCGATTGGCCCTTAACAGAGAGTTCCTATTGGTTATAAAAGCTAGCATTCCTAGCTTGTTATTGGTTAAAACGTTACAAGGGTTGCCTATATAAGGCGGGGTTTACTGCTGTTATACAGAGAAGTCACGATGTAAATAAACAGCTGAAGTTCACCGTTCAGAGGCTTGTCTCCATTCCTTCTCACCCATGCTCAATACTTGACAGTATCTTCCAAGCTATGACTGAGTTCACAAATATTAGCCACATCCATAACTAGCACCCACAGAATCTCACCTATATTTTAAAAACTTAAAATGTTATGGATCTCATAAATGAGCCAAACCTCATGGAAATGTCAAGTTGCCATTCTATGTTAAGTCATATATTCCACTAACAAGATTAATCAAGTTCTTTGTTATGGTAATGTGTGAATAGGTCTGTGTTGCTATAATGTTGTGGTTTGCCAGCAGATGGTGAAGATGGCAGTGGAATCGGACAGTGAGGAAAAATGGGGACCAGTCAGGGAGTCTAGAGGGGACTCGGATGAGGGTCCTGTATCCGATGTAGGATCATCTGGGAGTGGGGTGCTTCCTTCGGAGCCTTCGGAGTCTGGCAGCAGAGGACCCAGGGGAGCCTGTTCGCAGTGCGCATGTGCCCAGAGCTGCTAGAAGATAAGAGCAACTGAAACAAAAGTGGCAACTCAGGAGTGAGGCTGGGAGGTGATTGCCTCTCCCATAAGGGATAAAAGTCAGGCCAAAATGATGAAACCTTTGCTGGAAGCAAAGTTGTTCGATCAGTTCCGAGTCATCGCTGAAGCTCCTTGTACTTTGGTTGGGTATTTCTTCGGTTGGTTTCTTTTCAAGTTAATTGATACCTCTGTTTTTGGCAGCACTTCACAAAACTGAAAGGTATGTGCTTATCTTGGGGAACTGTTTGAGATTAATTCTGGCTGGGAATGAAAACAATTCCCAGCATTGCAATAAAATAGGTTTTGTTTTAAAAACAAGTTTGGGAATATTTATGGTTTACAAAGCCTGGGTCAGAACATATAATTCCATGAAGGCTTTATCTGGTACAGGCTTTGTTTCTATCAAATCAAGATGGTTTCATGGCAAACCAGGAAGCCTTTCTGGGATGTCTTTCATAAGTCCATAAATAATAAAAATTGTTATCCATATTGTTCTTAAGAATGTTCTTATTTCCTCCAAATGTCCATGACTTCCTGTCAAGCTAGATTTACATTTCTTCTGCTGCTGACTTTGGCAGTCTGGTGTGCATGTCAGTGTTCCTTTTGTGCGAGATTGTTGGCCTTCATTTCATGAATAGGTCATTAATGTTTACAAAGGAAGGTTTTCAAATGTTTCTTGCTCAGGGTCCACTTCTGCCCACTTGAACATTGCTCAGGTGAACGGTCACGAGCAGTTTCTGGTGGCCAAATAGCTCATGTGGCTTTCTCTGGCTTGAAGAGAGGGAATTTGATTCTAATGGCTCCATTGCTCATTGGGCATAGAACAACAACCAGTTCTGTCTTGTTAAGTGGGGGAAGCATGAAAAATATTTCTGAATGATTCTTATGGGAAGGAGGAAATGGGAACAGAGATGGAATCTTCAAATGATCTAGACCAAAGAAAACAAATTCTCTTCATCTACACACACACACACACACACACACTGAAGGTCTCTTGAAAGAGAAATGTTTGTGGGACATATGGAATGAAAAATGTCAGCTCGCACACTGCCCAGACTTGCAGAGTGTACTGCTCCTACCTCATGGCAGGCTCTAACATTGATGTAAAAGAATCTCTTTGTCTCTGCAAAAATATAACTCTCAGGGACAAGAAAAATCCACAAGCAGCCTCTCACTTTGACATGAAGGTCATGACATTAAAAGAATAATGCAAGGAATCATAAAGCCCCACCAACTTAATCCCAAAAAGCCAACCATTCATTTCATGTTAGGAAGACAAGGAGGCAATCCAACCTCATATGATCTGTTTTTTTTTCTGAATTTATTCCTTATTAAAAACAGATTTTTTAAATCCATGTTATTAGATAACAATGATTTTGCACTTTCTTTATCCCCAACAGGTTTACCTCCTCTTCAACTCAACACTATCTTTCTGTTGTTGGGGAGCAATTATACTTTGGAATCTCACCTTTATCAAAATCTAGGTGTTTCTGGACATGCAAGTAGTTGAACTGGCAGAGCAGGAATGGAGGGAGAGATCTGGGAGTGAAGAATTACATATTATGGAGCTGTGGTGGTACAGTGGCTAACATGCAGTATTGTAGACTTAACTCTGCCCACTTGCAGGAGTTTGCCCTGATGGGCTCAAGGTTGACTCAGTCTTGCAAGATCACCAAAATGAGGATCCAGTTTGTTGGGGGCAATATGCTGATTTTGTAAACTGCTCAGAGAGTGCTGGAAAGAACTATGAGGGGGTGAGGGTATAAGTCTAAGTGCTAAGTGCTAAGCTTTTGGAGGCCCATGAAGCCAGTGTGAAAACAAAATAAGTTTTTGCTTTTACTTGGAGGTACTTCATACTCAAGGAGAACCCATGTCTGGTCTGGAAGGCATCCTTATTGTTCATAAATGAATGCCTGCAGTCACGTAGTGATTTAATACAGGGAGCTGAAATTTATGCCAGCTCTTCAGGCCACAGAAATTTGGTTATTTCTCTCCCACATGTCTTTGCAATGGGAGAAAAGCACTTCCTGGCACATTTCTCCTGTCCTCTGCTTTTTAGTTACAGTGGCTGACTTCCCACCATGTTCCTTGGCACCCAACAAGTTCGTAAGAATTCAAAAAAACATTAGTGAACTGCTTTTGGTGAAATGAATGAAATGAATAAAATGAATAAAAACTTGCCATCCAAGGAAGTGTATCATCACTTCTGTAGCGTATTTAAATAGATACTTCTAGGGCAATGTTCCTATTGGTTAACAGAAGCAACGATACGATTGGTTAGTAACGTTAGTACCGATTGGCTGCCAATAGCGGCGGGAAGTTTAACTAAATGTCATTGGTTGTGAGCCATGGAGCAGCCACTATAAAAAGGGCTGCTGCGGTTCGACTGCAGTTGAAGTTACTGTTATTATTAAAGAGCTGAATTCAACTCTGGTCTGCGAGTCTCTTTACTGGCGACAGAACAACTTCTTCTTGTAAAGCCTTGGGGGACTTTCTTTTCTGTAATGTTGAAATTTCTGTCCCCTTTTCTGGGGTAGTGGAACCTATGTATCCAGCTTCCAAGGTGTCTCTCCTCCATTGGTCTTCCTTTGGTTTTATTGAGACTGGAACTCTGAAGTAATTGGTAGTATAGTTTTCACACTAGATGGGAAGGAAATGGCAAAGTAAGACCTTCCCATCATCCCATCAAAATAAGATCTTCCCATTTTGAATCTATCCCAGAGAGTTCCCAAAACTTGTACAGAAAGATCACATTAAGATCCTCACTTAGTGTAGCCATTTCTTTTATCATCTTTTTCAGATGTAAAATGGACTTTAGCCTTTGAGAGATGTGTTAGGGCAGGAGTGTCAAACTCGTGGCCTGTGACAGGCTGGATGCATCACATGCTGGCCACACTCACCCTGGTTTAGCAAAGGAGGGGAAAGTCACAATACATCATGTGACATCACGAGTTTGACACCCATGTGTTAGGGCTGCTTTCTGAAAATGGGAAAGTCATATGTTAAGTCCTCGGCATGGGCGCAAGGAACGGAGACGAGACATTGAACGGTGACTTCAACTCTTTATTGTAAGGAAAGAACAGAGCAAATACTTGGGCAGCAGCAGCTCTTTTATAGAGCTGGCGGCTGTCAAAACAATCAATGATTTGAGCTTATCGCTTTCACAAGCGTCCAATCAGGGGGCCCTGTTAACAGCCAATCAGACTGGCCAAAAATGACCAATCACGACTCGCTATTTACGGGCCAATGAAAAGTGCAGGATTACAAGCCTGCTGTAAAGTAAAGCTGTTTAGGGTTGTATCGCTGCGTTGGCTTAGTTCATAACACCCCTCCCCCCTTGGTTCCGTCTGAGGGGTGGGGTGACGTATTCTCGTAAATAGACAGGTCGCTTCACCTGTCTGCTTGACCTGTGCTGTTCCACCGGTTTCTGTCCTGGTTCTGGTTCCGGTGGGCTGTCTTCTGGGGCAAGAAGATGTTATAAAAGTTAATGAGTCCCAGGAAGGCTTGGAGGTCTGTCTTATTCCTAGGTCTCGGGGCGTTTTTGATTGCGGTTAGTTTTTTTTTTTAAGTGGGGTGGATTCCCTGTCTGTTGAGAAGGTATCCCAGGAACTCCACTCTCTCCATACAAAGTTGACACTTGTCCCTTTTTACCTTCAGACCAGCGTCTTTAAATTTCTGAAGAACTTTTCTGAGTCGTTGTACTAATAACTCTTTAGTGGGGGCAGCTATTAGGATGTCGTCAAAATAAGGCACGATGCCTTTTATGCCTTGTAATAGTCTCTCCATTAAACTTTGGAAAATGCCAGGTACCACGCTTACCCCGAATTGGAGTCTATTGCACTTGAAAGCGCCTCTATGTGTAACTATTGTCTGGGCTTCTGCAGTTGCTGTGTCTACAGGGAGTTGCTGGTACGCCTGAGCTAAGTCCAATTTTGCAAATATTTTTCCGCCACCCAGGGAATGAAGGAGGTGTTGAACCACTGGTACTGGATAAGCGCTCTGTTGAAGGGCATGATTTAGAGTGGCCTGGTAATCTCCACAAATTCTTAATGAACCATCTGGTTTCATGGGCGTTACTATTGGAGTTTCCCAGCGGGCATGGTCAATTGGTTCCAATACGCCCTGGGCTATCAGTTTATCTAGCTGCTCATCGATCTTCAGTTTTAAGGCAAAAGGTACCCGATGAGGCTTAAGCTGAATGGGAGCTACATCGGGGCTGAGATTAAATGATATAGGGGTCCCCTTGTACTTGCCTAATGTTCCTGTGAACACATCCTGGAATTCCTGGATGAGAGCCTCTTCCCAGTCATCGCTTCTGGTTTGGTGTATGCCAGCTAGTTCAATCCCGAGTGGAGCGAACCACTGTAACCCTAACAAACTGGGTCGGTCACAATCGACAACAGTCAGGGGAAGCGTCACTGTGCGGTCCTTGAACAATACTTGGACGTGGCTGGAACCGACAATTGGAATTCTGTTTTCCTGGTAGTCTTTCAGGATGATTCGTTGCGTGCTGAGGTCCTGGCAGCAGATGTCAGGGATCAGCTGTTTGAGGGTTTTCCAGGATACCATCAATAGGGATGATCCCGAATCGACTTCCATCACGCACGGTCGATTCTCAATAGTAACCCTTACGCGGATTTTTCTTGCATCGAACGATGAAGCTTGGCCGATAATAATGGTTTGGTGGGCCTCTTCTCATCTCGTTGAAGAGGCAGGTGCTCGATTTCTGTAGTAGTAGTGGTTGTTCCATTGGTGGTTCAGACGGTCCTGGTTCTCAGGAGGTTTGCCTGTCTCCCAACAGAGGTTGTTCTCCCTTCGGCTGGGACTGGACTCTCGTTTGCTTCTGCAGACTTTTGCGATGTGGCCTCTTTTTCTGCAAGTACGGCAGAGTGCGTCGAGGAATTTGCAGTCCGATCGCAGGTGGTTTGCCCCGCAACCAGCACATTGGGGCAGACGTCTCTGGTTTCTTTGCTCTCATTCTGAGCGGAGCTGGTTGACCTCCTCTTCTTCACTGTCTGAGGATGACTCAAGGTCTTCGTGGTGGGTGGTGGTAGCGTGATTCTCAGCAGCGAGTGAGCTATCGTTAGCGAGTTGGTGAAGCGGTGCGTTCGCTCGGCGCATTCGAGCGGCTGACTTCCTGGTTGCTTCTGTGGCAGTAGCATCAGCGATGACATCTGTAAGGCTGATGTTGCCTTTCGCCATCAGTTTACCCTGCACATGCGGTGCATAATCCCAGAACTATGCGGTCTCTTAGGGCTTCCTCTAAGTTTGCAAAACCACAAAGGCCTCCTAGGTTCCGGAGGTCGGCTACAAAGTCCCCAACGCTTTCGTCCTTCCATTGGTCCCTCTGGTAAAATTCGTATCAGTGTAGGTACTGCGGGTGCGTAATGGGCCCAGAGGATTGGGGCGAGGGTATCCCAATCCATGGTCTTCACTTCTGCCAGTTTTGCCAGTGCTTTAGCCATTTTGAAAATGGCAGGGCCACAATGAGTCAGGAACACCACTCGTTTCTTGCCAGGCGTAGCATCTTTTAAATTGTTGGTCTCCAGGAATATCTGGAAGCGATCTATATACGAGTCCCAGTCTTTGGTTGCTGGGTCGAAAGGACCGGGTGGTATGGCGCTGCTGGTCATCTTGCCATTTGTTGCGTGCGCTCTTTCGTGCTTTGTCTTGTTCGATGCGTACTTAGTCAGCTCTATCATCTCCGCATCCCATCCTCGTCGCCAGTGTTAAGTCCTGGGCATGGGCGCAAGGAATGGAGACAAGACATCGAATGGTGACTTCAACTCTTTATTGTAAGGAAAGAACAGAGCAAATACTTGGGCAGCAGCAGCAGCTCTTTTATAGAGCTGGCTGCTGTCAAAACAACCAATGATTTGAGCTTACCACTTTCACAAGCGTCCAATCAGGGGCCCCCGTTAACAGCCAATCAGACTGGCCAATAACGACCAATCACGAATCGCTATTTACAGGCCAATGAGAAGTGCAGGATTACAATCCTGCTGTAAAGTAAAGCTGTTTAGGGTTGTATCGCTGCGTTGGCTTAGTCCATAATATCATATACTGCTTAGCACTTGGACAGGAGACTAACAGAAAGTTCTAAGATGAAGTTTAAAGAAGAAATCCAAAAATATCCCCAAGAAGGCAGTGGCAAACCATTTCTGAAATTGTTAAAATGAAAACTATATGATACGCCCCTCAAACAGTCACTAGAAATGATCCTCACTCAAAGCAGTCTTGATCCTTTTAGGAGAAAGATTGGAAGAAGGCTAGGTCACAATTAAAATGGGACTGAATTTAATGTGCATTTAGATTTCACTAAAATGAATTAAGGAATGCAATTGTAGGAGAATAGCAGGCAGAGCTGGGGGTGGAGTTAAATGTGTCATCAGTTTAGAATTGTTACATTCCCACAGATGGTGTAAGTCCAACCCCTCTTGAATTCCATTGACCTTATCTGGTGCCAAATTAGGATTGAACCTTAGTTGACTAAATTCTTTTTTAAAAAGAAAAAACTTTATTAATTACAAAACCAAAATATCAAACAAACATAACACACAGAAGAAGAAAGAAAAGAAATAGAAAAAAAGAAAATGATTAAAAAACTAACAATTCTACTATCGACAGTCTATGGTTCCTTGTTTGGTATCAATATTGGTGATACATTTACAAATACATTTTATTGTGAGTATATAATTATGATTTACATTTTACATTATTTACTAATATATTTTCTATTTTTGTTCTATCCAGTCATACCAGCATTCCCAGCTTCTATAATATTCTGATGTTTCTTTTTCCTTAAGTGCTAAGGTTAACTTGTCCATCTCTGCACAGGCTGTTGTCTTCTGTATAACCATCTCCTCTGTTGGAATATCTGCTTGTTTCCAACACTGTGCAAAGGTTATTCTGGCTGCAGTAAGAATATGCAGTATTATATATTTGACATTTTTAGGAATTTGTCTATTAAATATCCCCAACAGAAAGAAGTCTGGTTTTAATTCAATTTGCTCCGCCATTATTTTCTCTAACCATTTTTTTATTCTATGCCAGTATCTTTGGGCTTCAGTGCAGGACCACCACATATGAAAAAATGTTCCCTGTTTCTTTTTACATTTCCAGCAATTCGGATTCATGTTAGACATTTTTGCTATTCTCAAGGGGAGAGATGCCATCTATAACACATTTTATAGGCATTTTCTTTATATGCTGCTGATCTTGTAATTCTATTATTCCTTGTCCAAACCTTTTCCCATTCTAATAATGTAATGCTACATCCTATGTTTCTGTTCCAAGCTATCATGCTGCCTTTGACTACTTCCTCTTCTAATTCTGTCTCTAGTAAATAATTATAAAATTTAGTTATATTTTTTTATCTGGACCTAATAAAATTTTATCTATTTGTTGTGCCTTAGTATAAATTCCAATTTTTTTCTTGTCCTGGCTACATCTTTTGAATTTGCAAGTAAGCCCACCGGTCTACTTGTAGCCCCTGTTCTTGGAGATCTTGCCATGATTTTAAAGTTCCTTGTGCATCAAGAAGGTCTTTGTATTTTGTCATTTTATTAAGATCTAGATTATTTGGATGTATCATCGCCTCCATCGTTGAGATCCAAATTGGGATTTTTAAATGTTTTTTTTTAAATTTTGTTCCAATTAGCCAATAAGGAATCTCTAATTATATGTCTGTGGAAATACTTCTGCTTAATTTTCCCAATGTCCCATAAAAATGCATGCCATCCTTTCTGTAAATCATGACCTTCTAAAAATAAGATCCTTTTATTTGACAGATTTACCCACTCTTTCAACCAGAGTAAGGAGGCTGCACTATAATATAATTCCCAATTTGGGAGTGCCATACCTCCCCTGCTCTTCATATCTTGCATTGCCTTTAGGTTTATCCTCGGGTTTTTCCCTTGCCAGATAAATTTGGTGATTATCTTGTTAAGTTCCACAAAGTAATTTTTATGTATTTTTATTGGTATTGTTTGGAATAAGTAAATAAATTTGGGCAGAATATTTATTTTTATAGTGGCAATCCTCCCTAATAAGGAGATTTGCAATTTAACCCATATCTCTAAATCTTTTTTAACTCGCTGTAATAATTTATTACAATTATTTTCCATTAGAGTTTTGCATTGAGCCATCAACCAAATTCCTAGGTATTTAACTTTTTTTACTATTTGTAATCCCATTATCCTTTCCCATTTTCGTTTTTGTTTTTTGTTAATTTTTTAGTTATTAATTTTGTTTTTTCACTATTAATTTTAAGTCCTGCAACTTCCCCAAATTGATCTAACTCTTTCAGTAATTCTTGACCTGTTTCAATTGGTTCCTCTATGAAAAATACCATATCATCTGCAAATGACTGGAGTTTATATTCTTCTTTTTTAATTTTTAGTCCTTTTATTCCTGGGTTCTGTCTAATTTGATATATTATTAAGAATTACAAATCCAGATATTTCATTTAGAAATTAGCTGTAAAAGTGTTCTGGAAAATATATATATATATATTGATAAGAGAGGTTAATCCTGTAATATATCATATTATTTAGTGTAGTGGCCATTTATAGTTGATATTTCTTAATAGTGAATGTTAATTTGAGACAACATATTTAATATAATACAAAAACAAAAACAAATTTTACAAGAAATGACCTCCATCACTAATATAACGCTTAAAACTGGTAAGAAGACTTCTTCAATACAAAGAACTTCAATGCCATCAACCTCAGTGATGGCACAAAAGACAATTGAACAAACTTTATCTGGAGAAAAACAACCTATCATCACGAATGCCAATATTCAATCGACCCTTCTTACTTTACAAGAGTCCATGCTGAAGCTTCAGGAAATAGTGGTAAAAAATCATATCGAATCAAGAACTGACACAAATGAACTAAAAGAAGAGATGGGAAACTTAAAGGCAGAAATGAAACTAGACATTCTAAAGCTGGATCAAAAAATTGAAACAATACAGCAAGCACTAGAAAGGAATGAATCAACAATAAAGGAGGTTGAGAAAAGAACAGAAAAAATGGAAAAGAAGCTGGAAATGGTTGGTCAGCAATTAAGAAATGTGAGTAAAGAAATGAACGACTCCTTGGTATATTTGGAAATGGATAAGGCCACAGCATATCTAAGATTCCAAAATATAATGGAATCTAAAGAAGAGGACTTAGAACAAGTGATGGAAGGAATATTAGCAGACCTATTGGAAAAAGATAAGGATGATATTCAGAAAGAGTTAGACAAAGTATACAGAGTGAGCACAAATTATGAAAGACGACATAAACATCCAAAAGAGGTCCATGTGAGATTTGCCAGAAGGAAAGTTCAAGATATTATATACAAAATTTCTAGAGAAGAAACAATTACATACAAAGGGAAAGGAATCTTGGTGCCTAAACAAATCCCAAGAAGAGTGAGAGAGCAGAAGCGATGTTATAAATTCTTGGCGAACCAATTAAACCAAAAAGGTATCATATTTAGATGGCTAATCCCAGAGGGAATTGACTAAATTCTTATGTATAGGTTTGAGCAATAAATCTTAACTGCAATTTCACATATGGTCCCAATCCTCTTTTTAAAAAAACAAACTTTATTAATTTTTAAAGACATACAACACACAAACACACAGAAACACAAAACATAAAAACATAAAAAACCTCTTTTCTGAAAGTTGCTTAGTCCCGGGTTAAACTCTTGGTACAGATACAAATTCAAATTCATATTCATTTTGCATACCATTCCATATCTTATTAACATTTTCAATTTTCTATATAGCTTCTCCTCTCTTTTAAATTTTCTTAATTTTATTTTATTTATCTCATCTCGATTCGAATCATAATATTTATTATTTTTTGTCTGTTCTATTTCCAGCTATCCATTTATCTTTCTTCTTTTTAAAAACAACTTCTCCTGTACACTAATTGGAGTATGATGCCTTTGTCTCTTCCCCCTATATTTATAATACTTAATACTTAATATAGAATGCATAACTTACATTGGGATTCTGTCTGGTACATTCTAAAATTATACAATATTATCAATACCAATACAAATCTATTCATTAATATTAATATTCATCTATATCTTAAACATTTAGCACATTACTTTTCAATTAAATCATATACTTTTATGGAAGCACCTATTTTCCATAATTATTGCCCCCCCCCCCCACATCACGTATTGTAAATCATTATTTCATTAAAATGTTCCCACTCTCCGACTTCAAATCTCTCATTTCAGAAAAATTTCACTAAGATAACATAACCTAATCATTAATATTAGCAATCATTTATATCTTTAGCATTTTACCCATTTCAATTAAATATCATGCCTTTATGGGAACACTTATGCTTTCCAAAGTTTTCTTTTTTTAAATTTTTTAAATTTTTATTCTTGAAAAAACATTTATTTGACATACATTTAAAACAGACAAATCAAGATGTGTGTGTGTGTGTGTATGTGTATGTATGTATATGTATATATGTTTTCTTAAGTTTTCGCAGGTACTTACATGTATGGTATTCAGCTTTGTTCGGGTATTTTCCCACATCATTATAGTTGTGCTTTTAAAGTTGTAGCAACGTTTTGGCAGAATCTCATCTGCCATCATTAGGCTTCTGTATCAGAGGAACACAATACAGAAGCCTGATGATTGCAGATGAGATTATGCCGAAACGTTGCTACAACTTTAAAAGCACAACTATAATGACGTGGGAAAATACCCGAAAAAAGCTGAATACCATATATATGTATGTATGTATGTATGTATGTATATATGTATGTATGTATGTATGTCTAGGTGTGTTCAGGTCTTTTCCCATGTAAGATTAAGAGTATCTTGGTGACGTTTCGGCGAGGTCCCACTCGCCATTGTCAGGCTGGTGCTTTCAGCTTTGTGCCAGTGCAAGCAGTGTATGATCGGAGCTGCCGTCTCTCTATAAATACTGGTTGGGGGGGGGCTGGTGTGCTGGGTTGGTTGGCTGTGCTGCTGCCTCTTGATTGGTTGATGGAGTTGATGTTGGTATAATGGGCTGTGTGATGGCCTTGTGAGTTTTGTTGTGGAGATATCCTGGATCTTGTGCTGTAATCTCCTGGGTCATTTGTTTTGTAGTGATCTTTTTTCCATTAGCCTCCCATGTTTTAATGGCTTGGGTAATGGGTTGTATGATGGCTCTGCAAATTTTTTTGTTGTGGTATCCTGGGTTCTGCGTTGTAATCTCCTGTGTCGTTTGTGTTTTGATCTCTTTTTCATTAGCCTCCTGTGTTGTAACGGCTTGGGTAATAGGTTGTGTGATGACCTCGTGAATTTTATTGCTGTGGTATCCTTGGTCTTGTGTTGTAATTTCCTGGGTTGTTTGATGTGTTGCAACTTCTTGAGTTCTTGTGGTGTAATTTCCTGAGTTTTCTGATGTGACATCCTGAGCGGGTGGCTGTGATGTAGCATTCTGAGTTTTGGGTCTGGGTCTGTGTTCTTGGCATGTGTCAGCTTGTTTGGTTTTGGGGTCGGGGGGGGGTGCAACAGCTGGCAAGGCAACCATGGTATGGTTTCTGGACGGTGGTTGTCCTTCATTTATAGGATGGGTTTGGGCCTGGATCTCACCAACAAACGAGTCCCAGCCATGGAAACCAACACCAGACCCAAAACAACATGGTACACCACCACCAATCCCCCTCATCAGGCCCAAGCCCAAACCTATCCTATAAACAAAGGACAACCACCATCCAAAAACCAGACCATGGCTGCCTCACCAGCTGTTGCACCCCCAACCCCAAAACCAAACAAGCTGACACATGCCAAGAACACAGATCCAGACCCCAAGCCCAACAGTTGGGTGGTAGGTTGGGGAACATCTTAGCCAGTCTCGCAGGAGGTAGGTGCCAGCGATGAACCATTTTATATAAGTTTTCTTCATACGAGACTGACATGGTTAATTTGTAATTTGTTTGCCAAATGTGTTCCCACTTATCTAATTTAATACTATGACCCACGTTTTTAGCCCAAATTATCATAGATTCTGTGACTGTTTCTTCTTTGTAGTCCAAAAGATATTTATATGTTTTACTAATTGTTTTCTTTTCCTCTCCTAGCCATATTTTATCTAATTCTTGTGGGATCATATTAAAGCCAAATTGTTCTCTATCTTTTTTATAATGGGTTTGTATTTGTGCAAAGGGCCACCATGCTATCTCCTTTCCTTGAATTTGTATTTGGTTCCTATTTTTAAGCTCTCCAGTGTCATATAATAAATCTTTATACCTGACAACATTTTCATAACCCAATACATTTGGATATGTGACTGCTTCCAATGTAGATAGCCACAATGGAACCTTTGGGTAGTGGGTTTTTTTTTTTTAATCTTTCCCCAGATATTGAACAACACATTTCTTAAATTTGCTTTTTTATGGGCATAAAGGGAAAACTTTACTGCCATGATTCAAATAGAAAGACAAAACATTTCATTGCCATGGTGAAAAGGACAATCTGGATTCCTATTTTATCTGCTGATAAGCTGACAATTGCTGATGACAAGCACTGATGATGTTCCCTAGTTTGGGTAATGAAACATTTGAAAGAAAACAACCAAGCTCAGAGGTCATCAAAGAGTCCTTGATGACAATTACAAAAAAACCCCACCATTTTTCCTTCTTGCTATTTGTTATTATTACACCAGACTGGATAAGAGCAGACATCTTCACTTGTGAAATTACTTCAGACAGCCTTCTTAATGCTATCATCAATAAGATACACAGCCATTCAATAATATTTGAAAGCTGGACTTCGAAGACCTAAATAACTCTACACTAAAATTCTATGAAGAGTCTCAGTCATCCAGGTCATAGTTGTCCCAAAGGTGCTATTTCAAGAGGCAGTTGGACTTTCTGGTTTTTTCTTTGAAGACATTTCATTTCTCATCCAAGAAGCTCAGAGCTGAAGAATCTTTTTGGATGAGAAGCGAAATGACTTAAAAGAAAAACCAGAAAGTCCAGTTGTTTCTTGAAAAAGCACCTTTGGGACAACTCTAAACTAACTTTAGAAAGCAGAAGATGAAATTCACTGCAGGTAGCTGGTGCCTATATCATAAAACTAAAATACAAAATTGTCCAGACAACTCAACAAGAGCATAGCATAATGTATGTTAAGACAGGCTAATAGCTTTATTATTGTCAAAGTTTAAAATGATAGGACAAGATGATCTATTCAACCAGACGGTTGGCTTATACTTATATTTTAGAGTATAAACTGTGAGAGGCTGACAGGTTTATGCAGTCAGCTACCTTGCCAGAATAAACCTTTCCTTATTCGGGGGTAGTGGTTTTTGGGTTTGTTTGGGGTTTTTTTTTTTTTTTTTTTTGAGCATGAAGTCCTGGCTAGGAAAAAAATGTTATTTCTGGCAAATTATGAAACACTCTCTTCTAAAACTAAATTTCAGGAAAAGGAAAGAGAATTCAGCTTTTATCTCGAAGTTCTGCCAATTTTTTTTCAGCTGGGATTTGGGTAGAATCTACGAAATACATCTGTGAAATTTATAACCCATCTACCGTCCTCTACCATTGCCAACTGGAGCTCAAAGGAATTTAAAATTAAAATATTGCCTAAGTTTAACTTCATCCAATTCAATTAAACAAGATTTATCTCATCTAATTGTGACAAATATTTTTCCCTCTTGAGATCATTCGCTGGTGATAGTTGTGAGTTACCCTTACCTGGTAGAAAAAATAATAATAACAGTTTTCATGTCCAACATACATGACAGAACCATGATGTAGCAAAGTTAACGATTCATTGAAAGCAGAACTGGAAAAGATACTCCCTATCCTGAATTTCCATTAGTAGTGAAAAACTATACAAGCATTTAGCCATACTGCAATACTGAATGTAATCATATGAATATGAAATAGCTCTAGCTTAAGGAAGGGAAGGGAGGGGAATGAAAGGAGGGAAGATAAAAGAGGGGAGGAGAGGGGAGGGAAAGTGGGGTGGGGTAAAGAGGAAGAGGAAAAGGAAGAGGAAGGGAAGGAAAACTTCTTTTCTATCAAATGTAATAAATCAAATGTAATAAATGTATCAAATGTAATAAAATTATTTGAAACAGGAGTATGTTTCCAGGAGCTTCATCACTTGAGACTTTCAAGAAGAGATTGGACTGCCATTTGTCACAAATGGTATAGGGCAGGGGTCTCCAACCTTGGCCTCTTTAAGACTTGTGGACTTCAACTCCCAGAATTCCTCAGCCAGTGGCTGAGGAATTCTGGGAGTTGAAGTCCACAAGTCTTAAAGAGGCCAAGGTTGGAGACCCCTGGTGTAGGGTCTCTTGCTTGAGCACGGGATTGGGTGGGATGGGGGGATTGTTGAACTAAATGACCTATAAGGTCTCTTCCAACTCTGTTAATCTAAAACTATTAATCTAAAACTATTAATCTAAAACGTATTGTTGTGAATGCATAATACCAATAAAGTTATCATTGAGCTTGAAGTCTAGTGCAGGGTTCTGGCCCTGCACTTCTGATTGGCTGTTAATAGCAGGATCGGATTGGCCCATTCAGGAGCATCCGATTGGCCATTAACAGGCCATTCCCATTGGTTAACGGAGCTAGCGCTCCAGGTTCGCTATTGGTTAAGTAGTTAATGAGTTGCCTATATAAGTAAGGCTAGAGCAGCCTTTGAGCTGAGCTGTCACAATATGTAAATAAAGAGTTTGAAGTTCACTGTTTCTACCGGCTCGTCTCCATCATTCGCACCCATGCTCCAAACTTAACATGTATAAAATGGAATTTACCTCTGCATTCAAGTCTCAGGTCTAAGACCTGACCAAAAGCAAAAGAGAATTTGAAGTTCCTTATCTACATACAATAAAATTAGAGCTGGTCCTTTACCCTTTTAAAGCTGGTGGAAATTTTTAAAACTTTGAAAATATGGTTAATAAAAGGTCTTCAGGGGAGAGTTGCTCATTCTTGACTGCTTGGGAGGGACACCATAATTTCCAAACTAAAGATTTATATGCCACAGGGTCTATTATCCACTCCTTCCAACTTCGGCTTAAAGACGTTGTTCTCTCCTAAACCTGATGACTTGATCTTCTTGCCAGCACTAGATTCTAGGCACCTACTTTCCAAGAAAACTCACTGGATCCAATAGGTCACAAAGACCACATTGAAAATAAAGACAATGCAGGAGGCAGGCATTTTGGTTTTAACATTTTTAATATGTATTTTTAAAAAAGAAAGCTAACAGAGATATTCATTGGACTCTACAGTAAGACAAATAATTATTCATACATATTGCACCATAACTAGTGTCATCCATCAATCAATAATAACCCATGGAAGATGATTAGTTGCATTTTCCAACATTATTGCACAACCATTCTTCCTGATTTCCAGAATTTTATGGTATTCCATAGTCTATTGTCCTCTATTTCTATATTTTCTTACCTATCACCAGGAATTTTTGATTCCCCCAAATCAATCTGCTAGAAGAAAAGACAGAAATGGCCAGCCCAGTGACTGTTGATTGTCTAATCTTAGCACCTTCTTTGTGAGACTCAGTTTGCTACGCTAAAAAAAACCCACCAAAGGAAAAAAAAACAGAGAGAGAAAAAGAAGTTTTACTAAATTGGCTGGAGCCAAAACAGTATGCACATTTTATTCCTGCCACACAAAAGAGGCAGGGGGGGATGCAAAAGAACATTTAACAATAGCAACCCAAAACTTTTCCTGATGGATATTTCCAGCAAGCGGCAGCTGTTGCATCAGGCATGATAGGACCTGCAAACTAACTAGAAATATTGCATTTCTTGAAAGATTTAATGAGCTTCTAGTTTTCTCAGCTGTAAGAAAGCTGATCTTTTATTCTGTCACAATGTTTATTAAAATGGTCAGTGATTATTTTTGGCTCGTACCCACCAAAGTCTGAGCTCACCTTTTTTAAAATCTAAATTACACAGAAATATTAAATAATACTAATAGTACATCTGCCACAATACACAATGTTATTAGTTTTGGGGATTTTCTTTCTCTGCTTCTTTTTGCATAATTTTCCTGAAAAAAGAACTTAAACATAATAAATTCTGTTGAAGATGTGTTATTGAGGAGGGAAGATAGCATTTCCAGAAACAATTTTTAGATAAGTGTATGGAGAAGGGGAGATTTCCCACATTATACCCATTTGCGTGATTGTGACGCTGCAACACAAACTGCCTATACTTCTAAAATGTGCATGAGAATCATTGTGTTGGGTTGTTTTCTTCTTCTTTAGTTAACACAATAACTGGCAGTGCGACCATGCCTGTTTCCACAATAGGTAAAGGTAAAAGTTTCCCTCACACATACATGCTACTCGTTTCTGGCTCTAGCGGGCGGTGCTCATCTCCATTACAAAGCCAAAGAGCCAGCGCTGTCCAAAGACGTCTCTGTGTTCATGTGGCCGGCATGACTAAATGCTGAAGGTGCACAGAACACTGTTACCTTCCCACTCAAGTGGCCCCTATTTTTCTACTTGCATTTTTACATCTTTCGAACTGCTAGGTTGGCAGAAGCTGGGACAAGTCATGGGAGCTCACTCCGTTACGCGGCGCTAGGGATTCGAACCACTGAACTGCCGACCTTTCTGATCAACAAGCTCAATGTCTTAGCCACTGAGCCGCCACGTCCCTTGTTTCCACAATATTCCAATTCTATTCCACTCCATTTATTTTTATTTATGCATCATGTTTAAAAACCAGCCATTGAGGGTAGTGTACAAACAGACATAAAAACATAAAGGCTAGACATTATAACATTATAATAAAAAATAGTTAAAAACATGCATGGAATAATTAAAATTCAAAATTAAAAGGTGGGGGAGGGACTTCATAGTGCCATCCAGCCCCGTGGCTGCATGCTCTTCTGTGGACTCCCAAGCAGGTTGGCGGATCCAGGTCTTCAAGCATTTATAAAAGGCAAAGAGAGTGGGGGTCTCACCTCTTCAGGGGAGAGTATTCCAAAGGATGGGGACAAAGGCAGAGAAGGCTTTTGTTAAGTTCTGCGCATGGGCGCAAGGAACGGAGACGAGACGGTGAAAAGTGAAATTCAAACTCTTTATTAAACATTCTGAACAGAGCGAAGCTGATCTATATGGCGTTTCCATATTTTTCCATCGCAGGTTTTTACCCGGTACGACCTGGGTCCAGTGGCTTGAATAACAGTGGCCTCGATCCACAACGGTTCACCAGAAAGGTTTCTGGTGAAAACTAAGTGGCCTATTTTGAACTCGCAGCATTTTCTGCTAGATCCACAGAGTTTCACTGGCTCGTAAGACGGGTGAAGCTGGTCGAGGTGGGAGCGGAGTTTGCGTCCTATCAATAGTTCCGCTGGAGTCTTGTTGGTGACGCTGTGCAGAGTGATGTGTTGGAGAAGGAGTATTCTGTTTATCTTATCTTCAATGTCCCCATAGTCCAGCTTGTAGAGGGTTTTTTTTAACAAACTGTACCATGTGCTTGGCTCTTCCGTTAGCCGCAGGGTGCACTGGCGAAGTTAGCGCATGGCGAACACCGCGGTCCGCGAAGTATTGTTCAAAAGGAAACTGGGGTCCGTTGTCGGATACCAGAACGTCTGGCAGTCCATGCGTCGCGAATAATCTGTTCAACTTCCGGATGACAGACTCGGTTGTAGTACTTTTCATTTCGTGGATCTCAAGCCAGTTTGAGTAGGCATCCACTGTTAATAGGAACATATGTCCCTTAGTAGGTCCCGCAAAGTCAATATGAATGTGGGACCATGGTCCCCGAGGTGTTTCCCATTCTGTCGGAGTTGCTTTTGGTGGGGCATGGCTAAACTCCTGGCACTTATAACAAGTCTTTACCCAGACTTCGATTTGTTTGTCGATGCCCGGCCACCACACGTAGCTTCGTGCAAGCGCTTTCATATGCACGATGCCGGGGTGGCCCTCATGCAGTGTCTTTAGTACCGCTCGTTGTAACCGCTCTGGGGTGATGACTCTATCCCACCACAGGATGCAGCCCTTTTGCGAAAAAAGTGCTGTTTGTCGATTCTTGAAGGGAATGAAGTCATCAGGGGTTTGATCTACTGGCCATCCTTGTTCGACCCAGCTAAGAACCCACTTTACGATAGGATCACGTTTGGTTTCGATCGCGATATCTCTAGTGGTTAGCGGCGGTGAATGCAGCGTTTCAATCTGGAGCGTTGTACGGGTTGGAACTGGGTCATCGACAGTTTCCGGAAGTGGTGCACAGCTCAATGCGTCAGCGTGGGGAATAGCTTTCCCCGGGCGGTGCTGCAGCTTATAATTGTACGCAGCCAAAAACTCTGACCATCGAGTCATTCTAGGTGATAAGATATAGGGGTTGGCTTGTCTCCCGCTATAATCCCCAGCAAAGGTTTGTGGTCAGTAACAATAGTAAAAACTTGTCCATAAACATATTCATGAAACCATTTCACAGCAGATACAACAGCAAGAGCCTCTTTATCGATTTGACTATAGTTACATTCAGCCTTTGATAAAGTTCTTGAAAAATAGGCAATAGGAGCTTCACTACCGTTTGGTAACACATGGGTCAAAATTGCTCCTACTCCAAATGGTGATGCGTCACATGTGATTGTTAAAGGCAAAGTCTCGTTATACTGCATTAAAACAGCATCTGAAGTTAATAGGTTTTTCACTTGTTGGAACGCGTGCTCCTCTCAGTGCCCCCAAACCCAGGTTGCTTTTTTGTCGAGGAGCTGATGTAGGGGCTCGGCTACAGTCGCTTTGTGGGGCAGGAAGATGTTGTAAAAATTAATAAGCCCCAGGAAAGCTTGGAGATCAGTCTTGTTTCTGGGTCTTGGGGCATTCTTGATTGCCCTTAACTTGCTACTGATGGGGTGAATGCCTTGTTTATCGATTAGGTACCCCAGGAACTCTACTTTATCTGTACACAGTTGACATTTATTTTTTTTAACTTTAAGGCCAGAGTCTTTAAATTTCTGGAGAACCAGTCTAAGACGCTTCTTTAGTGTTTCTCTATTCGGGGCAGCAATTAAAATGTCATCAAAGTATGGTACAACCCCTTTAATTCCCTGTAATAGCCTCTCCATCAAGCTCTGAAAGATCCCTGGGGCCATGCTAACTCCAAATTGGAGTCGGTTGCACTTAAAAGCGCCTCGGTGCATAACGATCGTTTGTGCCTCTGCTGTTTTTTTTATCTACAGGCAGTTGTTGGTACGCCTGTGCTAAATCCAATTTAGTGAACACTTTTCCGCCTCCCAGGGAATGGAGGAGGTGTTGTACCACTGGTACTGGATAAGCATTCTGTTGAAGGGCGTGATTCAGGGTGGCACAGTAATCCCCACAAATCCTTAACGATCCATCCGGTTTGATGGGTGTTACGATTGGGGTTTCCCAAGGAGCATGGTTGGTTGGTTCTAAAACACCCTGGGCTATTAATTTATCAAGCTGCTCGTCAATCTTTGGTTTAAGGGCAAAAGGGACTCGATGAGGCTTAAGGCGGATGGGGGATACTTCAGGGTTAAGGTTAAATGATATCGGGGTCCCCTTGTACTCACCTAGTTTATCTGCAAAGATGTCCTGGAATTCCTGGACGAGGACCTCCTCCCAGTCATCGCTGCTGGTTTGGTAAATGCCGGCTACCTCAATCCCAGGTGGAGCAAACCATTGAAGGCCTAATAAGCTAGGCCAATCACGGTCGATGACGGTCAATGGTAAAGATGCAGTACGATTTTTGAATGAGACCTGGACTAGGCTGGATCCAACGACCGGAATTCGGTTTCCTTGATAGTCCTTGAGTATGATTCTTTGGGTTCTGAGGTCTTGCCGCTGGACGGCAGGGTTCAATTGTTTAAGGGTCTTCCAGGAAACCTTCAAGAGGGATGATCCTGAATTTACTTCCATCATGCAGGGCTGGTTTTCGATGGCGACCTTCACTCAGATCTTCTTTGCATCTAATGATGAGGCGTGACCAATTGTGATGGTTTGGTGTGCCTCTTCTCATTTCGTTGAATGGGCTAGTGGTTTATTTCTGTAGGAGAGGTTGTTCCATTGGTGGTTCAAATGTTCTCGATTCACAGGACGACTTCCTGTGGGTTGGCGGTAGTTGGTCCCCCTCTGAAATGGGCTGGATCCTAGCTTGCTTCGACAGACCTTTCTGATGTGGCCTCTCTTCCCACAAATATGGCAGAGCATGTCGAGGAATTTGCAGTCTGATTGTGAGTGGTTTGTCCCACAACCTGCACATTGATACTGCAGTCTCTGGTTACGCTGGTGGCGTTGGTCTCGTTCAGACTGGAGCCGGTTGACTTCTTCCTCATCACTTTCTGATGACGATTCGAGGTCCTCGTGGTGGGTTGCCATTGCATGTCCCTCAAGGCGAGGTGAGGTTTCGCCGGCGAGTTGGCGAAGCGGGGCATTGGTGCGGCACATTCGGGCAGCTGACTTCCTGGTTGCTTCTGCTGCAGTAGCGTCAGCGATGGTATCTGCAAGGCTGATGTTGCCTTTTGCCATCAGCTTGCTTTGCACGTGCGGTGCATCTAATCCCAGAACTATTCGGTCTCTTAGAGCTTCTTCGAGGTCGGCGAACCCACAGAGGCCTCCCAGGTTCTGGAGATCCGCGATGAAATCTGCAACGCTTTCTCCTTTCCACTGGTCTCTCTGGTAAAATTCATGTCTTCGGACAAGCGTTGGTACGGTAGGTTCATAGTGGGCCCATAGGAGGGGCTCAAGGATGTCCCAGTCCATGGATTTCACCTCAGCTGGTTTCGCCAGTGCCTTGGCCATTTTGAAAACAGCAGGTCTGCAGTGAGTCAGGAATACTGCTCTCTTTTTCCCAGTAGTGGCATCCTTCAAGTTGTTGGTCTCCAGAAACATCTGGACCGGTCCATGTATGAGTCCCAGTCTTCTTGTGCCGGGTCGAATGGAGCGGTTGGTATGGTGCTGCCGGTCATGGTTTCCGCCCTTGATGCGCCTTCAGCCACGTGCTCTGTTTAGTGCTCTGTAGTGTTCAGTCAGCTCTGACGTCTCCGAATCCCACCCTCGTCGCCAGTGTTATGTTCTGCGCATGGGCGCAAGGAACGGAGACAAGACGGTGAAAAGTGAACTTCAAACTCTTTATTAATCATTCTGAACAGAGCAAAACCCTAGGGCAACAGCAGCCCTTTTATAGGCAAGCTGCTGCTCTAGTAACCAATAGGAAACGTGGAGTGTTAACCCACTTAACCAATGAGAGTGGCTCATTAACAGCCAATCAGATTCTCCTGAACGGACCAATCCGATATCGCTATTATCGGCCAATCAGAAGTGCAGGGCTAGAACCCTGCTATTTTCTAAAGCTTTTGGTAAACTTTATTTAAGTGTTTTATTAGTTCATAACAGCTTTCTTTCTGGACCTCTCCCCTCATCATAATTATTTAACTGATGTGGTCTGCAGCATACTTTCGTTGCCTGGCTGGAGGAAATGGGCTGATGTAATGGAACAAAGATGGTTCAATAGATAACCTGGCCCATGCCATGTAGGGTTTTAACCAACATCTTTCACTGAACCTGTGAGCAAAGTGGCAACCAATGCAGCTCACACAGCAGAGGTGTTATCCTTGGGGCACCTAAGATTACTTATGTGGAAGGGTGGAATTCTACTGGTTCAGAGTGGTTCAGGCAAACTGCTAGTTCTGGTGAGCATTTGGCCCTGCCCACTCACCGTACTCTTTCCTGTGCTTTATTTCCTGTTTCTTTTAGCACAGCTGATTTGTGCAGCAAAGCAGTTTGCCACAAATCAGCTGTTTTACTTACCGGGGATGCAGCAGAAGGTAAGGAATTGAGTTGAAAATGGACTTTTTGAAATGTAGAGCATGTGCAAAGCATGTGCTCACCAAACCAGTTGTTACACCAGTCGAATCGCACCTTATGCTTATGTGGCCACATTTTGCACCAGCTAAAGCTTCCTCATACTTGTCCCCCATGTAGAGTGCATTGCAATAATCCAGACAGGAGATAACCATGACACTATGATGTGAGTGGCAGAGTCATTTCCTTCTCTCCCTGTGTCCCTTCTCCAGTTGCTGGATTCTATATACACCAAGGAATCCTTTACTGAAAGCAGAGGTGGGATTCAAATTTTTTTAACAACCGGTTCTCTGGGCATAGCTAGATGGGCATGGGCATGTGACTGGGTGGGCGTGGCTTTTTTCAGCCCCTCCTGAGGAGGTTTGGGCCTTCTGGGCCTCAGGAAAGCCTCCGGGGGGGGGGTATTTTTGCTCCCAGAAAACTTCCCTGGGGTTCAGGAAGGAAAAAATGGAAGGCATGGGCAAGAGGGGAGCTGTGCCCCCACTCCGTTTGTTGCCTTCCTGGGCCTTAGGGAAGCCTCCTGGGCAAAGCAGTAAGTGAGGGGAATCCCAGCACAGCGAGCATAGGAACAGATGATCGTTGGGAGGGGGGGGAAGAAATACCTTAAGGAATGACTGGATGAGGAAGAACGCAGTCAGCGATGTTGGGTATGTGAGTGATGTTGCACATGCACGATAAGGACTGACGGGCAGGGAGGGGAGGGGCAGCAGAGAGGGGCAGTGCCAGCCAGGGGCACAATTTGCCAGTTCTCCAAACTGTGAAGAATCATAACAACCGGTTCTACAGAACCGGTCTGAACTGGTAGAATCCGACCCCTGACTGAAAGCCATGTGACTGAAGTAGGATCTGGTGAGGTCATGTGCACTCCACTGGCATGGTCTCGTGGGAAAGGGAGATCATCTCATTCTGTTGAGGGATCTACTGTCTCATCTGGAGTATTTTAGATGTTTTTTTTCTGTTTGGAAGCTTTTCCAGAGTAGCAAAACCCAGTTCTTGCAGAAGCAATATGTCAGCAAAGTGATTCACTATCTGTGATTTCCTCTTTCTTTCTTCCACAGCTGGCTGATATTTCATAGAATGAGAAACAGTGGATTAGGCTGTGTAAACCATGGGTAGGGGAATAAGACGCAGCCAGTGTCGTGGAGATCAGAAGGAGGAGAGACTTTCTTTATAAAATTCTTTCCAACCAACAGGATGTTGAAAACACGTTAGGTAAAGAAGTTTAGAATGTTGTCCATCTGTCTTTCTCTCTGTTTGTAAGCAGGATACTCTCCCTGAAACTGAACAGGGCAAGACCAAGATCGGTGTAGTAGAAAAGGTCATCATCAGAAGAAAAAAAAAAGCCTCACCATGTTTGAAAGTGGCCTAGATCCAGGCAGGGGCTGCAGAAAAAAAAAATCAGAAAAAATGTCTCCAGGACAATCCAGTGGGACCGACAATTCAGCAGCAACTGGAATGTTACCAACAGCTCTCTTCCCTTTTCTTGGTCTTGTAGCCCATCATGGAACTGCCAATAAACAACTAGAAAGAATTATAGAATTCACGCCCTACATGCTTACCATTAAGTTAGGCTTTCAGCTTTTTGTTTCGAGAAGAATGTGACAATTTTTATAATCCAGGGAGTGTCAGCAAGATCTCTCTTTCTTCCAACAATAACTATGGATGGAGCTATATCAATCAGTTAGATCAGGATGGAAAATTATGACCCTTTTATGACCTGTGGACTTCTAATCTCAGAATTCTTAAGCCAGCAGGGGAGTTGAAGTTCACAAATCATCAAGAGGTCATAGTTCCCCACCTCTGAATTGGATGATCTCACTTGATAAAGCACACCAAGGAATGTCCTAAATATCTTCTCTTAAAAAGATTGCCCAGCCCAAGCCCAGATTAAAGATGAAGAACCAGGAAAAGCAGAGATCCAGAGGAGAGCATAAGGTGAGTGTGTAAGGAGACATACCAATCATCTGAGCACATATTTTCTCCCTATTTGGTGCACTTAATTTGTGAGATGTCTACATATTGAATTGGTGAGGTATATCGAACTACTACATAAATTACAGCAATATTTTCTAAACATACCTGCATATTTTATGCAAATCGGCACTTTATTTTTGTAGTGATACATGGAACCATCATATGACATGGGAAATACATTTAGGGTTTCTCCTGAAAACCAATGGCTCAGATGTTGCTGTGCATGCATGCATGGAAGTCAGCTGGAGCAGTGGCCCCCAACCCTTTTTGTGCCACGGCCCGGTACCGGCATCACAAAATGATCCACGGCCCGGTACCAGCATCAGCACCTATGACCAAGGCAAGGCGAGCCAAGCGACCAGCCAGCCAGCTGTCCCCCGCTTCTCCCCGCCACCTTCAACTCCTCCTTTGTACCTTTTTTGTGCTTTTTTGTGCCTTCTTAATCTCCTCTGCCATCAGGACGGCTCTTCATTCAAAGCTGCCCCCCCCCTTCTATGAAACTAAGGTGCAAGGATTCCAACAGCACCCAAACGCCACTTTCCAACCGGAAAAGCTCACCCAGAAGCACTTTCTCGTTGAAACAAGATGGCGGCGCCCAGCAAACCAGCGGCCCGGTAGAAAATGATCCATAGACCAGTCCTGGTCCGGGGCCCGGTGGTTGGGGACCACTGAACTGGAGGACAGAGAAAAAGTATTAAAGAGGTCTCCACTCCTGGCTGACTATTGTCACGTAGTTTGTTGTCCTTGCTTGTCTAAAAACTCTGAATCCCAGAAGAGCGAAACCATTTTATTTAAAGCAATGTTTCTCTGAATTTGAAATAAGTCCTGACATGATCCTCATTGTGTCAGTTTAAAATAAGCCTAGATGTTTCTTTCTCCCACAGGATACTTTTTGCCAGCATCTCTTCAACATCCAAGCAATATTTGAATAATAACTGAATCTAAATTCACATGACACACGAATTGAGGTTTGGATTTCTAGCACATGCAAGATCCACTTGGTGGGGAGGGCAAAGAGACTCAACGTCACACAAAAAACTGTGTGACCTATTATTGTGTCCCCCCACCCCCAGCTGGCAGAGGAAGGTGGCAGAGTGCCATTCTTAACCACACTGGTTATTTTATCTTCTAGCTTAAACTCAGAATTATGGATGAATTATTCTTTGTTCCAGAATATTCTGCTTCAGTTGTGGCCAAGTGAAGATTTCTGTTCCAGGCCATACTGGAGCTCAGCAAAATATGCCAAACAGTGGATCAACTAACAGTCCAAACCACTTCCTCCTATAGCAAAATTCTGTATAAATTATTTTTAAGAGCTCCCAAGCATGTTTCTGAAGAGAAGGAAAATGTGCAGTCGCTGTACAAGCATTTTAGCTACACTTAGGCTGCCTTTTAAGTGAAAATGTTTATGAGCTGCTACTACTTGAGTGCTAAATACTGAAAACTAGATCCTGTGCAAACAGGGAAAGAAGATAAAATTCTCCATTGAGCTGAACTCAAATCCTTTGGTGTCATCGGTGCAGCCACATAGTTTTGTGACATGGTTCTGTCTTAGGCCTCCCCAAAAAGCACTAAGTCTATTCTGAGTCCCAGCAAAAACCTCTTTTAATACATTAATGTGAATTTATTTTATCCACAGTCAGCCAACCGCTTGGCAAACAGTCTTGTGAAGGTGTACTTATGAGGTCAGACCTTTATCAATCCTGGAATGCTGCCTGGTAAATAGTTCCATGCTCACTGCTGGCAGGGAAGGCTGGGTTATACAGACAAATCGCCACAAGGCTGAAACAAACAAATGACCAAACGAGTGAGTTGTTTCCTGCAAAAGGCCCCTCCCCTGTTGCTTCTCTTTTAATCCTAAAAGATTCATCATCCACCTGTGGCCTTACTCCCATGTCAACCCTGAGTTTTTAATTGTGCCTTCCTTTTGACAGCTCTACACATGCACAGGCTAGGAACTGGTTCCAGAAGCTCCCCGTCTCACTGCTGTCTAAGCCCGAAGGCAGCTGATGACTGCCAGCCTGCCCTGGCCCCATCTCTGCCTCTGATGCAGAGCCCTTATCTAAGCTTTCCTCAGCTTGCAGGACTGGCCCAAGTTCCTCCACAACCTCCTCACTACTGTCCAACTCTGCTGCCAGCTCCGCCAGCTGCCAGCAGGCAATAACAGATATATGTTGTGACATGATCAGCATTATGTCAGTTCAAATAAGCCTTGGATGTTCTCCAGCATCTTTTCAACATTGAAGTGATATTTGAATACCCAACAAAATGATATATGAATTCAGGTTCCAACAATATGGAAATATTGCCCTTTTCAACTCTTCAATGCAAGCTCCCTTGGGGCTTTTTGGTGGTCTTTCATCCAAGACCTAATAAGGTCTGACTCCTCTTCTTTGAGATGAGCTATAGTCAGCTAGATAGTGTCAACGACTGTGATATGAACATATATTCTTACATATTAACAGAGTTGGAAGGGACCTCGTAAGTCAACTAGTCCAACCCCCTGCCCAAGCACCCTACACCATTTCTGACAGATGGCAGTCCAGTCTCTTCTTGAAAAACTTCAGTTCCCACAACTTCTGAAGGAAAGCCATTCCATTGGTTGATTGTTCTCACTGTCAGAAAATTTCTCCTTGTTTCTAAGTTGAATCTCTCCTTGTTCAGTTTCCATATATTATTCCTTATCTGGCCTTCAGGTGCTTTGGAAAATAGCTTGACCCCTTCCTCTCTGTGGCAGTCCCTCAAATATTGGAACACTGCTATCATATCTCATCTGGTCCTTCTCTTCACTGCACTAGCCATACCTAGTTCCTGCAACTGTTCCTGAAAAATGCTACATTGATTAAATAATATCAGAATAAAAAAATATTCCAGTGGGACTACAATACATCCATTCTTCTTCCTCAGGAACAGTTCTTTTTTCATCTCCCTGGAAACTTATTTATTTATTTATTTATTTTTATATATTAGAATTTGTCAATCCAAAACAAGAATAAAAGAATAAAAATACAATGACAAGAACGATAGTGCACGTTAATGCACTTATGCATGCCCCCTCTACTGTCCACTTAAGTATGATGTAAGGTCCATGGAAGTCCTTTGTGGCTGAAACTGTGAAAATGTGTAGTTGAAACAACTGAATCAAGTAGAGCATTCCAGATTTTGACAAGTCTATTGTAGAAATCATATTTTTACAGTCAAGTTTATTTATTTGTATCCCACCTTGATTATTTTTACAAATAACTCTAGGTAGCAAATGTATCCAACACACTTTCCTTCTCCTATTTTTACCACTACCACCACAACAAATCAAGCCACTGAATCTTTTTTGTCCTAGCAGCATAAAAGAAATACTCTTATTTTACTGATCATTGTTTTCAAAGCAGTTTCCGATAATGCTACATATCTTCATTTAGGAGCGATTTGAAAGTCATTTAGGACAATATTTCTTAAAAATGTGGTCCTAGGACCTCTGGAGATTCCCCTAAGATCTTTTGAGAAGTCCACAAATATCATAATTATTTGCCAGACTACATTGAGAAATAATACAATATTAAAATAGCGTAAATCATGAGAGGTGGTAGCGACAGTGAATGTGTAAATTTTATTTTTTTAATATGGTAAATGTTGACAAATACTGTATAACCCATACCAACAAAAACTCTTCTGGGATCCTCCATAATTTTTAAAAGAGGAAAGGAGTCCTGAAAGAAAAATTATTTAAAAAACACTGATTTATGAGATGGAGGTTGCTGGTTATCATCATAGTATACCTGTCAGCTTCCAAGCTGAACCTGGCATCAGCCATTTTCCTGATCCTCAGTTGCCACACAGAAGGGAAAGGGGGGAAGTTGGACTGCCTTACTAGACACAACAGAGAGCTTTCTCCTGAGAACCAAGGTCAACTCTGCTGCCAACGGATAAAGTCAGGGAAGGATTGCCTGGAGAGCCCACCAATTGACCTAATTGGCCAATGTTACCTGGGGTTATTTCCTATTTTAATTACATTAAAATATTTTAATTACACAGGAAATAGAGTTGGTTTTCATTTAAAGTAGTATTGATATCATGTACTCAATAAAGAAGTTCTTTGAGGAGGATTCTAGTCTCAGAGTTCTGATTTGCTTGGGTTCATTAGTCAGAACCTTGACATTACTATCGGTAGGCACAAGAAACTAGGATAGAGTTCAAAAGCATAGAGAATTTATTCCTTGAAACCTATACATAAGAATCTGATCTATTAATGGTCAATGCAAATTGGCACCTCATAAGAGCTTCAAGGGAGACTGGTCTCTTTCAGGGATTCCAGACTGATGATGTATTTGACTCCGCCCTCCTACAACCACCTTTCCATAAATGAGGAGAGGAAAACCTTTTGCGACTTTCATGAAAGAAGGGACCTACTTTTCCCCTTCTTAGATGCCTTTGGTGGGAAGCAAAGGCTTTATAATTCCACTTCATATTTCAATCATTTCTGCCAACCCGTTTTTTTTCCAGAAAATGAAACTGAATATTTAAATAAAGAAGAAGAATAAAAAGAAGAAACTGAATATTTTTAACAAGTTGTTGTTGTTGTTAGTCATGAAGCTGTGTGTATCTGACCCATCATGACCCCTGGACAACATTCCTCTAGGCATTCTTGTCCTCTACCATCCCCCGGAGTCCATTTAAGCTCATGCTGACTGCTTCAGTGACATGGGACTTTTAACATGGGATTTGTTTTATCAATGGCTAAGCAGTAGAAACAGAAGTTAGAAACCTAAAAGAGAAGGATTAATTACAACAAAGATTTAGTAAAACGGATAAGTGAATGTTACTATTATCCTGTGATCATTACTATTTTGACTATTACCAATACTATGTTTCAAACTCAATTGTACTCAGACAGAACACTGTTTATATTGGGGTCTCCAAACTTGGCAACTTTAGAATTTTTGGACTTCAACTTCCAGATTTCCTCAGCCAGCCATGCTGTCTGGGGAATTCTGGGAGTTGAAATCCACAAATTTTAAAGTTGCCAAGTTTGGAGACCCCTGGTTTATATAAATATTGAATTTTTATGTTTTACATTGTAAAAAAATATACAAAAAAAGAAAATAAAACAGAGTTATATCCCTTATATCTTGGATTCTGAGGCTCACCCAGAGGAAGAATGTAGAGTGGATAATAATGCCTTGGTGATGGCCATCTCGAAGAGTTTGAGATCTTCTTGAAGACCTCCTTACCTGATTTTCTGACACCAATGCCTAAATCACACTGCTTCCCACTAATATCTTGTTACTGATAGTGATTGTGAATATCTGCTGTTTTCCCTTTAAAACATGGATGTTTTGAGCAGGGAGTTTCTTCAGGTTACTGGTAACCAACTCCTGATGGTTCCTCTAGAGATTTAACACTTCTCTTCTGGTGATCTAACTCTTCTCTCTCTGATGTTACTCATTATAATTCCATGTTATCATCTAGTAAGATCTCAGCTGATTGATGGCACCAACTAATACATGGTTGCTAAATTCAGTATTTGGCTGCTGGCCCAAAGGCACACAGAGTTCAATAGCCACAGAGTAATAATTTTCAAGATGGCTTGCCATTGGCTAAGGAGAACAGGCTTCAATCTTTAGAAGTTGTATATGAGGGGGAAATGCTCTTAATTGATTTTACTTTCACTGTTTTTCCTCTCATATACTAATTGATATTAACTGTCAGCACTGTAACATTTTTGACAAGTAAACTCTCACAGAACTTAGGGAGGAGAAATCTACATTAAAACAGATTATATAACACATAAATTAACATTACAAATAAAAACATGATTGGAATGATATATTTGTAAAATATCTATTTGTCTGTCTGTCTATCATCTATGTACCTACTCTATCTATCTATCCATCTATCTGTATCAATGCAGTTGATGTGTGTTATTCCTGAATTATCTAGAATTTGTATGTTAATGTGAACTGATGGGGATTTCTATTTGGGCAAATGTAGTGCTGAGAGGTCTTCAAGAAGGATCAAAATATTAAAAGCACATTGTTCTGTATGTCAGATGTACAAAAAGAGAGGACATGGGAACAGTTCCTGTCTTAACTCTTCTGACATCCCCTGCTTAAGAAGTGGAAGAAAGTTAGTCTGTTAGTCTTTAAAACCTGTTCCACGTATCCTCTCCAGTATTGTTTTTTCTGCCATCGCTATGAATTATCCATGTTTATATTAATTGCTGCTTAAAATACATCTTTTTCACACTGTTAGAATAAAAAGGAAGCCTACAGACAGTTCGTTTCCTTTCTTCTTTATGTGACTGGATTTCCTGATGCCATTGTTCTGTTTTGATTTCTTTCAGAGAGTAATTTGCTCTTTGTTCCCTGTAGAGTATTGTAGAGATTATATATGTATGCATAATGAATACATTGCAGCTGCTAAAGTCACCCCTTAAAATTCTGTGCCGACTTTTTCTCCTTGTTTCTCTAAATTCAATATCCTTTTAGCTTCCTTTTGGCTTATTTTGATAGATTTCCCAGAGTGCCTCCTTACCCAATTGTTTACATTATGTTAAAGCTCTCCTCCTCTTTACATCTGTACCATTGTGGCTCCCTCACACATGCTTTACAACTGAATAAGAAAAGCAGACTTACCTCAAACTTCCTTATTTAAAACTGTGTCTTGTTCCCTCTGCTCATTAGAGAAATCTAGTCAAAACAACCGTGGCTATTTCATGTTACCTCAGTGGGATCTTTGCTAATGTCAAAATGTTTGCATTGCTTTATTCCTGCCCAAACTCTTAAACCTAATTGCTTTGAAGAATACCAGATGTTCAGTGAGAGGGGACAGGTCATTTCCTCTCTGCTAAAGGATGCTGTGCAGTTGTACCACTGTGTGGAACCTCAGCTAAGGTGGGTTCCCTTATCGTGGATTGCAAGGACGAGAAAGGACCACACAATCTGGTTCTTATTGGTTTGAAACTATTAGATAGTGGCAAAGGGATCTACAGGATGGATAAAAAATGTCAAGAAAGGGGCTACAACCATGTGATTGAAGCTCACAATTGTGCACAGCAAGGGTTATCCAGGATGGATCAAATCACCTTTGTTTACCTCCTTCAAATATAGATCTCTGTTTAACATCAATATAACTCAAGACAAGATTGTTCATGGATGGATGAAGGCAACATCTGTGGTCATGGTAGAAAAAAGAAGATATCAAGGCATGTTTGTACCAGAATTAATGCATGTAAGGAAAGATATTCAGTACCCAGAACACAGAACAGTATTATGTATATCTAGTCTAATGAAGAAAAAAACTAGGGATGATATATTAGCAATCTTCTAGTACTTGAGGGCTGTCATAGAGAACAGAGGATGGATCCAAAGCACTAGAGGGCAAGACAAGTAGTAATGGGTAGAAGATCATTAAAGAAAGATCCAACCTTGAACTAAGAAGAAATTTCCTGGTAGTGAGAATAATTAATCAGTGCAATGATTTACCTCTGGAACAATGGTAGGATTCAAAAAAAATTACTACCAGTTCTGTGGGTGTGGCTTGGTGGGTGTGGCAGGGGAAGGATGTTCTCCAATCAGAGATGGTATTTGTAGAATACCTTTATAGAATAGAATACCTTTATAGAATAGAATACCTTTATTGTCATTGCATTCCATGAATACAATGAAATTTGAAAGCTACTCCAGCACAGTGCCCCAAACAGCACATCACAATCACACTACAGAGTAAATAATAATAATAATAATAATAATAATAATAATAATAATAATAATAATAATAATAATAATAATAATAATAATAATAATGATAATAATAAACCTAGCGTAAAACCTATCTAAAACATTTAGTAAGGCAAATAGTTTAAAAATGCCACTATATACATAGGACTAATGGACTCACAAATGCACTGTTTGATTCAAGACAATTATTGCCTTGGAAAAGAAACTGTTTCTCAGTCTATTAGTCCTCATTTTAAGACACCTATAACGTCTCCCTGATGGTAACAGTTTGAAATATGAATGACCAGGATGAGAACTGTCTGTGGAGATTTTTAGTGCTCAATACTCAAAATTTCCACTACCGGTTCTCCAGAACTGGTCAAAACCTGCGGAATACCACCACTTCTCTAGAAGTTGTAGGTGCTCCATCACTGAAAGTTTTCACAAAGAAATTAGACATCCATTTGTCTGCAATGGTATAGAGCCATGATGGTGAACCTATGGCACACATGCCGGAAGTGGCATGCAGAGTCACTTCTGCCAGCACACGAGAGATCACCCGGAAGAGCCCCACTGTGCATGTATGCATGCCCCTGGCCAGCCAGCTGATTGTCAGGTATCTGCCATACATGCGCGGGGGAAGATGTGTGCATGGCAGGTGCTTGCGCATGTACAGAGGCATACGGCATGCGGAGGGGTTGTGTGCACAAGCATAGAGGTGTGCAGTGCAAGGGGGTCATGCGCAGGGGGAGAGAGGTGTGCATGCACAGGGGCGAGGGAGTCACATGCGCATTGCAGCATGGGTGCAGGCACTTTTGCAGGCAGTGGGCTGCAGGAGGCCATCATGGCTGAAAACAGAGCCCGGGGGGGGGGAACATATGAAAGGTGGGATTCTACAGGTTCACACCTATTCTCTAGAACTGGTTGTTAACATTCTAAGCAGTTCGGAGAACCGGTTGTTAGAAGAAATTACTGGACTAATCCTGTAAGGAAGACAGGAAGGAAACATTCTGGTTTTGCTTACAGAAACTGGCTCTCCATTAACCCTTATTACATTCTTGGCAGGACTAGACTTCCTGTCTCAGGACTGTCTCTGTAGTTATTTTCCCCTCCTTTGCTGGTACTTTGCTTATGTGGAGTGACCATTCAAAGTTACAATGGCACTGAAAAAAGTGACTTATGACCCTTTTTTATACTTACGACTGTTGCAGCATCCCCACAGTCATGAGAGACCAGGAGAGGAGATGCATGCCTTGATATGAGCGATATTGAGTTGGCCACGCCCAGTCAATAACATGACCACCAAGCCACGCCCACCAACTAAGCCATGCCCACAGAACCGATTGTTAAAAAATTTGAATCCCACCCCTAGTCCATTCCAACCCTATTATAGGTAGTCCTCAACTTACAACCACAATTGAGCCTAACATTTCTATTGTTAAATGAGATATTTATTACGTTTTGCTCCATTTTAGGACTTTTCTGGCCAGAGTTAAGTGAATCATTGCAGGTGTTAACTTAGTAACAGTTGCTAAGTGAATCTGGCTTCCCCATTGACTTTGCTTGTCAGAGGGTTACAAAAGGTGATCACATGATCTTAAGGCACTGCAACCATCATATATAGTAGTCAATTTCCGAGAGTCTGCATTTTGATCTCATGATCATGAGGATGCTGCAATGATTGTGTGAAAAATGGTCATAAGTCACTTTTTTTTCAGTGCCATTGTAAGTCACTTTTTTCAGTGACTGTTGTAAGTCAAGGACTACCTGTATTCTATGTTATATTTTCTACATTGAGACCGCTTGCAACTAGGTAGGTTCCATGCCCCAGGAAGCATTACAGGTACTCCTGTATTACCTTTGCACCCAGGTCACACTTAAACTGGTATTCCTTCAATGTAGTACGTAATTGAGTAGGTAGCAAGCTACCAATGAGTAGAGCAATGGCTGTATGACCTTAGTAGTTGGAGGAAGGAGATCAGCCAATTCTAAGCCCTGGGCTTCCATCATATTTCCCTTTAACACAAATACGTCCATAGACATTTTCACAATATTCATCAAGCTCTCTATATCTACTTCATTTATTTTAAAGTTTCTTCCATTGTTAAAAGAGGAAGAGAGACAGCAAGAGAAATGGTGCAAAGATAAGGGGGAGCCTTTATTTGTGAGAATGTCCATACTTTTGTTCGCTATATTGGGAGCCTCAGAGCTTGTAGTGCCTAATGGATTCTATGGGCTTTTTTTGAAAACAAAAGAGAGGAGAAGATACAACCCATTGCAGGGCCCTTTCTTAAACAACACAGATTAGTAGGAGGACTCCTTGAACTATACTGCCTCACCAACAAGGAGAGAAACTGGTGGCACTTTTTCTTTTCTTTCTTGAAATATATTTTTATTGTTTTATATCATACATTTCCTTTCTATGTTGAGCACTGTGCTCTCTAGGTGTCCAAGGTGTTAATATACAAACACACAAACCTCAACATCTTTATTACGATCATATATATATATATGCATACATACTTACAAATGTGCGGTAATATATAAACAAATATGATAACATCAATCATATCATAACATATATTATCTTCCATTATAGAATCAACTATATAACCGTCAGAAATATTTACACATTTTTCTTTCTCCTATCAACCCTATTTCACCTAATTCCACTCCTCTAACCTCAATATCTGTCATTTAACCATTTGTAGAATAGTTCCCATGTTATGAAATAGTCCGAATCTTCTTTTCCTTTAATTTTTAGGGTTAACCTATCCATCTCTGCACATACCAGAATGTTTTTGATTATAATATTATCTGTAGGAGTTTCTGGATTTTGCCAACATTGTGCATATGCGATCCTAGCTGCTGTTGGGATGCGTAGAACCAAATATGGGATACCCTTATTGTAATTTCCTGGAATCATGCCCAACAAAAATGTCTCAGGTTTGAGATCTATTTGTTGTCTTATCATATTTTCCAGCCATGTGTGCATTTTCTTCCAGTATTTTTTGGCTTTGGAGCATGTTGGTGGCACATTTTCTGACCAGCAAATTTTATTAAAAGGCATCACCTTTCACGAGCTCAAACTCACAAAAGATCATTTATACATAAAAAAAAATTTTTTTTTTTTAGTGTGAAAAGATGCTATACAATTCCTCCTGGGTTTGTTTGTTTTTTTTGTCACCAAATCTATAGAAATTATCAATCATCCAGATCATGGTTGTCCCAAAGGTGCTTTTTTCACTAAGAAATGAATTGAATGAATGAACTGATTGCTCATTGAATGATAAGCAAAACATTAGGACTAGAGAAAAAAACAATTGCTACCATCCTGCCTTCTATTGATGACCTGTATACTGCATGAGTCAAAAAGAGGGCTGTGAAAATATTTACAGACATTTTACATTCCGGACATTAACTGTTTCAACTCCTTCCCTCAAAATGACGCTATAGGGCACTGCACATCAGAAAAACTAGACACAAGAACAGTTTTTTCCCCGAACGCCTCACTCTGCTAAACAAATAATTCCTTCAACACTGTCCAACTATTACAAAGTCTACACTATTATTACTGTTAATCTTCTCATCACTCCTTATCATCCATCCCCTCCCACTTGTGACTGTAACTTTGTTGCTTGTACTCTAATGATTGTTATTGACTGTTTCCTAGTATGATTTGATTGCTTATCATACCCTATGACTATCATTAAGTGTTGTACCTTATGATCCTTGACTCTTGATGAATGTATCTGTTATGTCCTGAGCATGGGCACAAGGAATGGAGACGAGGCATCGAACTGTGACTTCAACTCTTTATTAGTAACTTCAGAACAGAGCAAAATACTTGGGCAGCAGCAGCTCTTTTATAGAGCTGGCTGCTGTCACAATAACCAATGATTTGAGTTTACCGCTCTAACAAGTGTCCAATCAGAGAGACCCGCTGTCAGCCAATCAGATCAGCCAGAAACGACCAATCACGACTTGCTATTCGCGGGCCAATGAGAAGTGCAGAATTACGAGCCTGCTGTTAAAGTAAAGCTATTAGGGTTGTTACTGAAGGTGTCAGCTTAGTCCTTAACACCCCTCCCCCCTAGGTTCCATCTGAGGGGTGGGGTGACTTTTTCTTTTAAGTAGGCAGGTCACTTCACCTGTCTGCTTGATCTGCGCTGTTCTACTGGTTTCTGTCCTGGCTCTGGTTCCGGTGGGCTGCTTGCTGAGCTGGGTGGTGAAGACGGTCCTGCTGTTTCGTTGAATGGCTCTGGGCTGTCCTCTCTGCTCTCGCCAATGCTGTCATCCGGGTTCCCTGGATCTTTTTCCATCGCAGTGCTGCTACGCGGCGAGGCAATTTCCCGGCTCGGTTCTCCTTCTGGCGGTGAGTATCCTATGGCTGGGTTCCGATTGTTAGGTCATCTGCTATTTCTTTTTCGGCCCCCTCAATGTCCATCCCCCCCCCCCAGTTTGAGATTCAGGGGATGAGATGGGAGTAGGTGCTAGTCTGGATCGAAGCTGGTCTATGTGGCGCTTCCACATTTTGCCATCTGCAGTTTGTAGACGGTAGTATCGGGGCCCCTAAGTTGCGTTATGGTAGCGGGGACCCACAATGGGTCACCCGAGAAGTTTTTCACAAAAACGGGGTCGCTTTCCTGGAATGAACGACACTTGCTGCTGGATCCCAGGGGTTGTTCTGGTGTGTAAGCAGGGTGGAGGCGATCGAGGTGTGAGCGAAGTTTCCGGCCCATCAGGAGTTCAGCTGGGGTCCTGTTTGTGGTACTGCTTGGAGTAATATGTTGGAGGAGAAGCATCCGGGTTATCTTGTTGTCAATGTCTCCCTGGTCCATCTTGTGTAAGGTTTTCTTTACAAATTGGACCATTCGCTCAACCCTACCGTTGGCCGTAGGGTGAGCTGGCGATGTTAAGGCATGGCGGATGCCCTGGTCTGCTCGGTACTGTTCGAATGCCAGGGCAGTGAATTGAGGACCATTATCGGAGACCAGGACATCCGGCAATCCGTGGGTAGCGAATAGCTTATTCAGTTTTTTAATGACCGCCTCCATGGTGGTGCTTTTCATTTTGTGGACCTCAAGCCAGTTAGAATAGGCATCCATGGTGAGAAGGAAAGTGTGTCCTCTTGTGGGTCCCGCAAAATCGATGTAGATACGGAAACACGAGGTGTTTCCCACTGAGTTGGGGGTGTTTTTGGAGGAGCAGAGCGAGTCTCCTGGCACTTGCTGCACGTAGCCACCCAGGCCTCTATCTGCTTATCTATGCCTGGCCACCATGCGTAACTCCTTGCCAATGCCTTCATCCGCACGATGCCTGGATGTCCATCGTGCAACATTTTTAAAACTTTATGTTGCAATTTCTCTGGGATGACAACTCTGTCTCCCCACAAGATGCAGCCCTTTTGAGAGAATAGTTCTGTCTGTCGATTTCTGAACGGCCTGAAAGTGTCATTGAGTTTGTTGTCCGGCCAACCTCATTCCACCCAGCTGAGGACTCGTGCCAAAGAAGGGTCCTTTTTCGTTTCTGAGGCGATGTCCTGAGCGGTCATCAGTGGTGATTTAAGAGTCTTGATTTACAATACAGCTAGGGTTGGAGCTGGGTCATCTATGATGTCTGGTAGTGGAGAACGACTCAAAGCATCAGTGTGGGGAATGGCTTTCCCCGGGCGGTGTTGCAGTTGGTAATCGTATGCGGCTAAAAACTCCGACCAATGTGTCATTCTTGGTGATAAGATGTGGGGAGTTTGTTTGTTTCCCACTAAAATGCCAAGTAGCGGCTTGTGGTCTGTAATTATGGTAAAGGGTCTCCCATAAACATACTCATGGAAATGTTTAATTGCAGACACAATGGCGAGAGCCTCTTTATCAAGTTGGCTATAGTTCCTTTCAGTTTTAGACAAAGTTCTCGAAAAGAACGCAATAGGTGCCTCATTACCATTTGGCAGGATGTGGCTTAAAATGGCTCCCACTCCAAATGGTGAGGCGTCACAGGTAACCTCTGTTAAGGGCAGAGTCTCGTTGTATTGTATTAATACAGCATCAGAAGTTAAGAGGTCTTTTACATGTTGAAATGCTCATTCTTCATGCTGTCCCCAGACCCAGGAAGCCTTTTTGTCGAGAAGTCTATGTAGGGGCTCAGCTCCGGTCGTCTTCTGGGGCAAGAAGATGTAATAAAAGTTAATGAGTCCCAGGAAGGCTTGGAGGTCTGTCTTATTTCTAGGTCAGCTAGTTCAATTCTGAGTGGGGCGAACCACTGTAACTCTAACAAACTGGGCCGGTCATGATTGACGACGGTCAGAGGTAGCATTGCGGTGCGGTCTTTGAAGGATACTTGGACATGGCTGGAACCTACAATTGGAATTCTGTTTCCTTGGTAATCCTTTAGGATGATTCTTTGAGTACTGAGGTCCTGGCGACAGATGGCAGGAATCAGCTGCTTGAGGGTTTTCCAGGAGACCATCGATAGGGATGACCCCGAGTCGACTTCCATCACGCAAGGTTGATTCTCAATAGCGACCTTTACTCGGATCTTCCTTGCATCTAGTGATGAAGCATGGCCTATAGTGATAGTTTGGTGTGCTTCTTCTCGTCTCGTTGAAGCGGCAGGTGCTCGATTTCTGTTCCATTGGTGGTTCAGGCGGTCCCAATTTACAGGTGGGTTGCCTGTATCCTGGAAGAGATTATTCTCCCTCCAGCTTGGACTGGACCCTCGCTTGCTTCTGCAGACCTTTGCGATGTGGCCTCTCTTTCCACAGGAATGGCAGAGTGCGTCGAAAAATTTGCAGTCTGATCGCGGGTGATTTGCCCCGCAACCAGTGCATTGGTGCAGAATCTCTGGTTCCTTTGATCTCGTTCTGAGTGGAGCCGGTTGACCTCCTCTTCCTCACTGTCTGAGGAGGATTCGAGGTCTTCATGGTGGGCGGTAGTAGTGTGCCTCTCCCAGGTTCCGGAGGTCGGCTACGAAGTCTCCAATGCTCTCATTCTTCCATTGGTCCCTCTGTTAAAACTCATGTCTTCCTATCAGTGTAGGCACTGCGGGTGCATAATGGGCCCGGAGGATCGACGTGAGGTTATCCCAATCCATGGTCTTCACTTCCGCCGGTTTGGCAAGTGCCTTAGCCATTTTAAAAACGGCAGGCCCACAATGGGTCAAGAACACCGCTTGTTTCTTGCCAGGCGTAACATCTTTCAGATTGTTGGTCTCCAGGAACATCTGGAACTGGTCCATATGAGTCCCAGTCTTCGTTTACCGGGTCAAATGGAGCGGGTGGTATGGCGCCACTGATCATCCTGCCATTTGTTGTGTGCGCTCTCAGCCACGTGCTCTGTCTTGTTCGATGAGTGTTTAGTCAGCTCTATCATCTCCTTATCCCATCCTCATCGCCAGTGTTATGTCCTGAGCATGGGTGCAAGGAACGGAGACAAGGCATCGAACTGTGACTTCAACTCTTTATTAGTAACTTCAGAACAGAGCAAAATACTTGGGCAGCAGCAGCTCTTTTATAGAGCTGGCTGCTGTCACAATAACCAATGATTTGAGTTTACCGCTCTAACAAGCGTCCAATCAGAGAGACCTGCTGTCAGCCAATCAGATCAGCCAGAAATGACCAATCACAACTTGCTATTCGTGGGCCAATGAGAAGTGTAGGATTACAAGCCTGCTGTTAAAGTAAAGCTATTAGGGTTGTTACTGAACGCGTTAGCTTAGTCCTTAACAGTATCATTTTTTTATGTATACTGAGAGTATTTACACCAAGACAAATTCCTTGTGTGTCCAATCACACTTGGCCAATAAAGAATTCTATTCTATTCTATTCTATTCTATTCTATTCTATTCTATTCTATTCTATTTTCAAAGGGTTTTACCACCACACTACTACTAATAGAGTCATTTTGTATAGTGAGATGGGCAGCAGGTATATAACAATTTAAAAATATTTTTTTGCTACAAAATCATAAATAAGTGATTTGTGTCAATCATTCATCTGGGGAATGGTCAAGGCCTTTTGTAGGCAATAATTCAGTGTGAATCTCATAGCATCCATCCGATTTGATTCTTTCATGCCCTCTTTATGACTTTTATAAGTAACTCAAGGCAGCAAGCATACCTAATACTCTTTCCTCCTCCTATTTTCTCTACGACAACTATGTCTAAGAATGTGTCTAGAAGAAAACTAGTAGACCCTACTTTTGTTTCCAAAAGTCTTTGATCAAAACAGTATTTATTGAGTCCTGACTAGCAATTTTTTTGCTGGCTTATCTCATTCTCATTTCACAAAAAAGGCTATCATTATTCTAGTAAAAAAAAAAATCTCCAGAACAAATCTCACTTCATTAATGACATTTAACTGCTTGAACGTGTTTGCTAATGTGGTATAATGTCATCTCTTAACCCCTTCCTCCTTCCAGTTGCCTTTTCCTTTCAGGAAATGCAAAACAATATTGACTTATATGTAAACTAGCACAGCTGCATAGAAATGCAGCAAGCCAACATCTGGAAATTTGTATAAAAACAATTTTGGCTAAAAACATGAGTGAGAAAGATGTTGAGGTTTTCTCTCAGGGTGAAAACCATGCAAGTCATTTTTCTGAATTTGATTGTTCTGTTGTGGTGGAGTATTTTTTTTCTAAGTACTTCCTTTCCAAAGTGCTTCAGGAAACCTCTTGAATGTTAATTTGTCTGCTGAGGAACCTTTTCACATCTGCTGTGTGATTCCATTGTGTCACAAAGAATTCTGGATCTATGTGCATACTGAGCATTTTTAAAGTTTTTAAGAGTCACCATTGTCCCTCCTGAACTCTCTGAACCCTAGAATGATGATTATCTGACTTATTCAAACTCAACTCTACATTTAATTTCAGCCTGCAGGGTAAAATCATTCCTTAATGTTGTTTAACAAGTCCATGAAGTCTCTGGTTGAAATCATCTGTCACTTTAGGGGGAAGTAACATCAATATGCAGAAGATATCCAGTTATATATTTCCACCTGAGCCAAATGATGGAAAGGAAGGGAACTTCTAGGGAAGTTCTGATTGAGGACCTGGAGGCTGTCTAGCTTTCATGGGAACCAATAGATTCAGATTCAACCCAATAAGATGTGAGGATTGTTCACTCAGAAGCCAATCAACTGAGATTCTACCATATTTGTTTCTGTATGGAACTGTGGTTTCTCCAAAGGATAGTCCACAATTTGAAAGCTCATGGCTTTTGCTCAGGAAAGCATGTGGAAACTGGGTTAGGAAGGCCTAGAATTGGACTCAATGGGAAACAGTGCTTTCCCATTCAAGAATGGTATGCAATCTGGGGTCTTCCTGGGTTTACAGCTCTTGCTCAATGAACAGGTGACAGCTGGGCTCAAGGTAACCTTTGCATAATTTCATCTTGCATACCAGTTGTGTCTTCTGCGAGATTGGAAAGCCCTTCAAAAGGTCACTCATGCCGGTTCCCGGTTCTGCGTGGCTTCGGTGGCAGCAGGAATTCGCGACTGTTCGCGATTCCTACTGTGCTTGCTGCCGAGGTGCCCCCGATCCAAATGGGTCAGGAGGATATGGCTGCCCTGTAGAGGCAGCCGAAGAGAGAGGGGAGCTGGACAGGGGGTTGGGGGTGTCACAGACCCCCTCCTCGTCTGGAAAAACCCCTGTTTCCCAAGGTGGTGGAGTGGCGGTCAGTAATGGCCTCCACGAAGAAGCCTGCAACCGGGTAAGATTGTGCTGGAGGAAGCAAGAAAAGTGAAAGTGCTGGCTGAGCCGGGTTAATCAACATCTCTTAATCTCTCTGGAAGTGAACTGTCTGAATTGCTGGAGGATACATTGTATTCCTAAGAAGATCGGAAAGCAGCGGAGAAAGCTGTTAAAGGGAAACTTTTTTTTTTCACTCTCCCACCCCATAGAAACAGCAGATGAAGAGTTGAAATTTATTTGGGCACTGAAGGTGAATTATTTTGAAAGTTAAAGCCAAGGGACAAAAGACTCTTTGGACATTGGACTTAATAATTTAAGAAATTGGAAAACCCTTATTGGAGGTATGGATTTCTGATCATTTAAAAAAAAATGTTGTAAGTGGGAAGGGAGAGGAAAAAAATTGGAACAGAAGCTGAAAAAGGAGGAGATTGCCTAGAATCCCAAAGAAAGATATATGGTAATTGGACCTCTTTGATTAAACAGTAACCCCAAAAAGAGAAGTAGAAGAAGGAAAAAAAGTATTAATTTTGGGAACTTTTTTTGAATTATTTTTGATTAAAAATACTTGGGTGGTTGTTTTGGGAAAAGTTTCTTTTTTCATGATGGCATCACTTGTGGATGAATTAAAGACTGAATATCAAAAATATAAAAAGGAAGAACAAGATGGAAAAGATACTTTGCGCACTCTATTTCAATTTTTAGAAATGGCATTATGCACTTATGAAAAATTAACTACGCAGCAGAATGACTGGGACAAAGAAGAAGAGGAAGAAGAAGCCACCTTTGATGAACAATGGGTTTTTTCCAGGGAGGAGGAGAAAGAGGATAAGAAAAAGGGGATTTTAAGGTTTGAAAAAACAACCCAAAAAGAGAAAAATGAGATGAAAGGTGGATGCAAGGTTAGAAAACAACGGAAAGGGAGTAAGAAAAGGGAGGAGGAGAGACAAAGGGGTAAAAGGGACAAGGAGAAGAATAAGCAAGAGAGAAAGTGGGGGAGGAGAAGCCTCAATGGTGGGAAACAAGATTTAAAGAAAAAAAGTTTATTTAGAGACAATGGGTGAATTTAATTGGAAAAAAAGGGGGGGATTCTGGAAGGTACATAAGATTGTGGTTTTATATGTGTATCTAGAGTAGAATGTTTAAGATATAAATGAGTATTAATATGTATGATTAGTTTTTTTTTCTTTTTAAATGATATGGATAGTGGTTATATAGATTTTTTTTTTTAAGTTATTGCTGTGTTTTTACCTTTCTTATAAAATTTATTGTGTAATTTTAGAATGTACTAAACAGAATCTGTTGTGAATGAATAATGTCAAATAAAGTTATCTTGAGCTTGAAGTCAAGTGCAGGGTTTTGGCCCTGCACTTCTGATTGGCTGTTAATGGCAGGATCGGATTGGTCCGTTCAGGAGCATCTGATTGGCCATTAACAAGCCATTCTCATTGGTTAACGGAGCTAGCGCTCCCAGATTGCTATTGGTTGAATAGTTAATAAGTTGCCTATATAAGGAAGGCTATAGCAGCCATTCAGTTTGAGCTGTCACACCATGTAAATAAAGAGTTTGAAGTTCACTGTTTCTACCAGCTCGTCTCCATTATTCGCACCCATGCTCCAGACATAACATTGGCGACGAGGATGGGATTGGATGACATCAGAGCCAACTAAAACAACGACGAAGACAACCAAGCACGTGGCTGAAACGCACAATGGCGGAACCATGTCCGGCGGTGTAGTACCACCCGCTCCATTCGACCCAGCTCAAGAGGACTGGGAGTCCTACATGGACCGTTTCCAAATGGTTTTGCAAATGAATAATCTGAAGGATGCCACAACCGGGAAGAAACGGGCGGTATTCCTAACGCACTGTGGCCCGACGGTATTCAAAATGGCTAAGGCATTAGCGAAACCAGCTGAAATGAAGGCCATGGACTAGGACGTCCTTCAACCACTACTAAGGGCCCACTATGCACCGACCGTTCCAACGCTCGTAAGACCACACGAGTTCTATCAAAGAAACCAGCGGAAAGGAGAAAGCGTTGCCGATTTCGTTGCAGACCTCCAGAACTTGGGAGGCCTTTGCGATTTTGCCGACCTAGAGGAAGCCTTGAGAGACCGAGTAGTTTTCGGGTTAGACGCTCTAAACGTACAGAGCAAAATAATGGCTAAGGGTGACATTAGCCTTGCCGATGCCATCGCTGAGGCTACGGCAGCGGAGGCGACCAAGAAGTCGGCTGCCCAACTACGCCGGAATCGCGCTCCAGCACACCAACCAGCCAGCGAAGTTTCACCTAAGTCAGAAGGACAGCTTCAGACGACCTACCATGAGGACCTCTCTTCATCGTCAGACAGTGACGAAGAAGAGGTCCATCGCCTGCGATCCGATTACCGTTACCCGAAATCCCAGCAACCGTGTGCTGGCTGCGGGGCCAACCATTACTGTTCCGATTGCAAATTCCGCGACGCACTCTGCCACGAGTGTGGGAAACGAGGCCATATCGGACAGGTCTGCAGAAGTCTCCTGGGACCCAGCCAGACCTCGAAGGGTACCAATCTCCGCCAATCGACAGGGAATCGCCCTGTAAGGAGAGAACCAGCAAACCACTCCTACAGAAACCAACCCGTGAATCACCTAACGAGACAGGAAGAGGCCCATCAAACACTCACTATTGGCCATGCCTCTTCACTAGATGCTAAGAAAATTCAAGTCAAAGTGGACATCGAAAATCAGCCTTGCCAAATGGAAGTTGACTCGGGATCGTCTCTTTCAATGGTCTCCTGGAAGACCCTCAAGCAACTCATCCCCACTATCCGGTGCCAAGACCTTCAACTCCAATGGCTCGTGTTAAAGGACTACCAGGGGAACCAGATTCCAGTCGTAGGATTCAGTCGAGTCCGGGTTGCATTCAAGAACCGCACGGCGTACTTACCCCTGATGGTGATCGACAAGGACCGGCCTAGCCTATTAGGCCTGCAATGGTTCGCACCACTCGGCATTGAAGTAGCAGGCAATAACCGAATCGGCGGCAGTGACTGGGAGGAGGACCTCGCCCACAAATTCAGGGACGTCTTCGCGAAAAAGCTAGGTGAGTGCAAAGGGACCCCGATATCCTTTAGCCTTAATCCAAAGATAGCTCCCATCCGCCTTAAGCCTCGTTGAGTTCCATTCGCTCTAAAGCCGAAAATCGATGAACAGCTTGATAAGTTGATAGCCCAGGGAGTTTTAAAGCCAACCGACCACTTCCCATGGGAAACACCAATCGTGACACCAATTAAGCCGGATGGCTCCATTAGAATTTGTGGGGACTGTCGAGCCACCCTAAACCACACCCTGCAACAAAATCCATATCCGGTTCCGGTGGTGCAACACCTCCTCCATTCCCTGGGGGGGCGGAAAAGTTTTCGCTAAACTAGACTTAGCTCAGGCTTATCAGCAACTGCCGGTTGATGAAAAAATGGCACAGGCACAGACTATCGTAACACACCGAGATGCCTTTAAGTGTACGCGGCTTCAATTCAGAGTCAGTGTTGCCCCGGGGATCTTTCAGAGCCTAATGGAGAGACTATTGCAGGGGATCAAAGGCGTTGTCCCCTACTTTGACAATGTGCTCATTGCTGCCCCCACTCCAAAAATTTTACTGGATCATTTAAGACTGGTTTTACAAAAATTCCAAGAAGCAGGCCTGAAAGTGAAGAAAAATAAGTGCAAGCTGTGTACAGATCGTGTTGAATTCTTAGGGTACTTGATTGACAGTCAGGGTATTCACCCTACCGATAGCAAATTGAGAGCAATAAAAAATGCTCCTAGACCCCGGAACAAGGCCGACCTCCAGGCGTTCTTAGGTCTCATCAATTTTTATAACGTATTCTTGCCGCACAAAGCGACTGTCGCTGAACCTTTACATCGCCTACTAGATAAAAAAGCAAGTTGGGTATGGGGTCACAGAGAAGAGCAGGCGTTCCGTAATGTAAAAAAACTACTGACTTCTGACGCTGTACTAATGCAGTATAATGAGACTTTCCCATTAAATATCACATGTGAGGCATCGCCTTTTGGAGTGGACGCCATTTTGAGCCATGTATTATCTAATGGTAGAGAAGCCCCTGTTGCTTACTTTTCAAAAACGCTCTCAAAAACCAAGCGCAATTATAGCCAGATCAATAAAGAAGCCCTGGCAATTGTATCGGCTGTTTAAAGATTCCATGGGTACGTGTACGGCCGGGCTTTTACTATAGTAACTGACCACAAACCATTGCTGGGGATAATCGCTGGGGATAAGCCAACTCCCTACATACTTTCTCCCAGGATGACCCGCTGGTCAGAATTTTTGGCTGCCTACAATTATCAGCTACAATATTGTCCCGGTAAAGCCATTCCCCATGCCGACGTGTTGAGCCATGCACCACTCCCTGAAACCATCAATGATCCTGCACCAACGATGACAACATTGCAGATCGAGACACTCCATATGCCGTCATTAACTGCCCGTGACATCGTGAGAGAAACAAAATGCGATCCCATCTTAGCACGAGTCCTCACGTGGGTAGAACGCGAATGGCCATTGGACCAAGTACCAGACGACTTCGCACCATTCAAAAGTCATCAAACAGAGCTGTTCTCGCAAAAGGGCTGTATCATCTGGGGTGATAGAGTCGTTATCCCAGAATGACTCCAACAGGAACTGCTAAGAACCTTGCACGATGGTCACCCTGGCATCATGCACATGAAGGGCCTCGCACGTAGCTATGCATGGTGGCCTGGTATAGACAGACAAATTGAATCATGGGTTAAAACTTGCCAGAGATGCCAAGAAGTAAGCAACGCTCCACCAAAGGCAACCCCAACCGAGTGGGAGACGCCGCGGGGACCCTGGTCCCGCATCCATCTGGATTTTGCTGAGCCGACCAAAGGCCACACATTTTTGCTAACCGTCGACGCCTACTCAAATTGGCTCGAGATTCACCGAATGAGGAACACAACCACCGAAGCAGTCATCAAAAGACTGGAAAAACTGTTTGCAACCCACGGATTACCAGACGTTCTGGTATCCGACAACGGGCCCCAATTTACCACGCTGTCTTTTTAACAGTACCTGGCTGACCACGGTATCCGACATGAACTTACTTCACCTGCGCACCCTGCGGCCAACGGTAGGGCTGAGCACATGGTACAATTTGTCAAGAGAACACTACAAAAGATAGACTATAACAACATCGACGAGAAAATCAACCGAATCCTCTTCCTACAGCACATCACACCTCACAGCGTCACCAACAAAACTCCCGCCGAGCTGCTATTGGGACAAAAGCTCCGCTCCCACCTCGACCGATTACAGCCAGCCTACGAACCGGAAAAACTACTCGGATCCAGCGGCTGATGCCGTACCTTCCAGGTAGGCGATTTAGTATTCGCTAAAAACTTATTGAGCAATCCGCTGTGGGTAGAAGCAACCGTAATCCGCGTAACTGGCCCAAGATCATACCTTGTACAGTGCCCTGATGATAGACTTTGGAAGCGCTACATAGATCAATTAAGATCACGGCTGCAGTCACGCAATTCCAAACTCCCTTATGACCAAACTGAGGGGGGGGGAGATACAGAGGAAGACGAATTGCAACTAGAGGAAAATCTTTTTGAAGGGACTGATAACGGAACTGAAACGCAGGAACAGGAACCGGGGATGGGAGTGAGTTCACCTCAGGAAGTGGCCAGTGATATTGGTGATGACAGAAACGCGAACTCTGAACCAGAGGCACCCCTATCGTTAAACAATGATCTACCTCAGCAGAAGTGCAGCCAATCACCAGGCACTTTGCGAAAATCAAAAAGACTGATAAAACAACCGTCCTACCTCAAGGACTATGTAACCGCGCCCCGAAAGCAGAAGCCAGGGGAAAGGGGTGTTGTGAATGAATAATGTCAAATAAAGTTATCTTGAGCTTGAAGTCAAGTGCAGGGTTCTGGCCCTGCACTTCTGATTGGCTGTTAATGGCAGGATCAGATTGGTCCATTCAAGAGCATTTGATTGGCCATTAACAGGCCATTCTCATTGGTTAACAGAGCTAGCGCTCCCGGATTGCTATTGGTTGAATAGTTAATAAGTTGCCTATATAAGGAAGGCTATAGCAGCCATCCCGTTTGAGCTGTCACACCATGTAAATAAAGAGTTTGAAGTTCACTGTTTCTACCAGCTCGTCTCCATTATTCGCACCCATGCTCCAGACTTAACAGAATCCCAAGATAAATTAAGTGTTATATGAAGTAATTTTAAGTTAGGGCAATGAGTTAAAGGCGTCACTCCAATTAGTGTATAGGAGAAGTATATTAAAAGAAAAAAGATGAATGGATAGCTGGAAATAGAACAGACAAAGAATGATATTGAAAATGGTAATAAGATATGGAAGGATATATAAAGTGAATATGATGTTTGAATTTTGTCTGTGTGAAGAGTTTTAACTCGGGATCAAGCAGCCTTCAGAAAAGATGTTTTAGGTTTTGTTTTGTTTTCTATGTTCTGTGTCTTGTACTGTTTTTGTAAAATTAATAAAATTTGTTATAAAAAAAAACAAAAGGTCACTCATGCCTGGTCACTTTGCAGGTTGACTGTTGCAACATGTTGTAACACTGGACTGCCCTTGAAGACCTCCAAGAGGCTCCAGATGGTCCAAAATTCAGTAAAGCAGGCAGTGATGGATATGTCTCTCCTCCCTGAACTGCACTGATTGCCACTTTGTTTTGGCATATGAGTCAAGGAGGTGGTCTTATCCATAAAGGCCTGTTTCTCATAGCCTTGAAGACCAGGCATTTGGCAAGGATCATTGAAACCTCTGTCTGAGTCGTGTGGATTTTATGTTTTGGTTACTATTGTATCATTTTAGATTCATAAATGTTGCAGTGCATAAACTGATCTGCAAATCAATAGAATCAACTTCAGTTGAAGGAGATGAAGTTGCTTTAATAAATTAAATTTTCTTCTTTTTAATTTTTTTATTTGATTTGTCGATCGCTTACAAGATAATCGGTATAAGTATAAACATGAGTAAGAATACAGGAAATAGATACAAATAAATGGGGACAATAGGACAGGGAGAGCAGGCACGATTATGCACTTATGCATGCCCCTTACAGACCTTTTAGGAATGGGGTGAGGTTAATGGTGGATAGTTTAAAGTTAAAGGAATGGGGTTTGAGGATGTAACAACAAAGTCAGGTAGTGCATTCCAGGCATTGACCAGTCTGTTGCTGAAGTCGTACTCCTCCTCCTCCTCCTCCTCCTCCTCCTCCTCCTCTTCTCCTCCTCCTCCTCCTCCTCCTCCTCCTCCCCCTCCATCCTGGCCAAGTTGCCATATTGAATAGAATGCAATCCAATTTTGAGCTCCTATCCAACCAGTTGAAGATAAGTGTCTTAAATCAGGCCTAACCAATTATTAGAGTCCTTTTGAAGCAGTTCCAAAATCTGATACAGCTCTTTTCTTCTTTAGGGAAAAAAAAATGGACTGGAATATTGTCTGCTTCATATATCTGTTTCCTTTTGTCTTGAGTTGAGAAGTATGTTATGGAGTTTGTGTATATTTTTTCAGTCCTTCATAACTTAGGAAACAGCTTGAAACCTACAACTTAGTTTCTGTGTTCTTGTTGAATGTTCAAGTCACAGCCAATACTATCTACTTTATTGCCTGTTTTACATGGCAGATTAGACAATTGAGAAATTTATACACAGATTTTATACTTTAAAAATTCAGAAATAACTTGCTGTTCTGCATAGGATGTAATATCCAAGGCTGTTGACTCCCTCTTAGTCTATCTCTGCAATAAAAATGTCTTGTTTAGGATTCTCTAGAGCAGATGTTTCTTCTTTGAAATGGAAAAAAAATCCTCTGGTTTTCAAAGATTCCTGGGTGAAATCCTTTAATATTTCTGTGGCCAAGAGAATGAAGTCTTAGAATACTGTCAAACATGGAAGTAAACTACATTGTGCATGACTGTATGCTTTACGTGTATCTTTGTTTTTAATAAGCTACAGATAGTCCTTGATTTAGGATTAGTTGCTTGAAGTCATCTGAAGTTATAACAGGAGAGAACCAACCCAGAACTAATGAAAAATTTCCTGTCAGTTAGGACAATTAATCAGTGGAACAACTTGCCTCCAGAAGTTGTGAATGCTCCAACGCTGGAAGTTAAGAAGAGATTGGACAACCATTTGTCTGAAATGTTATAGGATTTCCTGCCTGAGCAGGGGGTTGGACTAGAAGACCTCCAAGGTCCCTTCCAACTCTGTTATTCTGTTCTGTTCTGCAAGCTTAAGCTGTCTATAAGAATCTGAGCTACTAATGGTCACGAGAAATTAGCAGGAATTAAGAAGGAATTCATGTTGGGCTGGACTTAGATCTCTTGTGAATGCACAGGGACTCATGACTGATGGCACATTTGACCCCTCGCTTGGGCTCAGCCTGGTCATCTCCTATGAAAACTATACTTAAAATTTTGGAATAATCTTCCATGACAGAGAAGATATCTCCATTAACTGGCTTCAGCTAACTCAGTGGGCCCAGCAGTAAAACTATTTTGAGCAAAGACTCATGCATGACTCTTTTATGAACACAACTTGATAGTTATTCCAATTTTTTAGAAGGTGGACAATTCTAGACCAAGCTCCTAAGAAATTTTCCTCAAATCTTCTTCACATGTTTCTGTGTGTGCCTGGTGCTGTTCATTATATGGGAGCAGGACTAAGATTGAATCCATCATATGGATTCACATCTTCATATCTTGGCTAGGTCTTGTTATTTTTTTCCAGTAGTTTAGTCCCATGTATATTAGCCAACTCCTTTATCTGGCAACACAAAAAAAGAATTGGAAGAGGAGCCACACCATTGTGGCTTCTCTCCTTATGCACCAATGACAATGACTTGGCCAGGAAGAATCTGAAACAATGAATATTTCTAGCATCAACTAACCACAGCCTAATTCCTACTAATAACTTTTTAGGTAACCAAGTTATGAATCATAGGTTTCCTGGACATCTTATTCTGAGCACCAAATTAAAATTCCAAATGATTCTGGTATTTGTATGCTGTTAATGCCCTTCAAACTTATTGAAGGACTGACTTTTTCCAGTCACATCTACCCAACCCACCAAGTGGGCAGACAGGGGATATGAGAGGTCCTGTCTCCTATAGAAGCCCAGCTAGTGGGACCAAGAAGATGGCCAGAGATGGTATTCAGCAGGTTCTGACCAGTTCTGGAGAACCGGTAGCAGAAATTTTGAGTTGTTCGGAGAACCGGCAAATCCCACCTCTGACTGGCCCCACCCCCATCTAGTCTCTGCCTCCCGAGTCCCAGCTGATCGGCTGGATCTTCTTTTGTTGCCCTGCACAGGAGAACGGAGCTGGAAAGCAGGTTATTGGGGTGGGGAGGGAATGGGGATTTTGCAGAAACCTTCCCCTGGAGTGGGGAGGGAATGGAGATCCTTCCCCTGCCATGCCAACCAAGCCACGCCCACAGAACCAGTAGTAAAAAAAATTGAATCCCACCACTGAAGATGGTCCTTCTCTATGGTAGTTCCCTCCCTGTGGGACATATTCCCTGTGAAATAAGATTGGCCCCTACTTTGACACTCTTTCATAAGGTCCTGGATTGGTCAATGGACATGGGGACCTCAGAGTGGGATGGAGCCTATCAGATGGCTCATTTGATGGTTATTATCAGGAGGTGAGAAGGTTATTGCTTTTTATTGTTTTTGTATTGGGCTTTTATCCATGTAAGCCACGAGGACTCATTGAGAGTAAGATGGGCAGCCATATCAATTTAAGTGAGTGGATGAATGAATGAATGAATGAATCAATCAATCAATCAATCAATCAATCAATCAACTGCAGTGTTAAAAGGGTGATTCCAAAAACTCCCATATAATCTTTGTTACTTTAAATCATGAGCCATTGAAACACAGCCTATGGGCTTTTTTTTACTATCAATCCAACTAAGAACTGTGACATAAATTGACAGCATTTTCATTCGCTCAGTATCCAAGTTGATCAAAGTTAATGCACTCTCTTCTAATGACACCAAGTTTTGCATAACACACAGTAAGATTCAACAGGACCTTGCAAAGAACAATAAGCCTTGATTAAACTTACTTGCTCCATTAATAAAGGCTAAAACATATGAAGAACAGTTGCAGGAACTGGGCATGGCTAGTCTAGTGAAGATTTCCATGGACCTTACATCATACTTAAGTGGATAGTAGAGGGGGCATGCACAAGTGCATTAGCATGCCTATCGTCCCTTTCATTGTATTTTTATTCTTTTATTCTTGTTCTTGTTTTTGTTTGACAAATTCTAATTAATAAATGAATAAAAATAAATAAATAAGTTTCCAGAGAGATAAAAAAAGAACTGTTCTTGAAGAAGAAGAATGGATGTATTGTAGTCCCACTGGAATATTTCTTTTTTAATTCTGGTATTATTGAATCAATGTAGCATTTTTCAGGAACAGTTGCAGGAACTGAAGTGAAGAGAAGGACCAGGGGAGACATGATAGCGGTCTTCCAATATTTGAGGGGCTCCCACAGAGAGGAAGGGGTCAAGCTATTTTCTAAAGCTCCTGTAGGCCAGACAAGGAATAATGGATGGAAACTGGAAAGATTGAACCTGGAAATAAGGAGAAACTTTCTGACAGTGAGAACAATCAACCAATGGAACAGCTTGCCCTCGGAAGTTGTAGAAGCGCCATTATTTGAGACTTTCAAGAAGAGATTGGACTGCCATTTGTCAGAAATGTTGTAGGGTCTCCTGCTTGGGTGAGGGGCTAGACTAGATGGCCTACAAAGTCCCTTCCAACTCTGTTAATCTGCAATCTGTAATTAAATATAATGAAATGGAAGGGGAAAATAAGGTATTAGTGGCAGTGTTACAAAAATCAGCATAAGAATCTCGCTGACCTTATGTGACATTCAGCTCTCCATCAGAAATGAGCGAGTCAGTCATTTTATCCTTCCCTTCCTAAACTTTCATCCTCCTAGGACTTATTTACATCAGAGCTACCAGTTTTCATAAAGCTAGGGTAACTTAAAAGGAGACAATTAAGGCCAAGCAGTTTTCCTTAGAGGATGAAGGATTATTGTCCTCCAGCTTTTAAAATGCCAAATACTCTTCCCTGCTTATCTTGGAGGCAAAGCCAGTACTGAAGTGTGTTTCAGATTAGGACTTTCAGGTTAATTAAGACAACTTTAAACATCTTCAATAGATAGCAAAGGGCATGACCCTGCTGTACAAAGAAAGAAAGAAAGAACAAAAAAATAATGGAAGGAAAGAATCTTTCAGAAGTGAAGAGCAGGGCCTCTCTAGCTTCCCCTGGAGCAATTTATTTGGAGAAAATGAAATGGAGCAAGTTTAAGCCTCCAAAGGCACGACAAAATCATCACCTGTCTCTGCTATAAATGAGCATTAGTTGTTAAATGAAAATGGTCCTGATTATGTATTTATTTTTCTCTTATTTACATCTCGCCTTCTATTCAAATAGAATAGAATGTGAGGAATTTGTCTTTGGTGCATAAGTTCTCAGTGTACATTAAAAAAAATATATTCATCAATAATCATAAGATACAACACGTAGTGATAGTCATAGGATACTAAATAAGCAATCAAAACGTACTAGGAAAACAAATAAAACAATATAAAGATACAAGCAACACGGTTATGGTCATAAGTGGGAAGACATAGGTACTAGGAAGGGTAAGAAGAAGAATAGTAATGCAGACTTAGTAAATAGTTTGACAGTGTTTACTTTATTGTCATTGTACCTCATACAATGAAATCAAACACCATCTTCAGTGCACATCATGACCATGAAAATAAACACAAACACACATCCTTCACACTCCACACATTGAACCGAAAACCCGCAACACCGCACCAACACAGCACTATACAGTTGAATTCAAAAGAGCTACTGCCCTGGGATAGAAGCTGTTTTTCAGCCTATTTGTGCTTAGTTGTTTAGCAGAGTGATGGCATTTGGGGAAAAACTGTATGAGATTCTGTGAGGCTCCAGGGTACCTGACAATGACTTAAAATATTTATTTATTTACTTACTTATTTACTTACTTACTTATTTACTTATTAAATTTATATTGGTTGATTCAGCCTTCTGTCCTTCCGAGGTCGATAAAATGAGGACCCAGATTGTTGGGAGGGGGCAATATGGGGACTCTGTAATCCACTTTAGAGAGAGCTATAAAGCACTGTGAAGTGGTATATACATTAAATCTAAATGCTATTGCTGTATGTCATCCATCTCATCAATAAGGCCACACTGGACTGCTTACCAACGATAAAAGTGTTGTGTCCGCGAAATGATGCCAGGAGTCGGTGACTTCAATTATTGCTCTTTTATTGAAAGTTGGAACCGAACTGGCGTAAAGGAAAAAGCCCACGGCTTTTATTCCTTTAGCTGCGGCGGCCGCGGCCAATGGCACCGCTTTGAATCTCCCGCGATTCGGATGGACCAATCGCGGGAGATTCTCAGCGAGCCAATCGGCGCAGCTCACCTGACCAATCAGAGAGCCCCGCGCTTTGGCCAATCAAAGCGCAGGGATCTCAAGAATGCTAATTAAGGACAGAACACCCCTCCCCTCTTGGTTCAGTCCTTACGTCGCGTAGTCACGTAGGTAGGCGGGGCTCCGTCTGAGCCTACTGGACCTGCGCAGCTCAGATGTAGGTTGGATCCCAGCCGGTTCGGTCAGGATCTCTGCTGCTCCTGCTGCCGTCGTGGGGACCGGCTGGTTGGTCGGGCCGGTCCGCTCTCCGTAGCTCCCTCCTGGGCCTCCCGGGTTGGTTGAGCTGCGGGTTTCGCCACTCCCGCTCGGTCTTTCCGGGTCGGTCGAGCTGGCCTGGCTGTTCCTTCCTGGTGAGGGGTCGTGATGGCTGCTTTCCGGTAAGTATGGCTGGTTTATTCTTCTTTGGTTTTGGTCCCCTGGGTATTCCCTCCCCCCTTGGTTTGTGTTGTGGGGGTTGGTTTCGCCTGTTTGTGCGTCGGTGGTCTCTTGGTTGGTAGTCCTCAACCTTAGTTGGTCGATGTGGCGTTTCCACGCTCGTCCGTCTGCTGTTTGTAGCCGGTATGAGTGTGGGCCTGTTATTTGTGTGATGACGGCCGGTATCCATAGTGGGTCTCCCGTTAGGTTTCTTGCATGTACGGGGTCGCTGGGTGCGAAGGTTCGGTGTTTGCTGTTTGAGTCTGGGGGCTTCTCCGGGTTATACATGGGGTGTAACCTGTCGAGTGGGGACCTTAGTTTCCTGCCCATTAATAGTTCGGCTGGGCTCTTATTCGTTGTGGTATTTGGGGTTATGTGTTGGGTGAAGAGTAGTTTGTTAATTTTCTCCTGGATCTCCCCGTGGTCTATTTTCCGGATGGTCTTCTTAGTGAATTGGACCATCCGTTCCGCCCTACCATTCGCCGCAGGGTGCGCCGGTGCTGTCAGCGCATGGCGGATGCCCCTTTCCGCTAGGAATTTTTCGAATTCCAGCGAGGTGAATTGGGGCTTGTTGTCGGAAACGACGATGTCTGGGAGGCCGTGCGTTGCAAAGAGTTTGCAGAGTTCCTTGATCACAGCCTCCGTGGTTGTTGTCTTCATGTTGCTTACCTCCAGCCAGTTGGAGTAAGCGTCAACTGTTATGAGGAAGGTGTGTCCTTTTGTGGGCCCGGCGAAGTCGATGTGAATCCTAGACCAAGGTCCCCTTGGAGTTTCCCACTCTAGGACGGGTGCTGTGGGTGGGCTTGGCCTAGTTTCCTGGCATCGTTGGCACCTTGCTACCCAGGCCTCAATTTGTTTGTCCATCCCTGGCCACCAAACGTAACTTCTGGCCAGGGCTTTAGTCCTAACGATGCCAGGGTGCCCTTCGTGTAGCAGTTCCAGAACCTTCCCTTGTAGCTTTTCTGGAATGACCACCCTATCCCCCCATAGTATGCACCCTTTTAATAGTGAGAGTTCCGTTTGGCGGTTTCGGAACGTTTTGACGGACTCGTCGTTGTCTCTTTCTGGCCACCCTTTCTCTACCCAATGCAACACCCGCGCCAGACGTTTGTCTTTATTAGTCTCTCGGGCAATGTCTGACGTGGTTATGGACAGGTTGAGTAGAGTCTCTATGCTGAGGGTGGTCGTCGTGGGTGCTGGGTCGGTGTCCGGTTCCGGTAGCGGCGAGCAGCTTAAGGCGTCTGCATGGGAGATCGTCTTACCCGGTCTGTGTATGAGTCCGTAGTTGTAGGCTGCCAGGAACTCGGACCACCTTGTCATTCGGGGAGACAGAATGTTCGGGGTGGCCCGGTTTCCTGCAAGGATTCCCAGCAGCGGCTTGTGGTCGGTTATGATGGTGAAAGTCCGGCCGTAGAGATACTCGTGGAATCGTTTTACGGCGGCAACGATAGCCAGAGCCTCTTTGTCCAGCTGGCTATAGTTCCGCTCCGGTTTGGTGAGGGTCCTTGAAAATAACGCGATGGGCGCTTCTTTTCCGTCAGGGAGGGTATGGCTGAGGACAGCGCCGACGCCGAAGGGAGATGCGTCGCATGTGACGGCCAGAGGTAGCGTCTCGTTATACTGTATAAGGACGGCGTCCGAAGTGAGGAGGTTCTTTGTTCTTTGGAAGGCGGCTTGCTCGCGTTTCCCCCAAGTCCAGGTCGCCGCCTTGTCCAGGACCCTATGCAAGGGCTCCGCCACCGTCGCCTTTTGGGGCAGGAATACATTTTAAAAGTTAAGTAGCCCCAGGAATGCCTGTAGTTCCGTCTTCGACTTGGGTGTGGGGGCTTCTTTGATGGCCTTGATTTTTTGGTTTGTGGGGTGAATGCCGTGACGGTCTAGGAGGTATCCTAGGAATTCTACCCGTTCCGTGCATAGCTGGCATTTCTCCCTCTTGACTTTTAGTCCGGTCTCTTTAAATTTGGTTTGGACCTCCCTTAGACGACCCTCTAGTTCGGCTTGGTTGGCTGCCGACACTAGGACGTCATCAAAGTAAGGTACCACCCCCTTGATGCCTTGCAATAGTCTTTCCATTAGGCTTTGGAATATTCCCGGTGTCACGCTGACTCCGAATTGGAGTCGGTTGCATTTGAATGCCCCCCGGTGGGTGACTATGGTTTGCGCTTCTGCCGTTTGCTCGTCGACTGGCAACTGTTGGTATGCCTGGGCGAGGTCGAGCTTGGCGAAAACCTTGCCCCCTCCCAGTGAGTGCAGTAGGTGTTGCACTACTGGGACGGGGTAGGCACTTTGTTGTAGCGCGCCATTTAGGGTGGCCTTATAGTCCCCACAGATCCTCACCGACCCATCGGGCTTGATCGGGGTGACTATTGGGGTCTCCCACCGGGCGTGGTCTATGGGCTGTAGGACCCCTTGTTTGACGAGCTTGTCAATTTGCTCGTCTATCTTGGGTTTAAGTGCGAATGGCACCCGCCTTGGTTTCAGGCGTTTTGGGGGGGACGTTTGGGTCTAGGTTGAAAGATATAAGGGGCCCTCGGTACTTGCCTAGGTTTCCATCAAAGACCTCTTGGAATTCCCGGGCCAGTTGCTGCTCCCAGCTGTCGTCGGTGACGTGGTCGACTCCCGTGACTGCGATGCCGAGCGGGGCGAACCATTGTAGTCCCAGTAGGCTTGGGCGGTCGCGGTCGACAATTGTCAGGGGAAGTCTTTCGGTGTGCCCTTTATATGTGATGTTGAAGTGTTTGGTTCCGACTACCGGGATGCGGTTTCCCTGGTAGTCCCTTACAATGAGTCTCTGGCTGTCTAGGTTCCTCCTTTGGAGGGTAGGCACCAAGCGCTTTATTTCATGCCATGCTATCATGGAGAGGTAGGGCCCAGAGTCCACCTCCATTTTGCATGGCTGGCCCTCGATGCCTACCTCCATGTGGACCTTCCGGGAGTCATTGGTTATGGCGTGGCCGATGGTGACCGTCTGATGGGTCTCCTCTCTTCACCGGTTATCGCCGCCTCGCAGGGATTGTCCGTTCCGGTCCTGTCTGTTGTCCGAGGGGCGATTTCTGGTCCGGGGTGGTGTGGTCTCTCTCCTCCGGTCGCTCTGATCCCATCGTGCCGGGCTGCGATTCTTCTTTACGCGGCAGACACGGGCGATGTGTTCCTTCTTGTCGCAATGCCGGCAGATCGATTCGAAAAACCGGCATTCCGACCTGGGGTGGTCGCCACCGCAACCGGCACAGTTGGTCCTCGACTTACGACCCCGCCGGTTCCGTGGGTCGCGGCCTGTCTGGAGGCGATGGATGTCCTCCTCGTCATCTGAAGTGCCCGATGCCGAGTGGAAGTCTCCCTGGTGGGTGGTCGTCTCGGGTTGGGCCTCGGTCGACCTCGCCGGGTTGTTGTTTCCGCTGCGGTCCCCAGTGTTCGGTCTGCGCATGCGGTCGGTGAAAGTTCGGGTTGCTTCGGCGGCTGCGGCTGCGGTGAGGGTGTCTGCTAGGCTGATGTTGCCCTTGGCCATCAGCCGGCTCTGGAGGACGGGGTCCCACAAACCGAGCACGATTCGGTCTCGCAGGGCATCGTTCAGGTTGTCGAATTCGCAGAGCCCCCCTAGGCGCCGTAGCTCGGCGACGAAGTCGCTGAAGCTCTCACCCGACCTCTGGTCCTGACGGTAGAATTCGTTGCATCGGATCAGGATGGGTACCTCTGGAGCGTAGTGCCGCCGAAGTATTGGCTCGAGGACGTCCCAGTCCATCGCGGTCACATCGGCGGGTTTGGCAAGCGCCTTGGCCATCTTGAAGACCTCAGTCCTGCAGTGGGTCAGGAAGACGGTGCGCTTCATGGGGCCGGTGGCGTCCTTCAGGTTGCTGCACTCGAGGAACATGCGGAATCGGTCGGAGTACAATTCCCAGTCCTCGGTGGCGGGGTTGAAGGGTGCGGGGGGTGCGATTTTCGCCATCGCGGTGGTTCATCTGGCTTACGTCGGACACGTGGTTTGGTTCAGGGTCTGGATCCCATCCACGTCGCCAGTGTTGTGTCCGCGAAATGATGCCAGGAGTCAGTGACTTCAATTCATGCTCTTTTATTGAAAGTTGGAACCGAACTGGCATAAAGGAAAAAGCCCGCGGCTTTTATTCCTTTAGCCGCAGCGGCCGCAGCCAATGGCACCACTTTGAATCTCCCGCGATTCGGATGGACCAATCGCGAGAGATTCTCAGCGAGCCAATCGGCGCGGCTCGCCTGACCAATCAGAGAGCCCCGCACTTTGGCCAATCAAAGCGCGGGGATCTCAAGAATGCTAATTAAGGACAGAACAAAAAAGATAAATATAAAACCAGCAAAAATTAAAAAGAATTATATAAAACTTAGAACCAAAGAGACGGGTAGCATGGGGTGTGTGTGTGTGTGTGTGTGTGTGTGTGTGTGTGTGTATTTGTCTTCTTGCCCTGTCAACCTCCTCCAGCAAAGAGAGCCCCCATCAGGCCTCTAAGCCAATGGTTAAAACCTGATTCTGAGGGAAAGTCCAAAGGGTGGGATCAGACCTCACCTCTGGTGATAGGATGTTCCACAAGGAAAGGGCCAGAGCAGAAAAAGCTCTTCTGAACCCCACCAGCTGAAATTCTTTCATAGATGGAGTCAGCAATGTGTTTAGCTGGAACAGGTGGGGCTGGCTAATCCCATTGAGGTGAGGTGGCACCTCAGATACCTGGACCCCATAATTGTCCTGTGTGCCTGGAAAAACACTGATTTGCATAATTATAACATATTTTAAGCTAAAGATCAGCCTAGCTTGAAATCACTTCAGAAACACACATCAGTGTCAGGTTCTTGGCTTGAGGCAACTAGTCTACAGTCTCCAAATGTTGATGAACAGCACAATTTGGAAATTCAGTCCAATATTTTTTCTCATGCAGTGTCAGATCCTGGATTGTTTTGCAGTCCAGTATGAGGGGAGAGATCCCATTCATCTCTAAGGGGTTACTCCCAACTTATGATGTTATTACTGAGGATGTATCCTGACATATAATTTGCAATAACCCCCATAGTAGATTAAAAAAAAACTATACAATCCAGCTGAGACAACCACACTTCCACATCCATCATGTTTCTTGCCTTCCCTCCTGGGTTGATCTTGCAACTGAGGAGCCCTAAATTGTCATTCTTGATCTTTCCAATTCACAAGGCAACCATTTAGTTCTTTCTCCTAGTCCAACTATAATAGCACAAAGAACAACAGACACTATCCCACACACTCACACACACTTCACAAATCAGGTGGGACTCTTAAATCACATTTAGTGTTCTGGGAAGCCTTGGCACTCAGTCGATTTACCTAAGTTAACCTTTCCTGTTGTTGAATTCATAAAACAACACAAACAACTGTTTGGCTCCAGTTTTTAAATTCCTTGTCTCCCACCCCATTATCAAAACACCGTTTGGCTAATGGCGGGGGAAAGAAACAAAGGCATTTTTCATGGTGGACATACAGTAGCATTTTCTCTCACAGAAAATGGATTCTCCTCTTTTCTTAAACATATTGTAGTTCACAGTTTGGCCTTTCTTTTTTAATTTAGAAATCTGACAGGAAAAAAGAAAGCATGAAATGTCCAGCTTGAATACGAGAGAGTGTATAATAACGGGGTTGTGTTGGCTTTGAAACCAGATAATGGGGCTGCAGACATCGGTTTTGTTGTGTCCGCGAAATGATGCCAGGAGTCGGTGACTTAGTGCAAAGCTCTTTATTGATCTGCTGGAACCGAACTGGCGAAAGGAAAAAAGCCCGTGGCTTTTATTTCTTTCGCCGCGGCGGCCACGGCCAATGGCATCACTTTGAATCTCCCGCGGTCTGAACGGACCAATCGCGGAAGATTCTTAGCGAGCCAATCGGCGCGGCTCACCTGACCAATCGGAGAGCCCCGCGCTTTGGCCAATCAAAGCGCGGGGATCTCGAGTATGTTAATGAAGGACAGAACAGGTTTGATGACTCGATGGAAGCAAATGTATATAATCACTTCTTCCTGCCGACTGAGCTTTGAAGCCCAGGTCTGTAACTCTACTGGATTAAAATGTTGAAGAAAGAAACTGGTGGGCTCTGTGTTAGAAATCTGATTCTAGATATATCTATATTCTCAGTCATCCAGGTCATGGTTGTCCCAAAGGTGCTTTTTCGGGGGACAACTGGATTTTCTTGTTTTTCTTTAAAGATGTTTCACTTCTCAGCAATAAATCTTCTTGGATGAGAAGCGAAATGTCTTCAAAGATAAAAAAGAAAAAAGAAAGTCCAGTTTGCCTCCTGAAAAAAGCATCTTTGGGAGAGCCATGACCTGGATGACTGAGAATCTCCATAGACATTTAGCTATGTACTTTGGGATGAACACCCTTCCAGTGTTGCAGGAGTATGAATGGATTTCCAGAAAAATTGCAGACTACAGGAACCATTTGCCCTTCAGTTTGAGATGCAGACAGCACAGACTCATTCACCCAACAGCCTGCCCCTGTCTTCAACACAGAGCAGAAAACATCTTGCAGCCAAGAAGGCTCCACACACATTTGCACTACTCCGGGAACCCTGAGAACACAGACAAACGGCCAAGAGGCCTCAACAACTCTCTAAAAGAATGCAAATGACCAGCTGTCTGCAAGAAATATAAATCCTTCCATTCCCCACCATCCAGTCAAAGCTGAAGAAGCTTCTGGGATGAGAAGAGAAACATCTTCAAAGTAAAACAAGAAAGTTCAATTGCTTCCTGAATAAGTACCTTTGGAACTGATTCTTGATACATACTCCATATATATCCAGCCACTTTTACTTCTCTCTTTGATGAAATGGAACCCATAGGCAAAGCAAATTCATTTGCCAAAGGACAACATTATGAATGGTGTCTGATAAATACCCACATTTAAAAAGCAAGCCAGGGAGCCAGTTTGGCGTAGAGGTTAAGGCATCAAGCTAGAAACTAGGAAACTGTGAGTTCTAGTCCTGCTTTAGGTTGAAGCCAGTTTGATGACATTGGGCCAATCCTGCTCTTTCAGCCTAGGAAGAAGAAAGTCAGGGCAAACCACTTCTGAAATCTTGCCAAGAAAACTGTAGGGATTAATCCAGGCCAGAAGTCAATACTGCAGGCGAACTTTGCCAACAGCCTGGAGTTTGATCCTGATGGGGTTCAAGGTTGACTCAGCCTTCCATTCTTCTGAGGTTGGTAAAATGAGGACCCAAATTGTTGGGGGAAATATGCTGACCCTGTTAAGTGCAATGGGGCTGTATATAGCTATTGCCATTCCCATTGCTATTTTTTTTCTGTAACTAGATAATTGACCACAATATTTTCCCTATCACTAAACTTTTTTCTGTAGACTAAATTTCCTTCTGTGAGTACTTTTTTTTTTTTTTTTCATTTTTACTGGACAAAAGAAGTTACAAATTCTGTTTTTCATCTCTAAGTCTAGGAAAAAGCACGTCCTTTCAAGTCTGGCCATCTGAGCCCATACAAAGCCTCAGAACAATCCAAACGAGAGTTTTACGATCGGCAAAATATTCTACAAATGTAACTATAATGTACTATTTTAAGCAAATAAAACTTACAGATCATCAGTGATAGCAGCTGAAAAAATTAACTCTAGTTAGAGCTGAGATAAATTCTGAGATAAAACATCTTCTCGGGATTTATAAAATTTGTCAACTATTATTCTTAATTAGTTCCTGACAAGTTTAATTATTTAAAGTACCCAAGGAAGAAACTTTACATCTTACTGAAGGTCCCTAATCCATCAGCATCACTAGCAAATATACCTGAGGTTTGTCAGCCTTGTCAATATTGGAAATATAAAAGTGTTATGAAAAATTCTCATTAACCTAAGGTTCTCACTTTAGTACACACTAAAGATATGTCCATCATATTTTCTCTATCAATGCATCAGAGGCACCAATGCTCAATGTATGGCAGGGGCCATGGCATACCAGAAACCAGGCTGTGCAAATAAGTGAAGTCCCATCTGCAGGATGCAGGCAGCACATGAAACACGCTCTCTCCGCTCCACAGAAAAACTGCTCTTCACAGAACCAATTCCTGCCGTAGAATAGAACAGAACAGAATAATTGGAAGGAACCTTTCCAGCCCAACTTTGAACCCTTCAAACCCAACCTCCTGGTCAGGCAGGATAGCTTACACCAGAGGTTCCCAAACGTGGCAACTTTAAGATTTGTGGACTTCAACTCCCAGAATTCTCCAGCTGGCATAGCTGGCTAGAGAATTCGGGGAGTTGAAGTCCACAAGTCTTAAAGTTGCCAAGTTCGAAGACCTCTGCCCTACACTATTTCAGACAAATAGTTGCCTAGTCTCTTCTTAAAAACTTCCAATGACGGAACATTCACAACTTCTGGAGGCAAGTTGTTCCACTGGTTCATTGTCCTCAATGTCAGGAAATTTCTCCTTAGTTCTAGGTTGCTTGTCCCCTTGATTAGTTTCCACCCGTTGCTTCTTGTCCTGCCTTCAGGTGCTTTGGAGAATAAGTTAACCTCTCTTCTTTGTGGCAGACCCCTGAGATATTGGAAGACTGCTATCATGTCACCCCCTAGTCCTTATTTCCATTATACTAGACATATCCAATCCCAGCAATCGTTCTTTATATGTTTTAGCCTCCGGTCTCCTAATCATCTTTGTTGCTCTTCTTTGCACTCTTTCTAGAGTCTTAACCTCTTTTTTCAGGTTGGGAGCTGCTGATGTACAGGATGTTCTGATTTACTTCATAATTTGATCTACCACATGCACTCCTGTCAAAGCAGGACACCAACGCAGGTCGTCCTTGACTTTTAACCATTCGCTTAACGATTATGTAAAGCTACAACAGCACTGGGGAAAAAAATAATAACTTACAGCCAGTCCGCACACTTTAAACCTTAACAGCATCCCCACGATCAGTGCAATCAAAATTTGGGAGCTTGACAACCGGTGTGTATTTATGACAGTTAACGCATCCCAGAGTCATGTAATCACCATTTGCAACCTTCCCCGTCAGTTTCTGACAAGCAAAGTCAATGGGAGAAGCCAGATTCACTTAACAACTGCTTTAAAATCCTGACCAAAAAGGTCATAAAATCAGTCAGGACTCATTTAACAAGCAATTTGTGGAAATTCTGTCCCAGCTGTGGCTGTAAGTCGAGGACTACCTGCAATAAAAAATAAAAGTTATTAAAATACACACAATCATTATAGTACATTGAAGCCCCTTTAATATAAAATGGTTGTATTTTAAGGGTGGAGGGAAGAGAAGGCAGCAAATGAATCAGGAAACACATAATACCTTAAATATGCTTCACCATTTTTTTAAAAGAAAAGAAAAACAAAACATACTCTTAAAACTCCCTACAAGATCCAAGTAGGTCATTCTGAATCACTGACCCCTTCCCTTCTCCTGCCCAAATGTGCATAATTTATGGTTTATTGCAATGTGAGAATCCAGCCAGTTGTGAATCATTCATATTGTTTAATAAAGTGATGGTTAAGAAAACTGTAGCTTAGAATGATGTATGATGAGTCCCTTTATACTGCAAAAAAAGACACTCAGGGGGAAAAAACACCACGTGTGATTTTCTTCTCTGTCCCCCAAAAGTACTGAGATCTCTCCAGGTAAACATGCAAAAGTGAAATGTAAGAAGCACATATCATAACAACTGTTTTACGGCCACATATTTCTCAAGGCAGGCTGATAGGTAGACTCTTAGACAAGCCTTCCCAGGAATCAGCTTACAAGTTGGCAGATGTTACCATGTGTGTGTAAAGCTGTGCTTTTTGACCATGCTGATAGAAGGAAGCCCAAGAATTGTCATTGTTAATTAACAAGGCAAATAAATCTGAATGCCATCATGCTTTAAACAACTGGATGAGAAATAGCCTTTCCAAGGCTTTGTGTATGACAATGAGGAGAGCTTCAACGTGGGAATCAGACTGCAGGAAAACAGATACCACTTGAGCTGCTGAGGGTAGTTTTTCGGGGCAGGTTCAATGCCAAACATGCACATAAAGTTAAAATCTAATTAAACAATGACAATCAGATTTATCTGCTCTCTGTTTCCTTCCCCCAAGTTGTTTGCTATTTTCTAATATCAACACGGAACATACTTGAACCACATTTCTATTAGGGATTTCTTTCTTTTGCAATTTTCTGTCAAACATTTTTTAAATTATTCCCTTTGTAGAACAATGCACTGATTTTTCCTGCCGTGGCTATCACGTCATTTGAATTCATCTGCTGGTAATTCCTTCCTTCCTTCCTTCCTTCCTTCCTTCCTTCCTTCCTTCCTTCCTTCCTTCCTTCCTTCCTTCCTTCCTTCCTTCTTTCCTTCCTCACTTCCTCATTTATCCTTCCGGATGTACAAACTCATGCCTATCACATCATTGGAAATGATCTAATGATAATTCCTCCCTCCCTTCCCTTTCCTTCCCTTTCTCCTCCCTCTCTCCCTTCTTCCACCCTCCTTCCTTTCTTTTTCTTTCTTTCTTTCTTTTTTATTTATTTTCCCCTTTCTTTCTCCTTCCTTCCATTTCTTTTTTCTTCCTTATTTATTTATTTTTCTCTTCCCTCCCTCCCTCTTCCCTTCCTCTTCCTTCTCTTCCTCCCTTTCATTTCCTTCCCTTCCTCCCTCCCTCCTTCCTTCCTTTCACCCTTGCTCTCTCCTTCTTCCTTCCTTCCTTTTTTTCTTTTTTCTTTATTTTTCTCCTTCCTTTCTCCCTCCCTCTTTTCTCCCTTCCTTTCATTTCCTTCCTTTCCTCTCTTCCTCCTTCCCTTCCTCCCTACCTCCTTCCTTCCTTCCACCCTTGCTCTCCCCTTCTTCCTTCCTTTTTTCTTTCTTTCTTATTTATTTATTTATTTGTTTGTTTGTTTGTTTGTTTGTTTATTTATTTATTTATTTATTTATTTATTTATTTATTTTTCTCCTTCCTCCCTCCCTCCCTCTTTTTTTCCTCTTCCCTCCCTCCCTCCTTTTCATTTCCTTCCCTTCCTCCTTTCTTTCTTCCTTCCCTCCCTTCCTCCATCTCTCCTTCCTTCCTTCTTTTTGCCCTTGCTCTCTCTTCCTTCCTTCCTGGCAATAAAACATGATAGCCCTACCTCTGCTGATCAGATGATCCTGTGTTTGAACCCTTCCATCAGGAGATTTCTCAGAATATTCCTGCTTCATTATGAATGTTCTGCCAAGGAAGAAATGAAATCTTCCATAGCGAATACGGTCACAAATATGTATATATTTCAATATCTTTTATTCCAATGTATCCCAGCCCAAGGGGACATCTAATCAATAGTTAGTACTGATTGGATGACAGTTGTCATTGCAGTTTTATGTTAAAATAAGAAAAGTTAGATAACATGACAAGCAAAGGCTTTTTAAAAATGTAAATGAATTCTTATGGTTGTTTTTTTCTTTTACATTAGCACATTTCTAGGTTTTCTCTGAAAAGATATAGCTCTTGGCTGGTGAAATCTAAAGACACAGAGATTCAGTTGGTTAAGATACTTCAAGCATGGCAGAAGGCTGATTTACACACCTGCAGAGTCTTCCTTCAAAAGGACCTGTAACAAACACCAGTATGGAAAATCTGCAGAATTCATTATAGAAGCTTAATGGATCTAATTCTTATCTTATTTCAGGAATCTAGTCCAAAATAAACAATATATTGTATAACCTTATTTCCTTTATGACTTGTTTTTAGCCTACCTTCTTTCAAGCCATTCCTGGTGGCTTCTTCCATGATATTCTTCCCATGCCTCCTATTACTCTTACACAACCCTGTGCAATAAACCAGGTTCAAGGAGAAACACTGTCTGAAGGTTACCACAAAAGCTTCAATGTTAAAAGGACAAGTTTATCTTGAGACCTTTTTGACCATGTTATCCTAGATTCCTCATCTAAATAGATACAAACTTGGGATGGGTGTAGGTGTTGTGGTTCACTGGCAGCAGGTGCAGACAGCTGAGATCTCAGAGAACGAGGAATCAGATGAGGAGCCCTGGTGTGATGCAGGGATGGGGCCAGAACCATCAGGGAGTGGAATGCTGCCTTCGGAGATTGTGGAGGCTGGTAGCAGTGATGAAGAGGTTCCTGAGGAGCCTGTGCCCAGTGCACATGCATGCAGGGCAGCTCGAAGGAAAGAGCAGCTGCAACAGCATTGGCAACTCAGGAGTAAGGCTGCAAGATAATGGCCCTTCCCTCAAGAGATAAAAGCCAGCTGAGAAACTGGAGTTCTTTGCAGGAAGCAAAGAAGTTTTTGCACTCAAGCCTTGTGGATGTTCGGAATATCTTGGTTGGCGTTTGGAGACTCTTGGTGTTTGAAATAGTTCTTAGTAACTTTATCTAATGTTCTTGGCAGCCTTGCATCACCTTGGCAAGGCTTGTTCTTGTCAGAGATAATTAATTTGAAACAGCCTTTTAATCGTGAAGAAATGGAATTCGTAAAGAATAATTAAAAGGTTTTTCTGTTACCTCTGTGTTTGTTTCCTTGGAACAAGGTTTAGGTCAGAACAGTAGGACAACTCACCACAGCCAACTCTCTTTGGTCAGCCTCACCATGGCCAACTTGCTGCAGGACAATGCAAAACTGTAGTAATCATTTCGTTCAACTTTATTATTGATCACATTTTTGTCAAAATTATTGTAACTCTTGTATTTCTGATTGGCGTACTTTATTTTATTATTATTGGCCATTATTATTATCCCATCAAAATTCATTTAACTTTTGTATTTGTTGAATTGTCCCATCGAGGCTTGTTCCAGTTGGCCCTGGTAAGTTGTCCCATTCCAACTTGGGACTTGGGATCACATCTGCCTACTTCCAAATTTTTTGATAAAGTCCCATTGCAAATTACTCCTTCACAATGTTTAATGCATCGGAGTGGAAACTATTGGAGGAAATATCCATCTGGTTCAGTTCCAACCTGGAAAAAAGACACTGGAAACGTGGAGGCTGATTGGAAAGATGATTTAATGAAGCAGAACCATCAAGCACATGGTCCTGGTGCAGCTGACCACATGGAGTGGAGTGGGAGGGTTATTTATACCCTCTCTTGAGCCTTGCCCTTGAGCTTTCTGTTCCTGTGCAAGAACATGTATTCTATTGGCTGTTGTAGGAGGTCATAAGTAGGTTGTCTCAGGTTAGGTTGAGGTTTTCTGGGTGATGCAATGTCCCTAGTGATTATGACATGTGGTAAGCTTTGCTGCTAGATGGGTTAATCCTATTATGTCCTGGTGGGTCATGTCTTAATCCCATCACCCTGGAGCTGAAGGTCTTTTGTCTTGTAGATAGGCTGTCCCAGTCTTTCTTAATGGGCACTGAGGGCAGGGAGCTGCTCTCTATCTTTAAAACATGTTTCTTCTTTTATCATCCAGGGAAATATAATATTCTGCCTTTTTAATATTTCAAAAAATATTTCATTCTTCTAGGAGGAGGATGGGTGCTAACTTTCTACAAAACCTACTTGAAAACACACAGATGATCATTATAATAATTGTATTTCATTTTAGCAATATTTGAATGAAATCAAATCAACATGAACATTTGTCTCCATCTATAAATAAGCTCTTTTTGGAGTGCAGCAATTATGCAACTCACGTGTCCATCTGGCTGCTTATTCTTATTACAATCTAACCTGTGGTCTTTTTTGGCCTGGTTCTTCTTCTCTAACCAGCTTCAGCCATAACAATTTGAAATTATGGTAGCCAAACTTTGTGTTTGCCATCCTAGGAGTTAAACATAAAAGGAACACATTGTGAGCCTTGATCTCCAGGTTGATGTGACCCGGCCTACAATTTGGTAAAAGCTTACACTTATTGAAAACAAAAGGCATTGTTTGATTTTATTTTCAAGTGTTGTCTTTAGGTTAAGTAGGAATAGATTTATTCAAGGATCAGAGCCTTTGTGAACCTCATCTTCCTCTTCCTCCACTCTTCAGTCCCATTTAACATCAATCTTCTTCCTTTTTCTTCTCCAAATTGTACCAGTCCTTTTGCACCAGAGGTCTGAGGCATTTTTTTTTCTTCCCTAAAAATGATTCATTTATTGTCTGTCTCTTGGATGACACATCCTCTAATTATTTTAGCAGCAGCACTGGAAGCACTGATTAGATTTTAAAGACAAGGACCAACTTGGATTTTTCTTGTTTGCATATCAATTTTTTCCAGCTGTGTTAACAAATTGACATAAACCAGATGGTGGAGTGGAAGAAGGATAACGAGAAAGCTCAAAGGGTCTCCAATACTTATGCAGTCATTAACACCTCCCAACCTTGTGAATACCTTCATTAAATAAACTTACACCTCTTACTAAAGTCAGCAGGGTGTTTGGACTGCTGTGGTGTTTCTACATCTAAGTGGGAAGTGGTTACACCTTAATGCATCTTTATGTATTTCTAGACAATGACAACTATCTTAATCAGCTGCAGCAAAAACAAGACAGATTATGTTTACATCTCATTGTAAGCTATGGTTTGTTTAACTATAATTTGTGGAATAAATTACAACTGGCTGAGTTTGCAAAGCATGGTTCAGCAATGGTTTAGAATCTGCAGTTGTTGGGGTCATACAACACAGTTCCACAAAAACAAACCAATTATTTAAGGAATTAAACAAACGAAGTCCAAAATGTGTAGATCCTTGAAATCTGATTTTATTGTGACTTATTTCCCAGTACAAACAAATTGGTCAGTCTTTAAGGTACTAAAAGAGCCATGGTGGCCCAGTATTTAGAATGCAGTACTGCAGGCTAAATGACTCGTTGCTCACTTCAGGAGTTCAATTCTCTCCAGCTCAGGGTTGACTTAGCCTTCCATCCTTCCGAGATCAGTATAATGAGGAGCCAGATTTTTGGGGGCAATATGCTGACTCTGTAAACCATTTAGAGAAGGCTGTAAAGTGAAGTGGTATAGAAGTCTAACTGCTATGCAAAATTCCTTGTGTTTTTTTTAAATCATCTGTCTGATGTTCTGTGACCTCAAAATAAACAGGAACAAGGCATCAGCAATGCAAGGATAAATTCATCATATCATCCTGTAGTTAAACAGCTGTAAGCTTCTATGTTGTACTAAACCCTTCTTTAGGCAAAGCAAATGTCTGAACTGTGAGACTTTATGCCCTTATCTGCTACAGTCAATTACAAGTCTATCTAATTTAGTTAAGATGGGAAATCTGTGGACTTCCAAATGTTTTCTTCTTCCAAATATTGTAGATTCCAGTTCTGGTTTTCTGCCTTCTGGGCACCCTGCCTGTGGGTGATAGGAAGTTGAAAATCCAGCAGTCTTGGGAGGACGAATTTATCACAACTTTTATTATAGAGGATTATTCAACATTTACCATCAGAGCACAAAGCCTGCTATAGATTACTCTTGGCAGTTATTCTTCAGAAGGAGAATACACTGAACTGAACATCAGTGACCACTGATGTTAAACATATTGTTAGCACTCTTTATTTTTAAACACAAAATGACAAAGGGATATTCCAGTGAGGAATAAGTGCAGGTAGTCCTTGACTTAAAACCACATTTGGGTCCAGAATTTCTATTGCTAAGCAAGGCAGTTGTTAAGTGAGTTCTGCCTAATTTTACTCATTCGGGATCCTTCTGAACATGTGTTTAATGATAGTCAAGAAGAGTTCTAAACCACTTTTCAAAAGCAGCCTAAAAGCAGCCACCAAATTCAAGGAATGTTGTGAAGCAGCTCATTTCAACAAGACCCATACTGTTGATCAGCTGCCATTCAGGCTGATCCAGGTCTCTGTGGTATGACCTAGATGGAAAGAACTGGATTCAAATGCTGCCTCCACACTGAATGACCCTGGAAGATAGTGAGTAGTGGCTGGAGGGGAGAAGATAAGCCCACATCCATCTAAAGGGGCGGATGGATGCTAAAGTGGTCCCGTTCTCTGGGGTGACCAAAGTATACCACTGACTGAATGGTCAATGAAGTAAATTAGATTTTAACCACAGCACCACTAATTCTAGTGTAGGCAGCACCCACCCCTAGAAAAATGAAATATCCTAAGAAATATTTAAAAAGGCAGAATATTTCCCCTAAAAAAGTAGAAACCCAGAAGCAGTAACTCACCTCAGAAGCAAAAGCTCACCCCCATGTTTGTTAATGAGAATATTTTACATAACAAAGATCTCCAGGTAGAGCTATAGTAATTGCCCAAACCCTTTTCATTACATCATCATCCAGCAAGGCTCAACCAAGCCTGGAACTCAGGTGAAGCCATGTGGTCCAGACAAAGCCTACAAAGTTAGTTAAGACCCTGGGAGTCTGACAGCCAATGGGATGCATTTCTTGGACAGGAACAGGAAACACTAAGGTGGGGCCCAACAGAGGGTATATACGGGTCTCTCAGCATCTTGGCCCGCCCTTCTTGACCTTTTCCAACATCTTAAAGCATGTGATCATCCTTCCTTCTTTGGAGCTCCAAGCCATGTGGTCCTGTCCACCATTAAACCATCTTTTCAAACAGCCTCCATGTTTCCAGTGTCTTTTTCCCCACTTGGAACTGAACCCAGAAGGATATTTCTTCCAACACTAGGATAACTTTAGCATTGGTGCAACTAGCGATGACTTAAGGCCACCTTAGGTGTGGGTGGGGATTAGATGAAGCAATGTCATGAGGACACAACAGAGGGAAAAAGTGGTTGCTGGGATGATGGGCGCAGCCTGAGATGAAAAGGAGGAAGAAGCTCTCAATCTCTTCTGCAAAAATGAAAAGAAGAGGGAGAGAACTATCAGATAAGCCCATCTGTCAAAGTCTGAGTGTACCGCTGACAGTTTCCATAAAGCCAGATCTCTTTCTGTTCTAAGCCTCGGTGGCCAAACTGTTATTCTCATTCCTTTAATGGTTTCTTCAGTGGGCCACACATGTACATTGGCTTCCAGACTTCCACTCCAGCTGTGTGAAGATCCTCATGTTGCAAAGCTGTGTGCTGCCAGGAATGAGTCCAGTAGACAACTGCAAACCTTAGTGATATTTCACAGGGTTTACTGCATTTGCACACAGGAATGAAAAGTCCTCAGATGTTTGCAGTACTGAAAACCACTGATTGTTGCAGATATTTGGACTTCAGCCTCTCTTACTGAGTGTGCATGCTTGCATGGTGAGAGAAAAACCAACCATTTCTTATAGACCCATTCACACACATACAGGTAGTTCTCAACTTACAACAGTTCATTTAGTGACTATTCAAAGTTATGACAGCACTGAAAAACATGACTTAGGACCACTGGTGTTATTCAAATTTTTTTACTACTGCTTCTGTGGGCACGGCTTTGTGGGTGTGGTATGGCTTGGTGGGCATGGTAGAGGAAGGGTACTGCAAAATCTCCATTTCCAGCCCACTCCAAGGGAAGGATACTGTAAAATCTCCATTCCTTCCCCAACCCACTAACCTGCTTTCCAGCTCTGTTCTCCAGTGCAGGGCAACAAAAAAGACCCAGCCAATCAGCTGCAACTCAGGAGGCAGAGAATAGATGGGGGCGAGGCCAGTCAGAGGTGGGGTTTACCAGTTCTTTCAACTACTAAAAATTTCCTCTACCAGTTCTCCAGAACCTGTCAGAACTGGCTGAATATCACCTCTGCTTAGGCCCGTTTTTCACGCTTACAACCATTGCAGTATCTCCATAGTCATGTGATCAAAATTCAGATGCTCGGCAACGGACTCCTATTTATGACAATTACAATGTCCCAGGATCATGTGATCACTTTTTGTGACCTTCTTACAAGCAAAGTCAATTGGGAAGCCAGATTTCCTTAATGTGTTGCTAACTTAAACTTAAAGTGTTGCTAACTTTAACAATTGCAGTGATTCACTTAGCAGTGATGGCACAACACTGTTGTAAAATGAGGCAAAATTAACATAACATTTTGAGGCAATGAGGCAAAATTAACATAACAAATGTTCATCTAGCAACAAAAATGTTAGGCCCAGTTGTAGTTGTAAGTCAAGGACTACCTGCATATACTTGAAGAATCAGCTTTACATAAGAAAGAGGGAATAAAATAAATTGGTTTGCTGTTTTTTTTTTTAATGATGCTGTCTTTTATTCAAACAGATTCCAGATCCAAGTGTTATGAAAACAATACAAACAACATAAATCACCATGATACACACATTAAAATTGAGCAGCATTGATATGTAAAACTGTACAACAAGCTATTGGACATAATCTTCCTTCATGCTTACTTGGATTTCCGGTCCTGTTGTACCGCTGGCCTGTCTCTGTCTCTCTCTGTCTCTCTCTCTCTCTGTCTGTCTGTCTTTCTCTGTCTCTGTCTCTTTCTCTGACTTAAGGTCTTTTTTTTTTTACTCCTGGCCACCAAGTCTCTATAGCTTTTTTGGCAAGGTTTTCCAAAAGTGCTTTGTTACTGCCTGCTTCCTAGGGCTGAGAGAGACGGACTCTTGCAAAGTCAACCCAACTGGCTTTGTTACTCAGTTGGGACTAGAACTCACAGTCTCTTAGGTTTCTTGCCCCATGCCTTCATGCCGCTACACCAAGAAGATAATCAGCTGCCATCTATAGCAACTAGATCCATCCTTCTCATCCTTTGTCTTCGTGGATAGAAGCAAAACCAAGGCTGTCTCTCAATTTGCTTTAAAAAAAATGTTCTATCTAGTGTAGGCGGTCTCTCGCTTGAAGCTTAGAGGCAGCCCTACCTGGGAGGTGATAGAGTTGAGACTCAACTTCACTTTTTGGGCCCAGTGTGACCTCTTGTTCACAGATGTTAAGTTAGTAGGTAACCTCTCCTTTCCTTGGCTTCCTTCCAAGACTAATAATAGCTTGGGGAGAAAGCAAGCCTGTTCCTGCACACTTTTATTTTGCTTATACCCCCACTCTGCAACCCACTCTGCCTTCTTCCTGCTATAAAAACATCCCTGATTTCGTTTGACAGAACTGTAAACAAGGAGACTGCATGGCCCAAGGAATCTGTAACAGGATATACTGTAGAGCCTTTCACCCCTAAGTATTGAACAGACACGATTAGCATATGATCCATATGCAGAGGCTTAGGATGCAAAGCAGACCTGGTGGTCTGTTTCTTCTGTAAAGTCTCAACACGGAGAAAGCTTCCCGACTGGGTGGGGATTAGTCCAAAGACACCCCAGTCTGCTTAAGCATTTGCATGTAGCCAGCAGGCAATATTTTTTTTCTAAAGACAAGGTTTCTTAAATTTATATATAAGTATTTTGAATACAATGTGTTGTCCAGGCATTTCATTTTACAGCAGAAAAAAAAATAACAGATATACTGATAGTAATAATAATAATAATTATTATAACCATATTTATATTAGCTTAGTTATAATCATATTAATTCTATTAGCATACAGTTATAAAGCAACATTCATATTTTACTTACACATGACAATGCTCTTTCTTCCTCTAATTCCTACCTCTTATAGATAGAAAGAATTCTTTATTGGCCAAGTGTGATTGGACACACAAGGAATTTATCTTGGTGCAAATGTTCTCAGTGTACATAAAAGAAAAGATACATTCATCAAGAGTCGAGAATCATGGTACAACAATAATAGTTATAGGGTACAATAAGCAATCAAATTATACTAGGAAACAGTCAATATAGATCGTAAGGATATAAGTGACAAAGTTACAGTCATAGAGTCACAAGTGGGAGATAAGGATAAGGCGATAAGGAGTGATGAGAAGATTAATAGTAATAGTAGTGCAGACTTTGTAAATAGTTTGACAGTGTTGAGGGAATTATTTGTTTAGCAGAGGGATGGCGTTTAGGAAAAGACTGTCTTTGTGTTTAGTTGTTCTGGTGTGCAGTGCTCTATAGCATCGTTTTGAGGGTAGGAGTTGAAATAGTTTATGTCCGGGATGTGAGGGGTCTGTAAATATTTTCACAGCTCTCTTTTTGACTCATGCAGTATGCAGGTCCTCGGTTGAAGGCAGATTGGTAGAAATTGTTTTTTCCAACCTGCCTTCAATCGAGGACCTGTATACTTATCTCTAACCATTATTTTTATTTATTTATCATATTAGCCACCTGTCTGACACGAAAGTGACCTTGGGTGGTATAGTATACTTCATCAAAAACTAATCAATACAGAAAAAAGAGTCACCATTAAAAAAGAACTATAAAAAAAACACATAGAACAAGAAAAGGTGATATTCACCACTGCAAGGAAGCAATCACATTACAAAACATTACAAAATCTTGTAAAATGTGCTAATTGTGTGCATTTTGTTTCAATGCACTTGCTGGAAAGCACCAATTTGAAAAAATGCTGAGCTATTGGTCCCATACCAGACAGAGAAATTCTCCATATTAGTATTTCTTTCTTTTTCTTCAAGCAGCCTGTTTTCAGTTTGACAAAGCAGGACCTTCTTTCAAAGCAGCGGGGATTTTTAGTAAAATTCCCCTAAGTAAAATTGGACATTTTGGCACAGGGAGACAATCTCTTTTTAGTACATTGTGACCTCTCTGCCTTCCCATTAACTCCCATTTGAACAGCTGGACTCTTATTTATTGTGTTACAACTTCTGGGTTGGTTTTCCTCCCACAGAAGCCCAGAGTGATTTCAATAAATAAATACATTAGCAATAGCAATACCACCTTAGACTTATATACCACTTTACAGTGCTTTACAGCCCCCTCTAAGCTGGTCACAGAGTCAGCCTATTTGCCCCCAACCATTTGTGTTCTGTCCCCTCATTAGCATTTTTGAGATCCCCGCGCTTTGATTGGCCAAAGCACGGGGCACTCTGATTGGTTAGGCGAGCCGCGCCGATTGGCTCGCTGAGAATCTCCCGCGATTGGTCTGTTCGAATCGCGGGAAATTCAAAGTGGTGCCATTGGCTGCGGCCGCCGCGGCTAAAGGAATAAAAGCCGCAAACTTTTTCCATAACCCCAGTTCGGTTCCTACACTAATAAAAGAGCATGATTTGAAGTCACCGACTCCTGGCATCATTTTCGAAGACACAAAACTGGCGACGAAGGTGGGATCCAGACCCTGAACCGAACCACGTGTCCGACGGAAGCCAGACGAAAATCCACAATGGCGAAAATCACACACCCCGCACCCTTCAACCCCGCCACCGAGGACTGGGAATCGTACTCCGACCGATTCCGTATGTTCCTCGAGTGCAGCGATCTGAAGGACGCCACCGACCCCATGAAGCGCGCCGTCTTCCTGACCCACTGCGGGACCGAGGTATTCAAGATGGCCAAGGCACTTGCCAAACCCGCTGACGCGACCGCGATGGACTGGGATGTCCTCGAGCCAATACTTCGGCGGCACTACACTCCAGAGGTACCCATCCTGATCCGACGCAACGAATTCTATCGTTGGGATCAACGGTTGGGTGAGAGTTTCAGCGACTTCGTCGCCGAACTACAACGCCTAGGGGGACTGTGCGAATTCGACAACCTGAACGACGCCCTGCGAGACAGAATCGTGCTTGGTTTGTGGGACCCTGTCCTCCAGAGCCGGCTGATGGCCAAGGGCAACATCAGCCTTGCAGACACCCTCACTGCAGCTACAGCCGCCGAAGCGACCCGAACATCCGCCAACCGCATGCGCCGACCGAACGCTGGGGACCGCAGCGGGAACAACCACCCTGCAATGTCGGCCGAGGCCCAACCCGAGAAGACCACCCACCAGGGCGATTTCCACTCGGCATCGGGCACTTCCAATGACGAGGAGGAAATTCATCGCCTCCAGACAGGCCGCGACCCACGGAACTGGCGGGGTCGTAAGTCGAGGACCAACTGTGCCGGTTGCGGAGATGACCACTCCAGGTCCGAATGCCGGTTTTTTGAGTCAATCTGCCGGCATTGTGACAAGAAGGGACACATCACCCGCGTCTGCTGCCTTAAAAAGAACCGCAGCCCGCACCGCTGGGACCAGAGCGAATGGAGGAGAGAGAGCACACCACCCCGGACCAGAGATCGCTCCTCTGACAACAGATGGGACCGGAACGGACGATCCCTATGAGGTGGCGATACCCGGCGAAGAGAGGAGACCCATCAGATGGTCACCATCGGCCACGCCACAACCAATGACACCCGGAAGGTCCACGTGGAGGTAGGCATCGAGGGCCAGCCATGCAAAATGGAGGTGGACTCCGGGTCCTACCTCTCCATGATAGCATGGCATGAAATAAAGCGCTTGGTGCCTACCATCCAAAGGAGAAGCCTAGACAGCCAGAGACTAATCGTAAAGGACTACCAGGGAAACCGCATCCCGGTAGATGGAACTGGACAGTTCAACGTAACATACAAAGGGCGCACCGAAAGGCTTCCCCGGACAATCGTCGATCGCGACCGCCCAAGCCTACTGGGAATGCAATGGTTCGCCCCGCTCGGCATCGCAGTCACGGGAGTCGACCACGTCACCGACGACAGCTGGGAGCAACAACTGGCCCGGGAATTCCAAGAGGTCTTCGACGGAAACCTAGGCAAGTACCGAGGGCCCCTTATATCATTCAGCCTAGACCCAAATGTCCCCCCAAAATGCCTGAAACCAAGGCGGTTCGCACTTAAACCCAAGATAGACAAGGAAATTGACAAGCTCGTCAAGCAAGGGGTCCTACAGCCAATAGACCATGCCCGGTGGGAGACCCCCATAGTCACCCTGATCAAGCCCGATGGGTCGGTGAGGATCTGTGGGGACTATAAGGCCACCCTAAATGGCGCGTTGCAACAAAGCACCTACCCCTTCCCAGTAGTGCAACACCTACTGCACTCACTGGGAGGGGGCAAGGTTTTTGCCAAACTCGACCTTGCCCAGGCATACCAACAGTTGCCAGTCGACGAGGAAATGGCAGAAGCGCAAACCATAGTCACCCACCGGGGAGCATTTAAATGCAACCGGCTCCAATTCGGAGTCAGCGTGGCACCAGGAATATTCCAAAGCCTAATGGAAAGACTATTACAAGGCATCAAGGGGATGGTACCTTACTTCGACGACGTCTTAGTGTCGGCAACCAACCAAGCCGAACTAGAGGGTCGCCTAAGGGAGGTCCTAACCAAATTCAAAGAGACCGGGCTCAAAGTAAAGAGGGAGAAATGCCAATTATACACGGAACGGGTTGAATTCCTAGGATACCTCCTAGACCGTCACGGCATTCACCCCACAAACCAAAAAATCAAGGCGATCAAAGAAGCACCCACACCCAAGTCGAAGACGGAACTACAGGCATTCCTGGGCTACTTAACTTTTACAATGTTTTCCTGCCCCAAAAGGCGACGGTGGCGGAGCCTTTGCATAGGCTCCTGGACAAGGCGGCGACTTGGGCTTGGGGGAAACGCGAGCAAGCCGCCTTCCAAAGAACAAAGGACCTCCTCACTTCGGACGCCGTCCTTATACAGTGCAACGAGACCCTACCTCTGGCCGTCACATGCGACGCATCACCCTTCGGCGTCGGCGCTGTCCTCAGCCATACCCTCCCTGACGGAAAAGAAGCACCCATCGCATTCTTTTCAAGGACCCTCACCAAACCGGAGCGGAACTATAGCCAGCTGGACAAAGAGGCTCTGGCTATCGTTGCCGCAGTAAAAAGATTCCACGAGTATCTCTACGGCCGGACATTCACTATCATAACCGAACACAAACCGCTGCTGGGAATCATTGCAGGGAACCGGGCCACCCCGAACATTCTGTCTACCCGAATGACAAGGTGGTCCGAGTTCCTGGCAGCCTACAACTACGAACTCATACACAGACCGGGTAAGACGATCTCCCATGCAGATGCCTTAAGCCACTTGCTGCTACCGGAACCTGACACCGACCCAGCACCAACAACGACCACCCTCAGTATAGAGACTCTACCCAACCTACCCATAACCGCATCAGACATTGCCCGAGAGACTAATAAAGACAAACGTCTGGCACGGGTGTTACATTGGGTAGAGAAAGGGTGGCCGGAAAGGGACAATGACGAGTCCGTCAAGACATTCCGAAACCGGCAAACGGAACTCTCATTATTAAAAGGGTGCATACTATGGGGGGATAGGGTGGTCATTCCAGAAAAACTACAAGGGAAGGTTCTGGAACTATTACACGAGGGGCACCCTGGCATCGTTAGGACTAAAGCCCTGGCCAGAAGTTACGCTTGGTGGCCAGGGATGGACAAACAAATTGAGACCTGGGTAGCAAGGTGCCAACGATGCCAGGAAACTAGGCCAAGCCCACCCACAGCACCCGTCCTAGAGTGGGAAACCCCAAGGGGACCTTGGTCTAGGATCCACATAGACTTCGCCGGGCCCACAAAAGGACACACCTTCCTTATAACAGTAGACGCTTGCTCCAACTGGCTGGAGGTAAGCAACATGAAAACAACAACCACGGAGGCCGTGATCAAGGAACTCTGCAAACTCTTTGCAACGCATGGCCTCCCAGACGTCGTCGTTTCCGACCACGGGCCCCAATTCACCTCGCTGGAATTCGAGAAATTCCTAGCAGAAAGGGGCATCCGCCACGCGCTGACAGCACCGGTGCACCCGGCGGCGAACAGTAGGGCGGAACGGATGGTGCAATTCACTAAGAAAACCATCCAGAAAATAGACCACGGGGAGATCCAGGAGAAAATAAACAAATTACTCTTCACCCAACACATAACCCCAAATACCACAACGAATAAGAGCCCAGCCGAACTATTAATGGGGAGGAAATTAAGGTCCCCACTTGACAGATTACACCCCACGTATAATCCGGAGAAGCCCCCAGATTCAAACAGCAAACACCGAACTTTCGCACCAGGCGACCCCGTATACGCAAGAAACCTGACGGGAGACCCGTTATGGGTACTGGCCGTCATCACACAAATAACAGGCCCACACTCATACCGGCTACAAACAGCAGACGGACGAGCATGGAAACGCCACATCGACCAATTAAGGTCGAGGACGACCACCCAAGAAACCACCAACGCACAAGCAGGCTAAACCAACCCCCACAACACAAACCAAGGGGGGAGGGAATACCCAGGGGACCAAAACCAAAGAAGAATAAACCAACCATACTTACCGGAAAGCAGCCAGCACGACCCCTCGCCAGGAAGAGACAGCCAGGCCAGCTCGACTGACCCGGTGAGACCAAGCGGGAGCGGTGAAACCCGCAGCTAAACCAACCTGGGAGACCCAGGAGGGAGCTACGGAGAGTGGCCCGGCCCGACCGACCAGCCAGTTCCCACGACGGCATCCGGAGGAACAGAGACCCCGACCGAACCAGCCGGGATCCAACCAATGACTGAGCTGCGCAGGTCCAGTAGGCTAAGACGGAGCCCCGCCTACCTATGGGACTACACGACGTAAGGACTAAACCAAGAGGGGAGGGGTGTTCTGTCGCCTCATTAGCATTCTTGAGATCCCCGCGCTTTGATTGGCCAAAGTGTGGGGCACTCTGATTGGTTAGGCGAGCCGCGCCGATTGGCTCGCTGAGAATCTCCCGCGATTGGTCCGTTCGAATCGCGGGAGATTCAAAGCGGTACCATTGGCCGCGGCTGCCGGAGCTAAAGGAATAAAAGCCGCGAACTTTTTCCATAGCCCCAGTTCTGTTCCTACACTAATAAAAGAGCATGATTTGAAGTCACCGACTCCTGGCATCATTTTCGAGGACACAACAATTTGGGTCCTCGTTTTACCCACCCCGAAAAGATGGAAAGCTGAGCCAACCTTGAGCCTGGTGAAATTCGAACTGCCAAATTGCAAGAGAGGTGGCAGTCAGCAGAAGTAGCCTGCAATGGTACACTCTAAGCACTGTGCCACTGCAGCTAAATACAAATTAACACATGTCTTGGGGTGGGGGAAAAAACCCCAAATCTTAGCGTCTTAGAAATAATAAAATACAATATTCAAAAACAAGATTATTTTTTTTCGGAAAGACTGTCAAAAAGACACCCACATCCTGGGGCAAATATTATGCCATAATTGTCTGGATCAACAGCATGGCTTAAGTCATTATCCAAAGTAAAACAGTCAGCCAGACACAGGTAGAACCCAAATGCCCAAAGAGGTGCAGTACCAAGTAAAATCTCACCCAGGTAATGATTGAATGAGAGACTGCAAAGGAATACATGGCTGTAGAACAGTGTCAACCCTTCAAGGCAGGCCATTTTAAGAAACTGAAAAGACAACGTTTCCAGAAATGCTTTTTAAAATTTATTTTTGAATTTTAATTATGATAATACAACACAATACATCCAACTTAACCTTGTTATACATATATTCATTTTATTTCATCATTTATAATCTCCTTATTTAATATATCAATTACTAATTAATCTAATCATAACTACTAATGTTTCAACCTTCTCTTCTGCTATATAACCATTGATAAAATTTATTCCATGTTTTATAATATTTAGGCTCTCCTTTGTCTTTTATTTCTAAAGTTAACCTAGCTCATTCTGTACATGCCACAATTTTTCTTATTAATTCTGTTTCTGGAGGTATAATTTCATTTTTCTAGTATTGTGCATATATTATTTTAACTGCCATCAATACACGTAGTATTAGATACATTACTACCTTCTTAAATTTTTCTGATATTATTCCTAGGTGAAATGCTTTTTATTGTAATAAAGTAGAATAAGAGAAGGCTGTGAAAATTTGTCTTTGTCTCATGAAAATGGGGTTGTTTTGAGTTTATTTCTCATGCTTCCTTCTCTCTCAGGACTTTTCAGCTCTGGAAGAATGATGAGATTCAATTTTTTTACTACTTTTTTTCACTGCTTTTTTACTGGGCGTGGCAAGGGAAGGATACTGAAAATCTCCGGTCAGAGGTAGTATTTGCCAGTTCTCCAAATTACTCAAAATTTCCACTATCAGTTCTCTAGAACTGGTCAGAATTGCTGAATACCACCTCTGGACTGGACTCTGTTTTTTTCCCCAAGTCTCCCTTGAATGGGCTACTTGTATCTGTCCCAAGGGTAGCTCTAAATTCTTTTATAGACAGATTGGAAAAGGACGAGTCATCCTGAAAAAAATCAGCCTCAAGATTTTCCATAGATTTTCCAGAAAAATTAAATGGATGAAGCCACCAGAAATCAAATTTGATCTGAGGAAGACTCAACTTTTACCAAAAGGCAAGCATGCCACTCTAATAACTACCTGTATCCAATCTACTAAGGGAACTCCTAGGCAGAATTTGGATTTCCGATTGAAATTGGGGGAGCATTTATACATGCATAGAAAATCAAACTGTTGTGTCCGCGAAATGATGCCAGGAGTCGGTGACTTCAAATCATGCTCTTTTATTAAAGTAGGAACCGAACTGGCTCTTCGCAAAAGGTTCACAGCTTTTATTCTTTCAGCCGCGGCGGCCGCGGCCAATGCCACCGCTTTGAATCTCCCGCGATTTGAATGGACCAATCGCGGGAGATTCTTAGCGAGCCAATTGGCGCGGCTCGCCTGACCAATCAGAGTGCCCCGCGCTTTGGCCAATCAAAGCGCGGGGATCTCAAGAATGCTAATTAGGGACAGAACACCCCTCCCCTCTTGGTTCAGTCCTTACGTCGCGTAGTCACGCAGGTAGGCGGGGCTCCGTCTGAGCCTACTGGACCTGCGCAGCTCAGTCGTAGCTTGGATCCTGGTCGGTTCGGTCGGGATCTCTGTTGCTCCTGATGCCGTCGTGGGAACCGGCTGGTCGGTCGGGCCGGGCCGCTCTCCGTAGCTCCCTCCTGGGCCTTCCGGGTTGGTTGAGCTGCGGGTTTCGCCGCTCCCGCTCGGTCTTTCCGGGCGAGTCGACCTGGCCTGGCTGTCTCTTCTTGGCGAGGGGTCGTGATGGCTGCTTTCAGGTAAGTATGGCTGGTTTATTCTTCTTTGGTTTTGGTCCCCTGGGTATTCCCTCCCCCCTTGGTTTGTGTTGTGGGGGTTGGTTTCGCCTGTTTGTGCGTCGGTGGTCTCTTGGTTGGCAGTCCTCGACCTTAATTGGTCGATGTGGCGTTTCCATGCTCGTCCGTCTGCTGTTTGTAGCCGGTACGAGTGTGGGCCTGTTATTTGTGTGATGACGGCCGGTATCCATAGTGGGTCTCCCGTCAGGTTTCTTGCGTATACGGGGTCACCTGGTGCGAAAGTTCGGTGCTTGCTGTTTAAGTCTGGGGGCTTCTCCGGGTTATACGTGGGGTGTAACCTATCGAGTGGGGACCTTAATTTCCTCCCCATTAATAGTTCGGCTGGGCTCTTATTTGTTGTGGTATTTGGGGTTATGTGTTGGGTGAAGAGTAGTTTGTTTATTTTCTCCTGGATCTCCCTGTGGTCTATTTTCCGGATGGTTTTCTTAGTGAATTGCACCATCCGTTCTGCCCTACTGTTCGCCGCCGGGTGCACTGTCAGCGCGTGGCGGATGCCCCTTTCCGCTAGGAATTTTTTGAATTCCATCGAGGTGAATTGGGGCCCGTTGTCGGAAACGACGACGTCTGGGAGGCCGTGCGTTGCAAAGAGTTGAAAGAGTTCCTTGATCACGGCCTCCGTGGTTGTTGTCTTCATGTTGCTTACCTCCAGCCAGTTGGAGTAAGCGTCTACTGTTATAAGGAAGGTGTGTCCTTTTGTGGGCCCGGCGAAGTCTATGTGAATCCTAGACCAAAGTCCCCTTGGGGTTTCCCACTCTAGGACGGGTGCTGTGGGTGGGCTTGGCCTAGTTTCCTGGCATCGTTGGCACCTTGCTACCCAGGTCTCAATTTGTTTGTCCATCCCTGGCCACCAAGCGTAACTTCTGGCCAGGGCTTTAGTCCTAACGATGCCAGGGTGCCCCTCGTGTAGCAGTTCCAGAACCTTCCCTTGTAGCTTTTCTGGAATGACCACCCTATCCCCCCATAGTATGCACCCTTTTAATAACGAAAGTTCCATTTGGCGGTTTCGGAACGTTTTGACGGACTCGTCGTTGTCCCTTTCCGGCCACCTTTTCTCTACCCAATGCAAGACCCGCGCCAGACGTTTGTCTTTATTAGTCTCTCGGGCAATGTCTGACGCGGTTATGGGTAGGTTGGGTAGAGTCTCTATGCTGAGGGTGGTCGTCGTGGGTGCCGGGTCGGTGTCAGGTTCTGGTAGCGGCGAGCGGCTTAAGGCGTCTGCATGGGAGATCGTCTTACCCGGTTTGTGTATGAGTCCGTAGTTGTAGGCTGCCAGGAACTCGGACCACCTTGTCATTCGGGGAGACAGAATGTTCGGGGTGGCCAGGTTTCCTGCAAGGATTCCCAGCAGCGGCTTGTGGTCGGTTATGATGGTGAATGTCCGGCCGTAGAGATACTCATGGAATCTTTTTACGGCGGCAACGATAGCCAGAGCCTCTTTGTCCAGCTGGCTATAGTTCCACTTCGGTTTGGTGAGGGTCCTTGAAAAGAACGCGATGGGCGCTTCTTTTCCGTCGGGGAGGGTATGGCTGAGGACAGCGCCGACGGCGAAAGGTGATGCGTCGCATGTGACGGCCAGAGGTAGGGTCTCGTTATACTGTATAAGGACGGCGTCCGAAGTGAGGAGGTCCTTTGTTCTTTGGAAGGCGGCTTGCTCGTGTTTCCCCCAAGTCCCGGTCGCCGCCTTGTCCAGGAGCCTATGCAAGGGCTCCGCCACCATCGCCTTTTGGGGCAGGAAAACATTGTGAAAGTTAAGTAGCCCCAGGAATGCCTGTAGTTCCGTCTTTGACTTGGGTGTGGGTGCATCTTTGATGGCCTTGATTTTTTGGTTTGTGGGGTGAATGCCGTGACAGTCTAGGAGGTATCCTAGGAATTCTACCCGTTCCATGTATAATTGGCATTTCTCCCTCTTGACTTTGAGCCCAGTCTCTTTGAATTTGGTTAGGACCTCCCTTAGGCGACCCTCTAGTTCGGCTTTGTTGGTTGCCGATATAGGACGTCGTCGAAGTAAGGTACCAACCCCTTGATGCCTTGCAATAGTCTTTCCATTAGGCTTTGGAATATTCCCGGTGCCACGCTGACTCCGAATTGGAGTCGGTTGCATTTAAATGCTCCCCGGTGGGTGACTATGGTTTGCGCTTCTGCCGTTTGCTCGTCGACTGGCAACTGTTGGTATGCCTGGGCGAGGTCGAGCTTGGCGAAAACCTTGCCCCCTCCCAGTGAGTGCAGTAGGTGTTGCACTACTGGGACGGGGTAGGCGCTTTGTTGTAGCGCACCATTTAGGGTGGCCTTATGGTCCCCACAGATCCTCACCGACCCATCGGGCTTGATCGGGGTGACTATGGGGGTCTCCCACCGGGCATGGTCTATGGGCTGTAGGACCCCTTGTTTGACGAGCTTGTCAATTTGCTCGTCTATCTTGGGTTTAAGTGCAAATGGCACCCGCCTTGGTTTCAGGCGTTTTGGGGGGACGTTTGGGTCTAGGTTGAAAGATATAAGGGGCCCTCGGTACTTGCCTAGCTTTCCGTCGAAGACCTCTTGGAATTCCCGGGCCAGTTGCTGCTCCCAGCTGTCGTCGGTGACGTGGTCGACTCCCGTGAGTGCGATGCCGAGCGGGGCGAACCATTGCAGTCCCAGTAGGCTTGGGCGGTCGCGATCGATGATTGTCAGGGGAAGCCTTTCGGTGTGCCCTTTATATGTGATGTTGAAGTGTTTGGTTCCGACTACTGGGATGCGGTTTCCCTGGTAGTCCTTTACGATGAGTCTCTGGCTGTCTAGGTTCCTCTTTTGGATGGTAGGCACCAAGCGCTTTATTTCATGCCATGCTATCATGGAGAGGTAGGACCCGGAGTCCACCTCCATTTTGCATGGCTGGCCCTCGATGCCTACCTCCACGTGGACCTTCCGGGTGTCATTGGTTATGGCGTGGCTGATGGTGACCATCTGATGGGTCTCCTCTCTTCGCCGGTTATCGCTGCCTCGCAGGGATCGTCCGTTCCGTTCCCATCTGTTGTCCGAGGGGCGATCTCTGGTCCGCGGTGGTGTGTTCTCTCTCCTCTGGTCGCTCTGGTCCCATCGTGCTGGGCTGCGGTTCTTTTTTAGGTGGCAGACACGGGCGATGTGTCCCTTCTTGTCGCAATGCCGGCAGATCGATTCAAAAAACTGGCATTCCGACCTGGGGTGGTCGCTGCCACAACCGGCACAGTTGGTCCTTGACTTATGACCCCGACGGTTCCGTGGGTCGCGGCCTGTCTGGAGGCGATGGATGTCCTCCTCATCATCGGAAGTGCCCGATGCCGAGTGGAAGTCGCCCTGGTGGGTGGTCATCTCAGGTTGGGCGTCGGCCGACCTCGCAGGGTTGTTGTTTCCACTGCGGTCCCCAGTGTTCGGTCTGCGTATGCAGTCGGCAGATTTTTGGGTTGCTTCCGCGGCTGCGGCTGTGGTGAGGGTGTCTGCTAGGCTGATCTTGCCCTTGGCCATCAGCTGGCTCTGGAGGACGGGGTCCCACAAACCGAGCACGATTCTGTCTCGCAGGGTGTCGTTCAGGTTGTCGAATTCGCAGAGCCCCCCTAGGCGCCGTAGCTCGGCGACGAAGTCGCTGAAACTCTCACCCGACCGTTGGTCCCGACGGTAAAATTCGTTTGGTCGGATCAGGATGGGTACCTCTGGAGCGTAGTGCCGCCGAAGTATTGGCTCGAGGACGTCCCAGTCCATTGTAGTTGCATCGGCGGGTTTGGCAAGTGCCTTGGCCATCTTGAATACCTCGGTACCGCAGTGGGACAGGAAGACGGCATGCTTCATGAGGCCGGTGGTGTCCTTCAGGTCGCTGCACTCGAGGAACATGCGGAATCGGTCAGAGTACGATTCCCAGTCTTCGGTGGCGGGGTTGAAGGGTGCGGGGGGTGCGATTTTCGCCATCGTGGTGGTTCATCTGGCTTCCGTCGGACACGTGGTTCGGTTCAGGGTCTGGATCCCATCCTCGTCGCCAGTGTTGTGTCCGCGCAATGATGCCAGGAGTCGGTGACTTCAAATCATGCTCTTTTATTAAAGTAGGAACCGAACTGGCTCTTCGCAAAAGGTTTGCGGCTTTTATTCTTTCAGCCGTGGCGGCCGCGGCCAATGGCACCGCTTTGAATCTCCCACGATTCGAATGGACCAATCGTGGGAGATTCTTAGCGAGCCAATTGGCGCGGATCGCCTGACCAATCAGAGTGCCCCGCGCTTTGGCCAATCAAAGTGCGGGGATCTCAAGAATGCTAATTAGGGACAGAACACAAACTATTAACATTACAGTCCCATTGGGGGCTGGATGGCTCAATAATTAAACATGCTGAGCTTGTCAGCTGAAAAGCTGACTATCCAGGTTTGAGATCGATCGTCACACAACTGGGTGAACTCCCATTACTTGCCCCAACTCCTACCAACCTAGCAGTTTGAAAGCATGTAAATGTGAGTAGATAAATAGGTACCACTTCAGTGGGAAGATAACAGCATTCTGTGTGCTTCAACATATATTTATGTTGGCCACAAGACCACAGAAGCTGACTCCCTCATCTAAGAAACAGAGATAAGCACTGCCTCCTAGATTCAGACATGACAGGAAACCTTTACATTTACATTTATCTTAAGGTATAAGTACCAAAGTTTCTACCAAAAATTTGGACCATGGCTCCCATACTTTGGTCATTTATCATAGTATGTAGAGTTAATAGTTCAACGTTTACATTCCAAAGTGTCTGAAAGTCAGAGTACCTACTTTCCAAAAACATACAAAATACCATAAATTTGCCTCCTTTATCCAGATGTTCTCCAAGTATCTTGGATTTTCTTTTTTGTTTATTTATATCCCATCTTTATTACTTTTAAAATGGCAAACAAAATAATGTGCCTTCCTTCTTGTATTTTCACTACAGCAACAATTCTGTGAAGTGAATTGGACTGAGAGTGAGTGACTGGCCCAAGGTCACCCAGCTGGCTTTCAAGACTAAGGCAGGACTACAACTCACAGTCTCCTAGTGATTATCTCAAAGTCACTCAGCCGGCCTTCATGCCTAAGGCAGGACTGGAAATCACAGTCTCCTGGCTTCTAATCTGGTGCCTTAATAAGTAAATCAAACTGTTGAGGTAATTCCCCATTAGGAGAATGAGTGCATGCAGGGAGACGTATAGAGAATAGTGTTTGAATAATACACACACAGCATACAGATACACTGTACAGTAAATGTAGGGTTTTACTTTCAATAAAGGTTTAAGCAAAGTTCAAAATAGGCAGTCCAAAGTCATTCACAGGTAAGGTAGTCCGTTTTTAGTCCAGGGATAATCCAATAACAAATTCCAGTGTCAAAAACAGTTCAGTATCAGACTTACATCAAATCCAGAAATAGCAGTCAATTAGGAAAAATGGAGGAACGGCAATGCTTTCCAACAGAAGGAAAAAGAGATACACTCACACTCTCTTCTGAGACTAAGACTAAACAACCCAGGTTTCTGGCTCCATCTTACTGTCTCCATAAACCTGACATTTTTTTATTCTGCCTAAAACAAACAAGTTATCAACTATTTAATACGTTTCAGGTTGGGATGGGGTGCTATGATTATTGAAAATGATTGAGGGGATCAATACTCTACCTTCAAACAATAAAACTACACCTGTTGAAATATAAAAAATTTTCAGAATGATGGTTTTCCAGACCCTCCTATTGAGATATCTTTGACTCCAAAGGGGCAAAAAATAATATTAAAAAGAGAGAGGAAAAAAGATCCTTTGGCAAAGGATAAAGTGAGAAGAAAGAAACACTCAGTAATCCTCCCTCTCCTGCTGCCCCTGTCTCTTAAAGTCTTAAAAGGATCTTGGGTGGCTGAATTTATGATAAATGCTCTGTTTCCAACATGGTCATAGGTCAACATTTACACGTCTACCATAAACTGCTAGTCTGCAGTCCAGTTGGAGCATTTGAAGAAGAAAATAATGATTTTTTTTAAAAAAAGGACCTGCTCAGGAGGGGGGGAAACATGCCCCTTCATTTAAACTCAACTTTTAAGACTTTCCATATTTTATCTTCTGTAGAGTTTACTTTACCCGCTGAAATGGGAGTCTTGGTCTTTCATCAAAGCTAGTCTAGGTAAAGGTTGATAAAAACTCCTCACCATTTCTTCCTTTGAACCTTGCTCTTCCTGCAGAGGCATCTTGAAGACTTATTAAAGACTTAGACTGTACCTAATTAGCAAATCAGAGACATATTCGGTTCAACGAAGAGGTTAACGAACAGGGAAACCTATTCGGGATGAAAGCTATAGCCTTATCGGAAACACAAGGGCCGTTCTGCTCATTCTGAAAAACTGAAAAGAGCACCATCGGCAGCTCTTTCATCTTGGCATGAAAGACAAATTCAAGAGCCCATTGCCAGTGTGTATATTTGTGCATGGATATCAGAATATTTCAATTAAGGAGGAAAGACCACTCATAGGAGATAATTGACTCCTTGACAAGGTGCACCAAGAAGAAAGGGGTAGTGATAGATTATATTTAAGGTTTCAACAGAACCATTTCATTCTTCTCTACCTTTATTCCATGTTTATTGTTATTCTGATTTACAGTGGCAAAATTAAAATGATTGCACCGTTGGATAGCATTCCATGTTTCCCCCTTCATGTAACAAGCCTTCCAAAAAAAAAATAAAAAAATCCCAAGCCAACTTTTCTTCTCTGCAGTGACTAATTACAGCCAATTAAATCTCATTATGTTGCCAAATGGCCAAGGCTGCAAGTTTTAATTGGTTTAATCGGCAGCTTAATCGGAGGAATCATATCAGGATTTAGTGGAGGGTTGGATTCACAGGAAAAGTTTCAAAAAGGCTTGCTTTGAGATATACTCAAATTCAAACACAAAGAGAAAGCAACATTGTTTAGGATCAGCTTTTCTATAAACCGCATTCTGTAGAATTATAGGGTTCTGCAAAAATCTGATAAAGTCCCATTAGATATTTTTTTTAAAAAAATAAGTTAATTCAAACACAGCCAGTTTTCTCAATGTTGGCATCTGTAGGAGTTAGGACTCTTGATATAGAAATCTGCCAGCTTAGACTGGTCTGAATGCCTCTCCAATGCAGGAGCCTTAATTTTGGGTATCTGAACACACTTTGTTGCAGCACTGTGTGGTACAAAGTCCTTTGGAATACTAGCTAGCTTTACACTGCATGCCAAGCCATAAAGCTAATGATTTGATATTTCAGGATAGTGAGGAATCTAGCCAGCTGAAGGATTTTTCCAGTGAGACCAGTCTAGCTAAATATGGGATGGAACATATTGGGTTCGGATCCCAGAAGGCTAGCTGATGAGAGCTAAAAAGCTTGGAATAGCTATACTAGTCTCCCTTTATTTCTTTGTTGATAAATTTAAATTTAACACAAAATATTTTGTCATGGAAGTGACTGCTTGCAAAGGCTCCTGGATTGGGGTTTGAAAGGCGAAAGCGGAAGCAGTATGCTCTGTCCCATATTTGGGTAGACCAGGTTCCCCTGATACACTGGTCTCACCAGAAAAACACTGCATCTTGCCCCTGGCACAGCCAACAAAGTGAGGAGAGCCCATGGCTGAAAAGTTAATACATCTGCCTAATATGCAAGCAGCCTGGGGTTCAAATGCCAGAAGGTATGGCTAGCTGATGACGTGAAATTTTGTCAATAAATTTAAATTTAACACAGCCAGTTGAAGATTATGAAATAAATCACATTTACTCATTCTGTGCTGTCAAATTGTTGTCAATTCTAAGCCAGTGGCCCCCAACCTTTTGGGTATCAGGGACTGGTTCCGTGGAGAGAGGTCTTTCCGTGGACCGGAAGTGGCATAATTTCGTGTGTTGCCTGCAGTGGATAGGGCTTTGCTTGTTTGTGTGGCCCAGTTTCTGGCATGCTATGGCCCAGTGCTAGTCCACAGATGAAGGGTTGGGGACCCCTGCTCTAAGCAACCACAGAAATAGAATTTCTTCATGATGTTCTACTCCTCCTTAACCTGATCCTTCAGCTCTTCTGTTACCATTTCCATTACCACTGTAATACTCTATCCACCTTTCTGCTGTGGTCATTTTCTTTCCTTGTACCTCTTCAAGAATTACAGCCTTCTCTGATGCAGGTGAAGAAGAGTGCAAAAATTGGCTTGAAACTCAACACTAAAAAAACTAAGATCATGGCATCCGGCCCTCTCAATTCCTGGCAAATAGATGGGGAAGAAATGGAACTAGTGGCAGACTTTATTTTCCTGAGCTCCAAGATTACCGCAGATCTTGGAGCTGCAGCCAAGAAATCAAAAGATGCTTGCTCCTGGGGGAGGAAAGTTATGGCAAATCTAGACAGCAGGAGGGGGAAGATGAGGGGGAAGAAAGAAAGGAAAAGAAGTTATAAAGGACAGAAGCAAAATATAGAGAAACAGGGCCTATTTAGAGATAATGGGTGAAAACTTAATGGAAAAAGGGAGTCTGCAAAGGTACATAAGATAGTATGGTTATATTAGAAGCAGAAATAATTTTAGAAAATATGAAACAATGTATGATTAAAATGTCTAATAAAATAGCTATCGTAATTCAGTGGAATGCTTGTCAATGAATAAATGTAACAAATGGTATATTTAATGATTTATAAAACATGTGAAGAGAAATAAGGGAAAAATTAATTATGGAGATTATATGTGTTTTTAAGGAAGTATGATATTTAATTGAAAAGAAGTGTTAAAGATGTTATGGTTTTAATGATTATTAATGATAGAACTGAACTGGAATGGAATGAGGGTTTATAATTACATATGTTTACAATATTTCTTTTTTAAAAAAAGAATATAGTGTGTATTATAAGAATGTGCCAAGCAGAATTCGATTGGAAGTTATGTATTATGTACCATATTTGCTGGCGTATAAGATGACTTTTTTTGCACTGAAAAACATGCCTCCAAGTGGGGCAGTCATCTTATACGCCGGCAAATACGTTGTTGTCACTCGGTGCAAGAGTGATGGGGGCGGAGCTCTGCAACTTGCAAAGCCCCTTCAAGCCCAGCTGGAGTCTCTCTTCCTCTTCCTCCCACCCCCCACCCTCCACCTGGCTCGGGGCGCTTGCGGAGGCCAATCTGGAGGTGGGGTGGGGGTGGAGTGGGAGGGTCTCTGGTAGGGCCGCTTTGCCCAGCCAGCCCTGAGCTGCATAATGGCCCGGGGAGTGGGGGGAGAAGGTGGTGGGGCTGGACTGTGGCACCCCTCCTGGGCAGTGGGGTGGGGCTGGCAATTTGCTCCTCCCACTTCCCCCTCCCTCTTTGAAAGACCAGGAGGGTTGTGCTTGGGGCGGGGGGGTGTCCTCGGGAAGTTCCTGATGGGACCCCACTGGGCAGGGCCACCCGGCTCCCAAGCTGCTTTCCAGGGTCCCCTTGGGAAGAAAAGGGTCCGGTGGGTGGTGGAAGAAGGAGAGGGACCTCCTCTCGCCCCCTGTCCCATCCTGTCCCTCCTCTTATCCCCTCCTCCCCACTTAAGAGAGAAAGATCCACCTCCCCGACACCGAGCTGCCACCCAGCGTCACATCTCCCGGCCAGCATGCACTTGCGACTTGGGAACTGGCCAAGCGACTTTAAAACCGAGCGGAGGCCAGAGATAGCCGGAATTACCCTCCACAACACACACACACAGAGAGAGAGAGAGAGAGAGAGAGAGAAAGAGAGAGAGAGTTGGCAGCTGTCCATCCCCCACCCTTGGAGTCCCATGGTGCGCATACGTGGGCTGCTTAAGGGAAGAGGCCTTTCACTTTCCCCCAGGGGGAGGTGCATCACTTTCACTTGCAGGCAGCAGCGCAGCCTCTCCTTTCCCTTCCCACCCACCCACCCACTCCGTTCGTGCGAGCGGACCAGCAGGCTCTAGGCTTTGCCCCCATCCCTCACCTCCTTCCACCCCCCCTCCACCCCCCCAGTGGCAGAAACTTCGCCACACGTGGGGACGAGTGGAAGGGGTGGGAGAGCAGCGACGCTGCTCAAAGCTGAGAAAGCGCCATCCTTGCTTTTGTGCTTCAGGAAGAGTTCGTGTTTTTTGTTTTTTTGTTTTTCTCCCAGGAATTGGATGCTGCTCGTGTGATTTTCTTTGGGAAGTTTTCTCTTCCTAGTTTCAGCCTTTGCTCCAAGTGGGGGGGTCGTCTTATACGGCGAGTATATAACAAACTCTATATTTTGAGTGGAAATTGTTAAGTTCTGTGCATGGCGCAAGAAGTGGAGACGAGTCGATGAACAGTGAACTTCAACTCTTTATTTAACATGGTGCAACAGCTCTCTGAACGGCCTCAATAGCCCCCTTTATATAGGCAAGCTCTTGGGTATTTAGCCAATGAAAACACAGGAACGCTAGCTCTTTTTAACCAATGAGAAGGGCTCGTTAATAGCCAATCAGATTCCCCTGAATGGACCAATCCGATATCGCTATTATCGGCCAATCAGAAGTGCAGGGTCAGAACCCTGCACTTTGCTTTAAAGTTTCAACAAACTTTATTCAACCACTTTTATTAATTCACAACACCCCTTCCCCCCGGGTTCCATTTAAGGGGTGCAGTAATGTAGTCTTTGAGGTAGGCAAGTTGTTTTGATTGTCTATTTGATTTACGCTGTCCTCCCGGTATTTGTCTAGAGTCTTGTTGGAGTAGGATGTTATCTGGTGAACAGGGTGCCTCTGATTCTGTATCTAAACTTCCGTTACCACTAATGTCCTCGATATCCCTTTGAGGCGAGTTAACCCCTGTCCCCAATCCTTCTTCACATGTTGAGTCCGAGCGGTCATTTCTTCCGCTTGTGCTTTCCACCGTTCCAAACTCAGCCTCCTCAGCGTCTTCTCCCCCCTCAGTTTGGAAATCACTGGAATCGCAGATCCCAGACTGCAGCCTTGAGCGCAGCTGATCAATATGGCGCTTCCATATTCTATTGTTGCAACATTTCACTCGGTACGATCTGGGTCCGGTTACTTGGATTACAGTTGCCTTGACCCACAAAGGGTCGCCATAAAAGTTTCTCGCGAAAACCAAGTCGCCTACCTGGAAACTATGGCATTTCCCGCTGGATCCGTGTGGTTTTTCAGTTTCGTACGATCGGTGTAGTCAATCCAGGTGGGAGCGGAGTTTCTGTCCCATCAATAACTCAGCGGGAGTTTTGTTGGTGACGCTGTGTGGAGTGATATGCTGCAAAAGGAGTATCCAGTTAATCTTGTCTTCGATATCGCCATAATCCATTTTATGTAGAGTTCTTTTGACGAATTGTACCGTGCACTCGGCCCTTCCATGAGCCGCAGGATGAGCCGGTGAAGTTAGCGCATGGCAAATACAGCAGTCTGCCAAATACTGTTCAAAAGAAAGCGCGGTAAACTGGGGCCCATTGTCGCATACCAGAACATCTGGTAATCCGTGTGTTGCAAATAATCTGTCCAATTTCCTGATGACTGATTCGGTTGTTGTATTTTTCATCTCATGGATTTCGAACCAGTTTGAGTAGGCATCCACTGTTAATAAAAATGTGTGTCCATTCGTAGGTCCCACAAAGTCCAGATGAATACGGGACCATGGTCCTCTGGGTGTTTCCCATTCTGTTGGGGTTGCTTTCGGTGGGGCATTGCTGACTTCCTGGCATGTGGAACAAGTCTTTACCCAGGCTTCGATCTGCTTGTCTATGCCCAGCCACCACGCATAGCTTCGTGCGAGTGCTTTCATGCGCACAATGCCGGGGTGACCTTCGTGCAAGGTTCTCAGTACCGCTCGCTGTAACCGCTCTGGGACAATGACTCTATTGCCCCAAATGATGAAGCCTTTCTGGGAAAACAGTTCCGTCTGTCAGCTTTTGAAAGGAACATAGTTGTCAGGGATTTGGTCCAATGGCCATCCACGCTCTACCCAGCTGAGGACACATGCTAAAACGGGATCGCGTTTAGTTTCAATCGCGATATCGTGAGCTTTCAGTGGCAGTTTTTGGAGTGTCTCGATCTGCAGTGTTGTGACAGTCGGAGCAGGGTCATCAACTGTTTCTGGAAGTGGTGCACGGCTCAATGCGTCAGCGTGGGGAATGGCTTTCCCCGGGCAGTGTTGCAACTTATAATTATAGGCAGCCAAGAATTCTGACCAATGGGTCATTCTGGGAGATAATATATAAGGGGTTGGTTTATCTCCCTCAATTATTCCCAGTAAGGGTTTGTGGTCAGTTATTATCATGAAAGCTCATCCATAAATATATTCATGAAATCGTTTAACAGCAGATACAATAGCAAGAGCTTCCTTATCGATTTGACTGTAATTGCGTTCTGCTTTTGATAGCGTTTTTGAAAAATAGGCAACAGGGGCTTCACTTCTGTTTGGTAAAACGTGGTTCAAAATGGCACCCACTCCAAAGGGTGATGCATCACAAGTAACCGTTAAAGGCAAAGTCTCATTATACTGCATCAAAACAGCGTCGGAAATCAATAAGTTTTTTGCATGTCGAAACGCCTGTTCCTCTCGGTGCCCCCAAACCCAGGTTGCTTTTTTGTCTAACAAACAATGTAGGGGTTCAGCTACAGTTGCCTTGTGAGGCAGGAAGACATTATAAAAATTGATAAGGCCTAGGAAAGCTTGGAGATCCGCCTTATTGCGGGGTTTTGGGGCATTTTTGATTGCCCTAAGTTTGCTATCGGTGGGGTGAATGCCCTGTTTATCTATTAAATGTCCTAAAAATTCTACTCGATCAGTACATAGTTGACACTTGTTTTTCTTAAGTTTGAGACCCAAGTCTTTAAATCTCTGAAGAACCAACCCCATGCGCTCCCTTAGTATTTCTTGAGTCGGAGCAGCAATTAAAACGTCATCAAAATAGGGGACAACGCCTTTTATCCCTTGTAATAGTCTTTCCATCAAACTTTGAAAGATTCCCGGTGCCACGCTTACTCCGAATTGGAGTCGGTTACATTTAAACGCAGCTCGATGCGTAATGATCGTTTGGGCCTCTGCCGTTTTTCCGTCTACAGGCAGTTGTTGGTATGCCTGGGCTAAGTCTAGTTTAGCGAAGACTTTTCCACCACCACCCCCAGGGAATGGAGGAGGGCGTGATTCAGGGTGGCTCGGTAGTCCCCACAAATTCTTATTGATCCATCCGGCTTGATGGGTGTCACGATTGGGGTTTCCCAGGGAGAATGGTTGGTTGGTTCTAACACCCCCTGGGCTATTAATTTGTCAAGCTGCTCATCAATCTTTGGTTTAAGGGCAAGTGGGACTCAACGAGGCTTAAGGCGGATGGGAGCTATTTCAAGGTTGAGGTTAAATGATATCGGGGTCCCCTTGTACTCACCTAGTTTATCTGCAAAGACGTCCTATAATTCTTGGACGAAAGCCTCTTTCCAGTCGTTGCTGCTGGTTCGGTGAATGCCAGCTACTTCAATTCCAAGTGCAGTGAACCATTGGAGGCCTAACAAGCTAGGCCGATCCCTGTCAACTACAGTCAAGGGTAGAGATGCAGTACGATTTTTAAATGAGGCACGGACTTGGCTGGATCCAACGACTGGAATTCGATTTCCCTGATAATCTTTGAGTATGATTCTTTGGAATCGGAGGTCTTGTCGCCGGACGGTAGGGATGAGTTCCTTGAGGGTCTTCCAGGAAACCATCCAGAGGGACGATCCTGAATTGGCTTCCATCATACAAGGCTGGTTTTCGATAGCCACCTTCACCCGGATCTTCTTGGCGTCCAGTGATGAGGCGTGACCAATCATAATAGTTTGGTGTGCCTCTTCTCACTTCGTTGAGTGGTTTAGGGGTTTGTTTCTGTAGGAGTGGTTGTTCCATTGGTGGTTCAAGGGTTCTCACTTTACAGGACGGTTTCCTGCAGATTGGCGATAGTTAGCCTCCCTCGGTGTTTGGCTGGATCCTTGTTTGCTTCTACAGACCAGTCCGATGTGGCCTCTTTTCCTGCACACATGGTAGAGCGCGTCGAGGAATTTTCAGTCTGACCGGGGGTGGTTTGCCCCACAACCAGCGCATTGGTACTGCGATTTCTGGCGTTGGTCTCGTTCAGACCAGAGCCGGTTGACCTCTTCTTCATCGCTTTCTGATGACGATTCGAGGTCCTCGTGGTGGGCTGTTGTTGCCGGTTCTTCTAAGTGAGGTGAAACTTCGCTGGCGAGTTGGTGAAGTGGAGCGTGGGTGCGGCGCATTCAGGCAGCCGACCTCCTGGTTGCTTCTGCTGCAGTAGCGTAAGCGATGGCATCTGTAAGACTAATGTCGCCTTTCGCCATCGGCTTACTCTGCACGCCTGGTGAATCTAATCCCAGAACTATTCAGTCTCTCAGGGCTTCTTCAAGGTTGTCAAACCCGCATAGGCCTCCTAGATTCCGGAGGTCTGCTATGAAATCTGCAACACTTTCGCCCTTCCGCTGATCTCTCTGGTAAAATTCATGCCTTCTCACGAGCGTTGGTACGGTCGGTGCATAGTGGGCCCTTAGCAGGGGTTTGAGGACGTCCCAGTCCATGGACTTCACTTCTGCCGGTTTCGCTAGTGCCTTGGCCATCTTGAATATGGTCGGCCCGCAATGAGTTAGGAATACCGCCCGTTTCTTTCCGTAGTGGCATCCTTCAAATTGTTGGTCTCCAGAAACATCTGGAAGCGATCCATATATGAGTCCGAGTCTTCTTGTGCCGGGTCAAATGGAGCGGGTAGTATGACGCTGCCGGACATGGTTCCGCCATTGGTGCGTTTCAGCCACATGCTCTGTTATTGCTCTGTAGTGTTCAGTCAGCTCTGACGTCTCCACATTCCATCCTAGTCGCCAGTGTTAAGTTCTGTGCATGGCGCAAGAAGTGGAGACGAGTCGATGAACAGTGAACTTCAACTCTTTATTTAACATGGTGCAACAGCTCTCTGAACGGCCTCAGCAGCCCCCTTTATATAGGCAAGCTCTTGGGTATTTAGCCAATGAAAACACAGGAACGCTAGCTCTTTTTAACCAATGAGAAGGGCTCGTTAATAGCCAATCAGATTCCCCTGAACGGACCAATCCGATATCGCTATTATCGGCCAATCAGAAGTGCAATGTCAGAACCCTGCACTTTGCTTTAAGATTTCAACAAACTTTATTCAACCACTTTTATTAATTCACAACAGAAATGTTGGGCGGTCGTCTTATACGCCCAGTCGTCTTATATGCCGGCAAATATGGTATTATATTGAAGGTCATAAACTTAAGGTATATATTGAAGTTTAAATAAAAGTTGAATGGATGTAATTAAAATATATAAAGGTGTCATACTCCAATTAGTAACTACAGGAGAAATTTTGTTTAATGAGAAAAGATAATATGAAATTGAAACAGAACAGACAAAAGTATAATGATTTGAATTGAGATGAGATCATCAAAATAAAATTGAGAAAATTAAAAGAGGGGAAAAACTACATAGAAAATGTAAAATAGTATAAGATATGGAGTAGAATACAAAAAGGAGCATGAAATTGAGTTTTGTGTCTGTATAAAGAAGTTCAACCCAGGACCATGCTATTTTCAAAAAAGATGTTTTACTTTATTTTGTGTGTGAAACCCCATCTTATTAAACCCCATCTTATTAAAAAGAGAAAAAAGAAAAGCTGAGCGCCAAAGAATTGAGGCCTTTGAACTATGGTGTGGGAAAAGACTCCTGTGGGTCCCTTGGACTCCAAGGGGATCAAACCAATCAGTCCTAGAAAGGATCAACCCTGACTGCTCTTTAGAAGGCCAGATCCTGAAGATGAAACTCAAACACTTTGGCCACCTAATGAGATGGAAAGACGCATTGGAGAAGAGCCTAATGTTGGGAATGATTGAGGGCAAAAGAAGAAGGGGACAACAGAGAATGAGGTGGCTGAAGCAGTCGCCGTGAGCTTAAATGGACTCTGGAGGATGGTAGAGGACAGAAAGGCCTAGAGGAATGTTGTCCATGGAGTTGTGATGGGTTTGACACTGAAGTGACAACTCTGAGTTTATTTTTTGTTGATGACCCATTTGTTTGGCATCTTAACTAGCATCCACAGTATTCTCAAAAGTATGGAGATGGTTTAATATGATGCATGATTATTTATGTATGCATTTGAATCTATTAGCCCTTGGGTGTCAAACTCACTGCATCACGTTATTGTCACATCACGTTTTGTGACATTTTTCTTCTTTGTGGAGCTGGGGTGGGTGTGGCCTGCAGGTGACGCATCCAGCCTGTGGGCTGCCAGTTTGACACCCCCATATTAGCCAATAAAGGACAATATTTGTAGCTCAGGATTGAATTGTGGCATCCTTGGTGCTCTCTGAGTTTGGTTGTTTTCCTGAAGACATTTTATCACACAAACTAGCATCAGTCTAATCATCATACCAGTGATTTTGGTCACTAAATTGGTTCACAGTTAGCATTAAATTAAAATGCTTGCTTTTTAATGAATTATTATGTCCACACATGTAGTATACAAGAGCTAGTAAAATACAATTGCTGTGCCTATGTAATATCTAAAGACGTAAACCATAGTTTGCCCAAGCATGAATATCTGATTCTAACTTGCTAAGATAATGGATGTGTTCTTGTAATATCATCCAGTCACAATTTAGCCTGGTTTAAAACTATTGTCATCCTGATTATGTTTTATATTTAGTATATCAACCATGATAAATTGTGGCACATTAAATAAAGTATGGTTATATAAGCCATGGCTTAACAAGATATTTGATTGTAGCCACTCTGAATAATGAATATTTGAAAAAAATAAATAATCATGTGAAATATTTGGGTAGAATTTAATCTCTTCCTGTCTATTCCTGTTTCTATTTAAATCTATTTCTCTGAATTCCAAGGGTGTTGTGACATTTGAAAATGCAAGTGGCACTTTTTAAAGTAAGTATTCAAATAATAATGATTAAGTGTTAATTATAATTGATAAACTCTAAGCTAAATTGTTTTCTCAGTGATATAACTGGCCTTTTGTTTAGATAAGAAGCAAACAATGATGCAATCAAAGGTTGATCTTTTATTCTTTGAATTTACTTCCAAGATGCACTGAGACAATAAATAATCATTATGTTGTGGGCTAAAATGTAAAAATTGGAAGCCTATTTTTTACTATCAAGCTATGCTTTCTAGTTCTTTAAGGAAACTGATTGCTGTGCTCATTCAGGGCATAATAGTAACAGTCAAATGCTTTTCAAAATAAGAAATGTAATAGCAACAGCACTTATATACCGCTTCACAGTGCTTTACAGCCCTCTCTAAGCGGTTTACATGATCAGCCTATTGTTTTCACTATGAAATTTTATATCCTTAATGGCTAGCACGGGAAGTTTTATGCAACAAAGAGAATTTTGCTTTAAAGAAAGATTTCTCCAAAAATTTACATTAAATGGTATATATTAGGGTGTTGCATACATAAGTTCCATATGTTAGGAAAATGGTGAATGAAACCAGATGCAGATAGAGATCATCTTTTCTTTTCTTTAAAAAAAAAGCCATAATAATGGGTTGGAATACTGCCATATTAAAATGGACAGTAAAACAGACAGGAGTTATTTTGACCTTCACATCACTGTGCTATTAAGAGGAATCAGATTATTGAAAATTAGCAAGACCTTTCCCTCAAAAGCAAAATTTCCTTTCTCCCAATTGTAGGAAGTCATTTTCTGCAAAGAATCTTGAAACAATTTTCATTCCATAACCCTGTTTTTCAATGAAGCTTTCATTGGCTTGGTTGTTAAGCACCTGCCCTTCTTAAATTGTTTTTTTAATATAAAAAGTTACATAAAATCACAAGTAAATGAACTTCTTTTACTGAATCAAAATATAAAGCGTGCTCTGTATTTTTATTTTAATTATGAGTCACTCTATGAACCAAAGTCTCTTGGCAACAACTTAACAATACCAAAAACAGATTAACAATTGGGGGAAAAAATCCTATGCAAATAAATATGATATAAATTAACCTGTAATTTCTATAGTTTGCAGAAATATTCAGGCTATGCTATTTGATCTTACATATGCTTTAAATATGGCATGTTAAACATTTTAGAGAATTTGCCTTAGACAATAATAGATGGATCAAAAATTTCCTTAAGTTGGCTGGATAAATTTGTTATTAAAATGAATATCACTCCATTAAAAATATTCCAATGTTAATCCCAAATAAATATTTTCTTTGGATAAGATAAGCTATTGAGGAAATGTACATGGGAAAATAAACCACCTAGGAATTCATTAGCTAAATTGACTAGATTACTTAGAATGTGCTTTTAATTTACCAGTTTTTAGACTATCATTGAGCTTATATCTTATCCATTACATCAATATGGAATGAACCTCTCAAAGAACATATATCTTTTGGGTTCTCTTGGAAATTTTTTATTTATTTTCATTAAGATCCAGGCAATAGCCAGGGTCAATAAACACTAAAGAGGATAATTTTGTTCCTAGATTTACAAACAGTAAATTTTTAGATCCTAGACTGCGTCTGAATGTTGAGGCTGCTTATGGATGTTTTCACTTTACAGAAAAACTCTATAAAAATAGAAGGCAAACAGAGGTGGTATTCAGCAGGTTCTGACCAGTTCTGGAGAACCAGCAGAGGAAATTTTGAGTAGTTCGGAAAACCAGCAAATACCACCTCTGACTGGAGATTTTACAGTATCCTTCCCCTGCCATGCCCACCAAGCCACACCCACAGAACCGGTAAGTTAAAAAAAAATTGAATCCCACCACTGAGGGCAAAATGTTAAAATGGAATCTCTGGACAAAAGGTATAATTCACAATTTAAATAATTTGCTTTTGTGTTCCTCAAGTTCAAATGGAATTATTTCCTCCCTAATTTATAACAATAGCAAAACACTCGAAGTCCTTGACTTACAACTATTTCTTCAGCAAATGTTTGAAATTACAACAGCCCTGAAAAACTCTTGGCCTTACACTTACAATTAGTACAACATCCCTCATGGTCATGTGATCAAAATTCAGGCACTTGTTAATCACTATATATTTACAATAGTTGCAGGGTCCCAGAGTCCTGTAATCACCATTTGGTGTCAGGGCTCCGGTAGTGACCCCCATTTAAATCATGAGTCTCTACCCAGCTTTTCGAAGCTTAAAGAAGATTTATTAGGAGTAGACATGCCGGTGCTACCTGGGTGTAGCTGACTCTGAGACACATCATTCATTGTCACCCTTGACCCTGGTTCCCCCCCCTCCCCGAGTGTAATTCATATTCTTCAATGGGACACATCCATAGCCAAGAGTCATCAATCATGCTCTCCAGTTAGAATTTTGCAAAGCAGAAACTTCGGTCACCTGGAAACTATCTATGAAAACATTTATGGAATGCAGTTTCGGTTGTGCAAGCTGCTACACTATTCCCCACTCGCTTTCTGTTGTCAACTCTAAAAGACCAGAGAAATATTTTATGAGTTGACATTTGGGACTTTCCCAGCCACCTCCCAACAAGCGAAGTCAATGGGAGAAATTGGATTCACTAAATGACTGCATGATTCACTTAACAACTACAGTAGCAAAAAGATCATACAACTGGTCCCAATTCACTTAATAGTTGAAGACTATGTGTCTTTTTAAAAAGTAACAGAATAATAGAGTAAGAACCTTGGGGTCTTCTAGTCCAACCCACTGCTCAAACGGGAAACCCTGTACTATTTCAGACAGACGGTGTCCAATCTCTTCTTAAAAATTTCTAGTGTTGGAGCATCCACAACATCTGGGGGCAAGTCGTTGCAGTAATTAATAATTCTAATAGTTCTAATTGTCAGGAAATGTCTCCTTAGTTCTAGGTTGCTTCTCTCTTTTATTAGTTTCCATCCATTGCTTCTTGTCCTGCTTTCAATTGCTTTGGAGAAACTTAATGTATTTCAATTGCTTTGGAGAAACTTAATGTATTTTTCAGTGGAAAAAGGTTTTGCAATGTTATCAAATAATTAATTTCTGCTCCATATTTAGCAATCCTCTGACATTTGATTAACATCAGATAAAAATGGTTCCGGTTTTTCCACTAATTTCATTCCCAGTAAATAACCATATAATTTTTTAATCACTTTCTCATCAGTACCCATCAAGATCTTATCTAAATCAGTCTGCTTATCATAAAATCCCTCTGTTTTAGAATCTTCATCATACCTTGAATGTATTTGCGCATATGAAAACCAATTCATCCTTAAATTAGAGGAAGAACAAGTCAAAGAAACTATGATTGTTTGGGGGAAGAATTTTGGATATGGGATTGATTTAGAGAAATGGCAGAAATTGTGGTCTCAAAATTATAAAATGACAATGTCAACAGCATATAAAGAAAATTTGTATAAGATGTTTTACAGGTGGCACTTTCCTCCGACAAGAATAGCAAGAATGTTCAAGAATAAATCTGAAAAATGTTGGAAATGTCATCAGATACCCGGCTCATATTACCATATGTGGTGGACTTGTGAGGACGCTAGAAAATATTGGACTATAATTCGCATGTGGTTGGAAAAAATGACAAAGAAACATATAGACTTGAAACCAGAGATCTTCTTATTGGGAATTTTACCTGATATATATAGTAAAGATTTGAAATACCTGATTGTAAATGTATTAACAGCGGCCAGGATTGTATTTGCTAAAAACTGGAAGAATGAGAAAATACCATTACAGGAAGAAATTATTAAGAAAATATTGGAATGTGCTGAGATGAGTAGATTGACATTTGAAATCAGAGAGCAAGAGGATAAACAATTCTATGAAATTTGGGATCTTTTTTATAAATGGCTAGATGATAAAATACGATAATAGAATATTTTAGATAGTAAGAAATATCTTTATCTTGTTATTTTGCTATTATTTTGTTAATCGATATTATATTTATAAAGGGTTTTTTTTTTAGGATTGATCTGGTATGATTATATGATTAGTTGAATAATTTGGTTAAAGTATTGTTAGCTCATAAAGCATGAATGATTAAAAGTATAGTCAAAAAAATTTTTTTTTTGTTTAGTGATTATAGGATATATAAGTTTGGATTGATAATATGAGTTGTTATGTAACATAATTGTAACTGGGACTACAAAATGAATGCACAAAAATGATGAACCAACTGACACACTGTATGTAAATATGAGAGGTGTATGTTTTGATGTTTTGTTTGTCTTGTCTGTTTGTAGAAAATTAATAAAAAAAAATTTTTCAAAAAAAAAAAAATGGTTCCGGTTTTTCCAATTTTTGTTTGTTTTCCAGCTTTTCAGCCATGGTGGCATAGTAGTTAGAGTGCAGTACTGCATGCTACTTCTGCTGACTGCCGGCTGCCTGCAATTTGGCAGTTCAAATCTCACCAGGCTCAAGGTTGACTCAGCCTTCCATCCTTCCAAGGTTGGTAAAATGAGGATCCAAATTGTTGGGGGCAATAGGCTGACTCTGTAAACCACTTAGAGATTGTTGAGGGTAAGATGCTAACTCTGTAAACTGCTTAGAGAGGGCTGTAAAAGTAGTGTGAAGCAGTATATAGGTCTAAGTGCTACTGCTATTTTCCTGTATTTCTTTCTTGGGATTTTTGTATCTCATTTTTTTTCTATTTCCATAAACTTGCTATATAAAATACTGTATTTAAATAAGCCTTTCATATGAGCTTTGAAGGTTATATTCAAACAAAGTAAAGATCTTCCATATGTGGAGATAAGAAATATTACCAGGAATACTAGAAATAATATTGAGCAATACGCAATAAAAATAATAATATACAGCATTGCATTTCGAGGGTTAATTACCTGCAAATTAAACATCATACCATCCATTCAAAGTCAAAAATTTGCATGGAAATTTTTCTGTCCCATTTTTTGGAGTAAGCACATTATAATCAGGGAAGCTCATAGCACAACTGTATTATCCTGATATAGTATTTCTAGGACTATAGAATTCCCCAGACAATACTTGATTTCTGAGTGGAGAATCTAACTGTAGATTTCCCTAAAAATCCCTGCTCTGGTCCTAATCCTCTAGCTATAATCTAAAACAGGGAAATCTTGTGATAATATGTGAGAATGACCTTGGAGACAGGAGGAAAAGCTGTAAACAGTGGTGGGATTCAAATAGTTTAACAACCGGTTCTCTGTCCTAATTATTTCTTTCAACAACCAGTTCACAAAACTGCTAAGAAATTTAACAACCGGTTCTCCTGAAGTGGTGAGAATTGGCTGAATCCCACCACTGGCTGTAAACTGAGCAACCAGTGCATAAAGATACTACAGGAAATGCCCAGGTTGAGCCTGAGGAAGGAGTCAAGCATATCATAAGTCTTGAGTCCCTTCATATCCACAAGAGATCTAAGTCCAGCCCACCTTGAATTCTGTTGATTCTTACCTACTGCCAAACTCACTTTGAACTGCCTCAATGCTGATTTCCTGCACTTGATAGATATCTCAGTCCATAGAAGGAAAGGAGCAGTGGTGGTATTCTACCGATTCTGGCATACCGGTCGCGTCGAAGATCAGCTGGCAGAGAACCAGTTTGCTCCAAGTCTCTCCGACGCTCTGCAGTTGGGCCCACCCACCTGCCCCTGCTCCTAGGCCCTTTTTAACCTCTCAGTTGTTTGACTCAGCAGAGCAGATTGCTGTGCAAAACAGTTGAGAGGCACAGTAGCTTAGTTTTTACTGTTTTAACACACGTGCAAAGCACGCATTTGGTGTGCACATGCAATCGCGCAAGTCACACGCTCTCACCCCTGCAGCCATGTTCACCAAGCAACGCTCATAGAACCGGTAGTGGGAACTTTTGAATCCCACCAGTAGAAAAGAGATGTGGGAAGCATTTCAGAAACTCCCTCCACCTTAGTTTTTTCAGAGAGTGAAATAAAAGGAGGAGTAAAATGTACTTTTGACAGCCTGGTGGATTGAACAGAAGAGATGATTCCACCAGGCTGTCAATCATTTGGAAGCCTGCACTCACAAACAAAAAAATCTCCACACCACAAGCCAGGCAAACACCTGGGGACAAACAGATCCCCCCTGATACCTCCAGCTCAAACACACCCCAACCAGGCACCCAGATGAAACCCAGCTTCCTAACTAATGATAGCCGTCCATTTACCCGAAGCCAAGCTGCACTAAAGGCCTCCAATAAAGTAACACAATATTGCCAGCCAATCAAGATACAAAAAGAGCCAAAAAAACAGACAGAAGATATTAGAAGCAGAACACAGCAAACTCCAAGACCAATAAACACAGACCAAGACTCTCAACCAATCAGGATGAAGAAAAAAACCATTCTGACATAGAGATAAGCTGCCCCAAACTTAAATCTGAAACCACTGTAAAAGTCTGACTCACAGACAAACACTGTACAGAAGCCTGATGATGGCAGATGAGATTCTGCTGAAACATTGCTACAACTTTAAAAGCACCACTACTATGATGTGGGAAAATACCCGAACAAAGCTGAATGCCATATATATATATATATATATATACATACAGTATATATATATGTGTGTGTGTGTGTGTGTTTTTTTTCTTAAGTTTTCGTGGGTACTTACATGTATGGCATTCAGCTTTGTTCGGGTATTTTCCCACGTCATTGTAGTTGTTCTTTTAAAGTTGTAGCAACGTTTCGGCAGAATCTCATCTGCCATCATCAGGCTTCTGTATAGTGTTCATCTGTGTGTCAGACTTTTTCAGTGGTTTCAGATTTAAATTTGGAGCAGCCTATTGCTGTGCCAAATGTTTTTTTTTTTCTTCATCCTGATTGGTTGGGAGTCTTGGTCTGTGTTTATTGGTCTTGGAGTTTGCTTTGTTCTGCTTGATTGGTGTTTCTAATATCTTCTGTCTGTTTTTTGGCTCTTTTTGTATCTTGATTGGCTGGCAACATTGTGTTACTTTATTGGAGGCCTTTAGTGCAGCTTGGCTCCAGGTAAATGGACGGCTATCATTAGTTAGGAAGCTAGGTTTCATGGAATCCCACCAGACTGTCAATCATTTGGAAGCCTGCACTCACAAACAAAAAAATCACCACACCACAAGCCAGGCAAATACCTGGGCACAAACAGATCCCCCCTGATACCTCCAGCTCAAACACACCCCAACCAGGCACCCAGATGAAACCCAGCTTCCTAACTAATGATAGCCGTCCACTTACCCAAAGCCAAGCTGCACTAAAGGCCTCCAATAAAGTAACACAATGTTGCCAGCCAATCAAGATACAAAAAGAGCCAAAAATATAGACAGAAGATATTAGAAGCAAAACACAGCAAACTCCAAGACCAATAAACACAGACCAAGACTCTCAACCAATCAGGATGAAGAAAAAACCATTCTGGCACAGCAATAGGTTGCCCCAAATTTAAATCTGAAACCACTGTAAAAGTCTAACTCACAGACAAACACCATACAGAAGCCTGATGATGGCAGATGAGATTCTGCTGAAACGTTGCTACAACTTTAAAAGCACCACTACTATGACGTGGGAAAATACCCGAACAAAGCTAAATGCCAGATATATATATATATATAGACACTGTCTACCATTGACCTCACCCCTTTCCTAAGAGGTCTGTAGGGGGCATGCATAAGCGCACCAACATGCCTACTGTCCCTGTCCTATTGTTTCTTTTATTTTTTTTATTTTTCTTATATGTATCCATGTATTCATAGCTATGTTTTTACTTGTACCTTTACTTAAACAATTGACAAAAATAAATAAAATAAATAAATGCACTCAGATATTGTGACGGTAATATCCTATTGCTTGCTTGCCAGCAAAAAAAGGGGGAAAAATCAGACCAGATGACCTAGTGACCTGTTTTTGACTGGCAATTACTTTTTGAAATGAGAGGAACTGAGGCTTCCTTTATTTTTTTTCCCTATCAAGGAATATTTAAGGCACCCTTTCAATTTTATTTTTGCTGCCTTCTGCTTGTATTTTTTTTAAAAAAAAAATTATGTGAATCAAGTTGTGTCAGTTAACTTCACTGGCTACATTGTGAATGAATACCCTGGCTTAGATGAGCAGAGAGGAGCTTTAAGCCAGACATTGCCTAAAATGTCCTCTCTTTTGGATGTGTCTGAATATTCCTTTGTCAGGGAGTTCTACGCAGAGCTTTCTCCATTTCATAGAAGCTTCAGGAAACTTAGCCAGTCATTTATCCTGAGGAAAAAACCCACATATCTTATCCAGTGAAGAAGTGTTTAGATTTAGCTGTGAGCTTTTGCAGGACATGCTGTCTGAAGAGCGGGGAAAGGAAGAGGAAGAAGAAAGGTAATTTCCCTCGTGATTGTTTCTCAAAAGTGGGAAAGTTCTGTTTCATTTAAAGTAATTTATTTCCCTAAACATAGATTCCCTCAAAATTACACTGTAGTCTGTGTGAAAAATCACACTTCTTCCTTTGTGTGTGCATGCTAGCAGCTTTTACCTTTACAACTTTGGAAAATGCAAATTTGATTAGTCTGTGAGTAAATCCACACTGATCTCATCTATTATTATTCAAGAATTGTCACCTCACACAGGCAATCAACAATTCTCAATTCTTTGCCCACCTCAGCTAAAGAAGCAGCTGAGCTACAGAAAATCCCTAAACTTTCTGACATTCTCTGTGGTGAAGATGAGCAGAAATAGAAGTTCTCCAAATGTAAAAAATATACAATTGGTTGACTTGGAGAGGAGCACGGAGAAAAGAAAATAATAAAATAAGAGGAAGTATTCATGAGACAACCGTGGTGGCTTTTTAACGCCTCATTCCTTAACGTCTGACAGACTGATGTGTGGTGATTCCTTTTGGCAGTAATGAAGGACTTTGTATTTGCTAAACATGATGGAGCAGATCTCAGATTAGGTAACAAAAGGAAATATCCAGTTACATCCAGGCAAACAAAGAATGCAAAAACTAAAAAAAAAATGTGTCTGTGTGTTTTATAAATGATAAAAACTTCATGCCATTAAGAACTGGGAAGAAAATTAAATGTGTCTCTTGTTAGGCTCAAATTATTTATCTTCTGCTCTGATATGTTTCTATAGCAACAGGAGAAATCTTATGCATTAGCACACTGGGAGATTTTGGAACCGGAGGCATTTCTAATAAGTGCAAATTAATTTAGAACACAATTCTACCCTCTAGTGGAATTCTATAGAAGGCTGCAGAGAAGGGACTTCTTCGCACAATCAATTTTTTAAAAAAAGAATTTTATTGATTTTGTACAGACAAAAAAGACAAACAAAACATTACAACATCAACTCTCATATGCATATCCAGCGTGTTGGTTGGTTCATCAGTTTTGTGCATTCATTTTGTAGTCTCAATTACAATTATATTACATAACAACTCATATTGTCAATCCAAACTTATATATCCTAATATCGCTATTAAAAAAAAAACAACTTTTGACTATACTTTTAATCATTCATGCTTTATAAGATAACAATACTTTAAATAATTTATTCTGTAACAAATCCTATAATCATACCAAATCAATCCTAAAAACACTTTATAAATATAGTATACTGTCTAACATTCTAAATATTCTATTATCGTGTTTTATCATCTAGCCATTGATAAAAAAGATCCCAAATTTCATAAAATTGTTTATCCTCTTGCTCTCTAATTTCAAATGTCAATCTACTCATCTCAGCACATTCCAATATTTTCTTAATAATTTCTTCCTGTAATGGTATTTTCTCATTCTTCCAGATTTTAGCAAATACAATCCTAGCCGCTGTTAATACATTTACAATCAGGTATTTCAAATCTTTACTATATGTATCAAGTAAGATTCCCAATAAAAAGATCTCTGGTTTCAAGTCTATGTGTTTCTTTGTCATTTTTTCCAACCACATGCGAATTTTAGTCCAATATTTTCTAGTGTCCTCACAAGTCCACCACATATGGTAATATGAGCCAGGTATCTGATGACATTTCCAGCATTTTTCAGATTTGTTCTTAAACATTCTTGCTATTCTTGTCGGGGGAAAGTGCCACCTGTAAAACATCTTATACAAGTTTTCTTTATATGCTGTTGACATTGTCATTTTATAATTTTGAGACCACAATTTTTGCCATTTCTCTAAATCAATCCCATATCCAAAATTCTTCCCCCAAACAATCATAGTTTCTTTAACTTGTTCTTCCTCTAATTTAATTCCCAGTAAATAACCATATAATTTTTTAATCACCTTCTCATCAGTACCCATCAAGATCTTATCTAAATCAGTCTGATTATCATAGAATCCCTCCGTTTTAGAATCTTCATCATACCTTGAATGTATTTGCACATTTGAAAACCAATTCATCCTTATACCTTGTTTCTCTAAGTTTTGAATCGATTTAAGTTCACCCTTTTCATCCAATAGTTCCCCATATCTAACTGTTTGTTCCTTCTTATAAATTATAGGATAGGAAAATGCTTCAGTAGTCGATAACCAAACTGGAATTTTCAAATAACATTGTCTTTTTATCTTCTCCCAGTTTAACCACAACGACTCCCGTATATAATGTCTTCTAAAGTAACCCTATGTTTTAGTTCCCTTATACCATAAAAAAGCATGCCAGCCCAACAGCAAATCATGACCTTCTAGTGTCAACAATCTAGCCTTTCTTAATGTTATCCATTCTTTGACCCACATCAAACTTGCAGCTTGATAATACAATTCCCAATTAGGCAGGCCAAAACCTCCTCTAATTCTAGCGTCTTGCAAAAGCTTTAGCTTTATTCTTGCTTTTTTATCTTGCCATATAAACTTCAACATGATTTTATTTAAATCTTCAAAATAGTCTTTTCCAAGCCTAATTGGTATTGTCTGAAACAGAAATAGAATTCTGGGTAAAATATTCATCTTAATTGTTGAAATTCTCCCTATTAATGACAATTGCAAGTTTTCCCATTTCTTCAAGTCTGTAGCTATCTGTTGTTTAAGTTTCATATAATTATTCTCTTTTAATGTGCTACAACTTGCTGTCAAATATATCCCCAGATACTTAACCTTATTCGTAACTTGGATTTTCAAGAGGTCTGCCAGTTCTTCTCTTTGTCTCAGTAACATGTTCTTTGTCAAAATCTTTGTTTTATCTTTATTTATTTTCAAACCAACCATCTCACCATATGTCTCTATCTTTTCCAATAACTTTGGAGCTGTTTCTAGCGGATCTTCCAGAATAAAAGCTAAATCATCAGCAAAAGCTTGTAGTTTGAATTCTTCCTTTTTAATTTTCATTCCTTTTATGCTTTTATCATCCCTAATATTTCTATTCAACACTTCCAAAGTCAACACAAATACCAAAGGAGATAGGGGACATCCTTGTCTTGTGCCTTTTCTAATATTAATAAAGTCTGTAAATTCTCCCTCCATCATTACCTTTGCTGCCTGTTTATTGTATATGGCTTCTATTGCTTGAATAAATTTTCTGGCAAAACCCATCTGTTCCAATAGTAATAACATAAATCTCCAGTTCATGTTATCAAATGCCTTTTGAGCATCTAGGAATATCAAAGCCATTTGCTTTTCAGGATGAGCCTCATAGTATTCCAAAGTATCCAAGATTACTCTCATGTTGTCACTGATTTGTCTCTTTGGCAGAAATTCATTTTGATCTGGATGGATAAAATTATTTAAATATTTTTTAAGTCTTTCTGCTAAAATTGAAGCAAAAATTTTATAGTCTGCATTCAATAATGAAATAGGTCTATAGTTCTTAATTTGCAATGGGTCAGCCTCTTCTTGTTATGTTCTGTGCATGGGTGCAAGGATGGAGACGAGCCAGTGAAGTGAACTTCAAACTCTTTATTTACATGTGAAAACAGCTCAGCTCAATGGCCACAATGGGCCCCTTTATATAAGCAACTCTTAACTTATTTAACCAATGAAAACACAGGGAGCGCTAGCTCCATTAACCAATGGGAGAGGCTCGTTAATAGCTAATCAGATTCTCCTGAACGGACCAATCCGATGTCGCTATTATCGGCCAATCAGTTTGCTTCAAGCTCTTAATAATCTTTATTAAGTATTTATTGATTAACAACACCCCTTCCCCCCGGGTTCCTTTTAAGGGGTGCGGTCACGTAGTCTTTGAGGTAGGCAGGTTGTTTTGATTGTCTATTAGATTTTTGTTGTCCTCCCGGTATTTGGCTACAGTCTTGTTGGGGTAGGACGTTATCTGGTGAAGAGGGTGCCTCCCGTTCCGCATTCGAATTTTCATCGTCGCTACTGCTCTCAGCATCTCTTTGAGGCGAGGCCACCCCCATTCCGGATCCATCACGTGCTGCCTCTGAGCGGTCATTACTACCGCTTAAACTTTCTGCCGCTTCGAATTCAGCTTCCTCGCTATCTCCTCCCCCCCTCGGTTTGGAAATCAGGGGGCTCGGAGATCCCCGACTGTAGCCTTGAATGCAGCTGATCAATATGGCGCTTCAATATTCTATCATCACGACATTTCACATGGTATGATCTAGGGCCGGTTACTGGTACTATAGTTGCCTGGACCCACAACGGATCGCCCAAAAAGTTCCTAGAGAAAACCAAATCGCCTACCTGGAAATTGCAACATTTCCCGCTGGAACCGTGTGGTTTTTCAGGTTCATATGATGGATGTAAACGGTCGAGGTGGGAGCGGAGCTTCCGTCCCATTAATAACTAGGCGGGAGTTTTATTGGTGACGCTGTGCAGAGTGATATGCTGCAAAAGGAGTATCCGGTTAATCTTGTCTTCTATATCGCCATAGTCCATTTTATGCAAGGTTTTCTTGACGAATTGTACCATGCGCTCGCCCTTCCGTTGGCCGCAGGATGCGTCAGCAAAGTCAGCGCATGGCGAATACTGCGGTCCGCCAGGTACTATTCGAAGGACAGAGTAGTAAATTGTGGCCTGTTGTTGGATACTAGAACGTCTGGTAATCCATGTGTCGCAAAGAGTCTGTCTAGTCTCCTGATGACTGATTCGGTTGTTGTATTACTCATTTCATGGATTTCAAGCCAGTTCGAGTAGGCATCCACCGTTAATAAGAATGTGTGTCCCTTGGTAGGACCCGCAAAGTCCAGATGAATACGGGACCATGGTCCCCTTGGAGTTTCCCATTCAGTTGGGGTTGCTTTTGGCGGGGCGTTGCTTACTTCCTGGCATTTGTGACAAGCTTTTACCCATGTCTCTATCTGCTTGTCAATACCCGGCCACCATGCGTAGCTTCGTGCGAGGGCTTTCATACGCACGATGCCGGGGTGGCCATCGTGCAAAGTCCTTAGTATTGCTGGTCGCAACCGCTCTGGGATGACAACTCTATCACCCAGATAATGCAGCCCTTTTGGGAAAATAATTCCATTTGCCGATTCTTGAATGGGGCGTAGTCGTCAGGTATTTGGTCCAACGGCCATCCCCGCTCGACCCAATTGAGGACTCATGCTAAAATGGGGTCGCGTTTCGTTTCCATCATGACATCTCGGGCTGTTAATGGTGGCGTTCGAAGTGTCTTGATCTGCAGTGTTGTAACTGTCGGAGCGGGGTCATCAATGGTCTCTGGAAGAGGTGCACAGCTCAATGCGTCGGCGTGGGGAATGGCCTTCCCCGGGTGATGTTGCAACTTGTACTTATATGCCGCCAGGAATTCTGACCAGCGGGTCATTCTGGGAGATAATATACACGGTGTTGGCCTATCTCCTGCTATTATTCCCAGGAAAGGTTTGTGGTCAGTCACTGTGGTAAAGGCTCGGCCATACACATATTCATGAAATCTCTTAACTGCGGATATTATAGCAAGGGCCTCCTTATCAATTTGACTGTAATTGCGTTCTGCTTTTGACAACGTCTTTGAGAAATAGGCAACAGAGGCTTCATTACCGTTTGGTAAAACGTGGCTTAAAATGGCGCCTACTCCAAATGGGGATGCATCACACGTGATCGTTAAAGGCAAAGTCTCGTTATACTGCATCAGAACAGCATCAGAAGTCAATAAAATTTTTACATGTCGAAACGCCTGTTCTTCTCTGTGTCCCCATACCCAGGTTGCTTTTTTGTCCAATAAACGATATAGGGGTTCAGCTACGGTTACTTTCTGAAGCAGGAAAATGTTATAAAAATTGATAAGGTCCAGAAAAGCCTGGAGGTCGGCCTTGTTCCGGGGTTTTGGGGCATTCTTGATTGCCCTGAGTTTGTTATCGGTGGGGTGAATGCCTTGACTATCAATTAAATATCCCAAAAATTCTACACGATCCGTACATAAATAACACTTGTTTTTTTTAACTTTGAGACCTGAGTCTTTAAATCTCTGGAGAACCAACCTCAGGGGTTCCTTTAATATTTTCCTAGTTGGGGCAGCGATTAACATATCATCAAAATATGGGACAACACCTTTTATCCCTTGTAATAGCCTTTCCATCAAGCTTTGAAAGATTCCCGGGGCAACGCTCACACCGAACTGGAGTCGGTTGCATTTAAACGCACCTCTGTGCGTAATAATTGTCTGGGTCTCTGCCATTTTTTTGTCAACAGGCAGTTGTTGGTATGCCTGGGCTAAGTCTAGTTTAGCGAAGACTTTTCCGCCCCCCAGGGAATGGAGGTACCGGGTTAGCGTTTTGTTGAAGGGCGTGGTTCAGGGTGGCTCGGTAGTCCCCACAAATTCTTATTGATCCATCCGGCTTGATGGGTGTTACGATTGGGGTTTCCCAGGGAGAGTGATCGGTTGGTTATAACACACCCTGAGCTCTTAATTTATCAAGCTGCTCGTCAATCTTTGGTTTAAGGGCAAATGGAACTCGACGAGGCTTAAGGCGGATGGGAGTTATTTCGGGATTGAGGTTAAATGATATCGGGGTCCCCTTTGTACTCGCCTAATTTTTCTGCGAAGATGTCCTGGAATTCATGGACGAGGTCTTCTTCCCAATCGCTGCTGCAGGTTCGGTGAATGCCGGCTACTTCAATTCCAAGTGGAGCGAACAATTGGAGGCCTAACAAACTAGGCCGATCCTTGTCGATTACAGTCAGGGGTAGAAATGCTGTATGGTTCTTAAACGATACCTAGACCCGGCTGGATCCAACGACCGGGATTCGATTTCCTTGGTAGTCCTTGAGTATGAGTCTTTGGAATCTGAGGTCTTGCCTCTGGATAGTGGGGATGAGCTGCTTGAGGGTCTTCCAGGAAACCATCGAGAGAGACAATCCTGAATTGACTTCCATCAGGCAGGGCTGGTTTTCGATGGCCACTTTCACTCGGATCTTTTTGGCGTCAAGAGATGAGGCGTGACCGATCGTGATCGTTTGGTGAGCCTCTTCTCGCTTCATTGGGTGGTTTAGGGTTTTGTTTCTTTAGGAGTGGTTGTTCCATTGGTGGTTCACGGGTTCTTGCTTCACAGGACAACTTCCCGTCAGTTGGTGATAGTTAGCCCCCCTTGAGGGCTGGCTGGGTCCTGGCTTGCTTCTACAGACCTGTCCGATATGGCCTCTTTTCCCTACACACATGGCAGAGCTCGTTGAGAAATTTGCATTCTGACTGGTGTTGGCTTGCTCCACACCCAGCGCATTGGTACTGCGATTTCTGGCATTGGTCTCGTTCGGACTGAAGTTGATGGACCTCTTCCTCATCGCTTTCTGACGACGATTCGAAGTCCTCATGGTGGGTTGTATCTAGCTGTCCCTCTGACTGAGGTGAAATTTCGCAGGCTCGTTGGTGAACCGGTGCGTGTGTACAGCGCATTTGGGCAGCCAACTTCCTGGTTGCTTCTGCTGCAGTAGCTTCAGCGATGACATCTTTAAGGCTAATGTCGCCCTTCGCCGTTAGTTTACTCTGAGTGCCTGGTGCATCTAATCCCAGAACTATTCGGTTTCTTAGGGCTTCTTCTAAGTTGGTAAACTTGCATAGGCCTCCCAGATTCCGGAGATCTGCGATGAAATCAGCAACACTTTCGCTCTTCTGCTGACTTCTCTGATAAAATTCATGCCTTCTCACGAGCGTTGGCACGGTCGGTGCGTAGTGAGCTCTCAGCAGTGGTTCGAGGACGTCCCAGTCCAGAGACTTTACTTCTGCCAGTTTTGCTAGTGCCTTGGCCATCTTGAATACGGTTGGACCGCAATGAGTTAGGAATACCGCTCGTTTCTTTCCGGTATTGGCATCCTTCAAATTGTTGGTTTCCAGAAACATCTGGAAGCGATCCATATATGAGTCCCAGTCTACTTGTGCCCGGTCGAATGGAGCGGGTGGTATGACACTGCCGGACATGGTTCTGGCATTGGTGCGTTTCAACCACATGCTCTGTTATCGCTCTGTAGTGTTCAGTCAGCTCTGACGTCTCCACATTCCACCCTCGTCACCAATGTAATGTTCTGTGCATGGGTGCAAGCATGGAGATGAGCCAGTGAAGTGAACTTCAAACCCTTTATTTACATGTGAAAACAGCTCAGCTCAATGGCCACAATGGGCCCCTTTATATAGGCAACTCTTAACTTATTTAACCAATGAAACACAGGGAGCGCTAGCTCCATTAACCAATGGGAGAGGCTCGTTAATAGCCAATCAGATTCTCCTGAATGGACCAATCCGATGTCGCTATTATCGGCCAATCAGAAGTGCAGGGCCAGAACCCTGCACTTTGCTTCAAGCTCTTAATAATCTTTATTAAGTATTTATTGATTCACAACACTTCTTTTGGAAGAAAATTAAATAATCAAAAGGAGCATAAAAATATATGTAAGAGAAAATTCAATCTGGTTACCTACAAAGTCACACTAAAGTCCCCCAAAAAAAGTAAGAAAAAGGAAAAAAAACCCAAGCCTCAATTTGACATCACTTTAAAAAACGCCGCTCATACAGTTTTTGTCAAAAAAAAAAATCTCACAGGTTTCTTCTGTATTCAGGGTGCCCTTTCAAATCTCAGCGAATTTACAACAAAAAAGAAGTTTCTCACCCAGCCGACACACTTCCAGCCACTTTCTTTCCTGAGCTGTCCCGACTTCAGCAGCTATGGAGCCTGCCTCTCTGCCGCCAGCAAAAGGGCTTCTCCCGGATCAAACCAGAGATTTCGCGATTTCTCTGGGATCCTGGGACTGTGTCCTTCATGATCACCATCTCTACAGGATGGTTTAGGTCCGTTGGGACCAACCAGGGGCGAAAATATCGGCTGCGATCTCAGAGCCCTGAGATAGCTGTATCGCTGAAACGAAGCTCCGCCTTCTCCTCTTCACACAATCAATTTTACAGTGTCTGCTGTTTTATTTATTTATTTGTTTGTTTGATTTGATTTGATTTGATTTGATTTGATTTGATTTGATTTGATTTGATTTGATTTGATTTGATTTGTCACTCGCTTACAAGATAATGGGCATAAGTATAAACATAGTTATGAATGAATTAAAATGGATACATATAAGAAAAATAAAAAGAAACAATAGGACAGGGATGGTAGGCACGTTGGTGCGCTTATGCACGCCTCCTACAGACCTCTTAGGAGTGAGATCAATCATAGACAGTCTAAGGTTAAAGTTTCTGGGGTTTGGGGAAGAAATCACAGAGTCAGGTAGAGTATTCCGGATATTGACCGCTCTGTTGCTGAAGTCAAATTTCCTGCCATCAAGTTTGGTGTGGTTTACCTTGAGTTTGTATCTATTGTTTGCTCTTGTATTGTTATGGTTGAAGCTGAAGTATTCATTGACAGGTAGGACATTGCAATGTATGATCTTATATACTATACTTAGATTTGACCGAAGGAGGCATAGTTCTAGGTTTTCTAGCTCTAGAATTTCAAGTCTGGTGGCATAAGGTATTCTGCAACGAGTAGAGGAGTGGAGATCTCTTCTTGTGAAATATTCTCAACTGTGTTAATATCAGATACGTCATGTGGGTTCCAGACTGATGAGCTGTATGGCTAAATTTACCAAAGTGTTTCCTCAAAGCTCTGTAGCCTGCTCTTTTACACCAAAGGCATTACTCTAATGACAGTATTATAGAAATGCAATGGAGTGAATGAAGATTTTTATACAAATTAAATTAATATTTCTTGCAATATTCTGCATTTAGACACAATTGTATTACACAAAGGGTCCATCCCTGAGGATACCTGGGGGAGGGGTGTCTCCCAATACAATGGATGCACCCACAGCACAAAATACCTCATCAACCTCCTCCTCCGCTTCTTCCTCCAATAATCAACTTTTCCTGCCTTTTAAAATGAAACCCTGGAGTTGTCAGCATTGCTCAGGATTTATCACTCCCTGTAACTTGGTTACTTTTCCAGCATACAACTATGCAGTGGTGGGATTCAAAATTTTTACTACCGGTTCCATGGGTGTGGCTTGGTGGGCATTGCAGGGGAAGGTTACTACAAAATCCCCATTCCCTCCTCATCCCACTAACCTGCTTTCCAGTTCTGTTCTCCTGTGCAGGGCAACAAAACAAGACCTACCCAATCAGCTGGGACTCAGGAGGCAGAAAATAGATGGGGACAGGGCCAGTCAGAGGTGGTATTTGCTGGTTCTCCAAGCTACTCAAAATTTCGGCTACAGTTCTCCAGAACTGGTCAGAACCTGCTGAATACCACCTCTGCAACTATGGTGTTGAGAAACTGGGGAGATCATCACCCAGTTGTAAAATTTCATTCATTCACTCATTCAATTTCTGTAGCCACACATCTCACCAGATTATCTCTGGGCAGCCTAATTGTTATAACATCTTCACTTTCTTTTATGGAGAAATTATGGTAGTATAGGGTGCATCCATATAAAAATATGTGCCAGTTTGAAAATAGCCTCCAAGCTCCGAACTGATTTTTTTTTTCCAATGCTATTGTGTTTTTGTCTTCCTCCCTTTCTGCCTCATCTTTCTCATTAAAGGAGACTTTTGCTGTACTCTCCCCAATTCTTAAGCGTCAGGTCCTTCAAGGAGGATGCTAGTCCCCCTTCAATAATAATCGAAACAAAAAAGTTAAGGTGGAATGAACAAATCTGGAGAAAGGTAAGACAACGACAAATCCTCATACAAACAAGAGGTTGTACAACTTGCCTGATGGTGTAAACAGAACAATCTAGAACTAAACACACTCAAAACCATAGAAACGGTGGTAGACTTTAGGAGAAACCCTCCCATGCTACCACCTTTTACAATGCTAGACAACATAGTATCAACAGCAGAGACCTTCAAATTTTGTTGGCAGCAAATCATGAATTTATCTGGTATTGTCGAGGCTTATCTGTGTTCCTGGTGTCTTCCCAACTGTGTGAGTTTTGCTGTACTTTCAAGTCTGAAAGTCTTTTTCCTGCCCTGTCAAGTTAATTACTGCAGCTTGGTTTATTTGGATTTTTAGTTACAGTCTGTATGTACCTTGTTTGGACTGAATTTTCTCCAGTTAAAGGCCATTCCTGGGAGGTTTTTTCTCTAGCTGAAGGTACCTGGGGCAAAGTTGGAGATAATAAAGGGACTCTTCTTGCTTGTTTGATTGTGTTGCCTTTGTGCCATGCCCCGGTTCATCACACTGCCTATAGAGCCAGCCATGACCCCATAGGAATCTGACAACAGCCAATAGAATATTAAAGGACATGTTCTTGCACAGCAACAGAAGGCTCAAATACAAAACCCCAAAAAGGTATAAAAACCCACTCACTCTCACCTCCATTTTTGTCAGCTGTCCCAGAACTCCATGTTGGTATGTGTGTTGGTTCTATTCACCAATAAACAGAACCTTTCTTTCCAATCAACCTCCATTCTATTCCCAGCTTGGAACCCGAACTGGATTTTTTTTTTTTCCAACAAGGGAAGTTGAACCGATTTGTAGTAAACTTAATATAATCCCTAGGTTCCAGCAGGGAAGACAATTATAGCTGGTTTGAGGGGACAAAAGTTGTGATGTGGAAGTGCACAAAGAAAACTGCACTCTTTTTGCTTAAGAAGGAAAACAAGCATGCACTAAACAAAACTACGTACTGCATTTTCACAGTGTTACACAATGAAAGAAAGTTTTGGACAAAAATTAAGCAAAAGAGCATATCAACTGCTATCTGCACACCAAACCTATAAATATCTATCCAAACAGATGTTCCAATCATTAAATGCTTGTACAAATATAGAAATAGAGATGGGTTTGTTGGACCACTGTGTAATTTCACAGAGAGTGTCCTTCCAGCATTGTTATTATCAATCTTTTTTGAGCTCATAAAAGCATTGAATATTCATTTCTGTGGTCTTCCTGATCATTTGCAAACATTTGATTTATGACACAAAAGAATATGAAATTCTACAAAATCCATGATGCTCCAAAAGAAACTCAGTATGTGAAAATCTGTTGTCCAAAAGGAACCCATTTATGGCAGATATATAGTGATAACATATCACTATACAGGTAGTGATGGTTCAAAGTTACAACAGCATTGAAAAAAGTGACTTATGACCATTTTTCACACTTATAACTATTGCAGCATCTACAACTATTGCAGGTCACGTGATCAAAATTCAGATGCTTGGCAACTGGTTCATATTTATGACAGTTACTGGGTTCTAAGGTCAAGTGATCAACTTTTGCAATCTTCTGACAAGCAAAGTCAATGGGGAATCCAAAATTCAACCATGTTACTAATTTAATAAATGCAATGATTCGCTTCTCAACTGTGGCAAGAAAAGTTGTAAAAATGGGACAAATTCACTTAACAAATGTTTCACTTAGCAACATAAATTTGGGCTCAATTATGGTTGTAACTCAAGGACTACCTGTACAAACACACCACAGGGCCCTGCAGAAGGGAACATTGTGGTCACAGCCTAAGAAAGATTACCTAGCCCTGCTTTAAACAAAGACTTGCTGAGTGCTGTGGCCATTTTTCCATTTCTAGTGGAACTGCATGAATGTGAATCTTACCAGCTTCTTGCAGGTTGTAGATTACAGGAGGAAAAGACTTCAGAAAGACTTCAGCATTTGGATTTATATATCACCCCATAGCATTTTACAGCATTCTCTGGGTGGTTTGCAATGTAGAAGCATTATTTATACAGTATATTGCCCCCAACAATTTGGGTCATCATTTTATGGACCTCGGAAGGATAGAATGCTGAATCAACCTTGAGTCTGCTCAGCATTGAACTCCAGGCTGTGGGCAGAGTTTGCCTGCAACACTGCACTTTAACCATTGCACCACCAGGGCTCTTTATATCATAATATTGTAGAAAGTTAGGACCTTCCCCCTGTCCTAGAAGAATGAAATATTTTGAGAAATATTAAAAAGGCATAGTAGTGGTGCTTTTAAAGTTGTAGCAACGTTTCAGCAGAATCTCATCTGCCATCATCAGGCTTCTGTATAGTGTTCGTCTGTGAGTTAGACTTTTACAGTGGTTTCAGATTTAAATTTGGGGCAGCCTATTGCTGTGTCAGAATGGTTTTTTCTTCCTCCTGATTGGTTGAGAGTCTTGGTCTGTGTTTATTGGTCTTGGAGTTTGCTGTGTTCTGCTTCTAATATCTTCTGTCTATATTTTTGGCTCTTTTTGTATCTTCATTGGCTGGCAACATTGTGTTACTTTATTGGAGGCTTTTCGTGCATCTTGGCTTCGGGTAAATGGACAGCTATCATTAGTTAGGAAGCTGGAGTTTGCTGTGTTCTGCTTCTAATATCTTCTGTCTGTATATAGATAGATAGATAGATAGATAGATAGATAGATAGATAGACAGACTTTTACAGTGTAAAAGTCTAACTCACAGATGAACACTATACAGAAGCCTGATGATGGCAGATGAGATAGATAGATAGATAGATATATGGATCTTTGGTTCTCAGATCACTCTGAGAAGCACAGAGCTGAAGACCAAGCCTGAAGATGATGAATGAGACTTCATTGAAACGTTGCCTAGATACTTCCAATCTTACGCAGGAATACCCGCGAGAACCTCAGAAAATAAATATATATATATATATATATTTGTTTTCTGAGGTTCTCGCGGGTATTTGTATGTGGATCTTTGGTTATTCGGGTTTTCTCCCGCATAAGATTGGAAGTATCTAGGCAACGTTTCGATGAAGTCTCATTCATCATCTTCAGGCTTGGTCTTCAGCTCCAAGCCTGAAGATGATGAATGAGACTTCATCGAAACGTTGCCTAGATATTTCCAATCTTACGCGGGAGAAAACCCGAATAACCAAAGATAGATAGATAGATCGATAGATAGATATTATATTATATTATATTGTATTGCATTGCATTGCATTGCATTGCATTGCATTGCATTGCATTGCATTGCATTGCATTGCATTGCATTGCATTGCATTGCATTGCATTGCATTGCATTGCATTGCATTATATTATATTATATTATATTATATTATATTATATTATATTATATTATATTACCCAAAAGGGGAGTGTGTTAGGAATAACAAGGTTACCTAACTTAGTTTGGGTAAAGTAATATATATAAACTATGATTGTAAGTTAGTGTGTGTCACTTTAACTGCAAAGCATGTAATTTTGGGTGCGGCTGTAAAACCGCCATAAGAGAGAGCAAGAGAGCTTACTGTATTGCTGGCTTACTGAATTGCTTGCTGACAATGATGGCTTGATGGTTCCCTGCTGCTGCTGCTTTTGCTGAAGGAAGAAAGGAGGTTTGATTTTCTTCATATCTCTACTATGAGAAGATTTATTACTGGACTGATATTTGTAAGTTTACTGACCTCTTTTTCGACACTGGACTTTGCAACTGAATAATCCCCAGATGGACTGAACTAGTGAATGATATATGGACTGTTTGACTATGCTAAAACTCTTACTGGAATAAACTATTTAACTAGCACAGTGTATCTGTTTTACTGAGTGTAAGCTACAAACATGTTTATCTCACATATTTGCCTGCCTGGCTGACTGCCATGCAGATTCTGCTAGGGTGTATCCCTAACAGCTTCAATCAAACTTGATGCAGACAAACATGACCCCACATGGCCCCATGGGAGTCTGACTACAACCAATAGAATACATGTTCTTGCACATTCTCAACTCCATGTGGTCAGCTGCATCAGAACCATGTGCTTGATGGTTCTGCTTCATTAGACCATCTTTCCAATCAGCCTCCATGTTTCCAGTCTTTCTCTCCACTTGAAACTGAACCAGATGGACATTTCTTCCAACAACAGGATCTTACAAATCTAAAATCGCCTTTCCTTCACCTTCACAGGCCAAGAAATTAAGGAAAGTACCTTCTTAGACTTTTGCCATGTCACATTGCTCTTGTGGGCTCAGGTGCCTCTTATCTAACCATTGCCTTATTTACGGCTCTTCCTCCTGTCTCTCAATATCATTTTCACATACCATTTCAGAGGCTGCCTTCTCCAACCAGTACCTGCCCAACCTCTTGGAACTTCTAGGATGAACTACATAGAGTCCCACATTTCCAAAATGTTCCAGTGTACTGAAGCGAGGAAGCACTGCTTTTTCAAGACAGCACCAATGCATTGGAACAGCTTTCTGACAGAAAGCAGGCTGGCCCCACCACCATTGGTTTTTAAGAACAATGTGAAAAACAATTAACAAAATAACAGAGTTGGAAGAGACCTTAGAAGTCTTCTGATCCCCTGGTCAAGCCTGTGGTCCTATACCATCTCAGACAAATGGCTATCCAGTTTGTTTTTAAAAGTCTATAGTGATGGAGCACCCACAACTTCTGAAGACAATTCGTTCCACTGGTTGATTGTTCTCACCATTAGGGATTTTCTCCTTAGTTCTAGGTTGCTTTTCTCCTTAGTTCTAGGTTGCTTCTTTTCGTGCTTAGTTTCCATATATTATATTAATATTAGTTTCCAAATATTAGCCTCAGACTGCCTATTGTCTGACCTCACCCCATTCCTAAGAGGTCTGTAAAAGGCATGCATAAACGCACCAACGTGCCTACCATCCCTGTTTTAATGTTTCCTTTTATTCGTATCTATTTCGTATATTAATAATCACGTTTATATTTATTTATGTCATCAAATGCATGCTTGACAAAATAAATAAAGAAATACCGCTTCTCGTCTTGCCTTCTGGTGCTTTGGAAAATAGGTTGACCCCTCTTCTTTGTGGCAGCTCCTTAAATATTGGAACACTGCTATCATGTTACCCCAGTCCCTCTTTTCATTAGACTATTGCAATTCCTGCAACTATTCTTCATATGTTTTAGCCTTCAGTCCCCTTCTCATCTTCGTTGATCTTTTCTATAGTCTTTCCAAAGTATCAACATATTTTTTATATTGTGGTGACCAAAACTGGATGCAGTATTCCAAGTGTGGTTTTACCAAGGCCTTCTAAAACAGTACTTATTTTAGAGGTCTTTCCTCAAGTTTCTACCAGGTCCCGTATTGTTCTTTCTTTCTCCCTCATTCTTTGCTTTTTATTTGATATGCTTACTTTTGTGGTCATTTGTTGTTTGTTTGTTGATTGGTTTTTACCTGTGATTGCGATTGGTTTTAATTTGTGTTTGTTGTGCACAATGCAGGCTGCTGATTGAGAAAGAGGCAGAAGTTTGATAAATAAACAAACAAACAGCATCTGGTGCAAGTCTCATTAACATCACACTAACAATATTTGCAATTTGTGTTGCTCTGATTTCCTTACTACTATCCTCTCTGGACCAGTGGTTGGATTCAACAATTTTTATTCTGGTTCTGTGGGCATAGCTTGGTGGGCGTGGCATGGCTTGGTGGGCATGGCAGGGGAAGGTTACTGTAAAATCTCAATTCCCTCACCACCCCACTAACCTGCTTTCCAGCTCTGTTCTATTCTGTTTGGTTTTAGATGGGGGTAGGGCCAGTCAGAGGTAGTATTTGCCGGTTCTCCAAACTACTCAAAATTTCCACCGGTTTACAAAGTCAGTATATTGTCCCCAGTAAAATCTGGGCCCTCATTTTATTGACCTTGGAAGGATGGAAGGATGGTCAACCTTGAGTCTGTTAGGATTGAACTGCAGGTAGTGAGCGGAGTTAGCCTGCAATACTACACTCTAGTCTAACCACTGCACTATCAAACTATGAACCACAGCTTCTAGGATCTCATTTGCTTTTTTTTTTTTTTAAGTGTAACCATGGGATGGGGAATAAAATGCAACTCAAAGAAGAGCTGAGTAAGAAGCTAGGTTAACATTTTAACTACCTTCCATTCTGCTATCTGCTCTTGAAAATAAACTTTATTCGTGATTTAGAACATTGTACACCAAAGGCAAATAACAGCTTACGTGACAGGTCATCTGAAATCATGGCACAGAGGAAAGGTTTAAATCTAAATCCTTAGCATTTTAATAAGTAGCCCTTAATAATCTTATCAGACATACAGTATTCAAAAACATACAATCTGAGCAACATTCAAATTCTTCATCACATTGTTTCTCTCTTTTGACTTTTTCTAATTATTGCAGCTCTTTTGAACGAACAATCATAGCCTGAAAAATGACAAGTCCAAGAATGAATTGTGCGCATTGACCTTACCCCTCTATTTCCCCCCAAGCCTCCAGCTTTGGAACTGATATTAAGAGTTTTTGTTTGAAGAATAGCTTCCTCTTGCATTTAAATTAGGAATTAATTAAACCATGGTTTAATTGGTTTAACCTTGGCTCCCTTACCAGGGCAGAAAGCCCACACTCTTTTTCACTCTCACCCTCAAAGGCAGCGCAGTGGCTCCACAGTTAAGACTGTTAAGTTCTCAGGTTCGGAACCAGACCTCCACACAACAGTATAAGCTCCTGTTCCTTGCCCCGGCTCCTGTCCACCTAGCTATTTGAAAGTGTTGTGGCTCATCAGATGAGTCAGAGGATCAGAGAAAATGGAGGGCGTGCCTGGGTTACCACCAGGGCCTACAGAAAGCTCTGAGGAGCAGGAGGTCTCAGAGCCAGATGCAGAGCAGGGCCCATCTACTCATGCTCAGTGGAGAGACAGCTGTTTTGGGAGCATGAGCTGAGCGAGGGGGAGGAACAGCTGGGGCCTGTCCCAGATGCGCATATGCACAGAGAAGTGCGGAGAGGAGACCAATGTAGAACTGAGGGTCAGCTATCCATGGAAAAGAAGGAGACATTAACAAGCTCCTCCCTGGCTGGGATATAAGAAGGAGGGGTGTGGGAAGCGTGGTTGTCGGAGGCAACCATTCATGTTCCAGAAGAGTTCCCTCCAGCAGATTTCTTGCCAGGATTTCCTTGCCACTAGCCAGGTTAGTAAGGATTCTTTGTGTTGGGATTGAAGTGCTAATTGAGGCTCCCTGCTGGGAACTCAGAGACTGCTATGGCTTGTGAATCACCTAAGGATGTGTGTGTCGTGGAGCTTTGTCAATGAATGCTATGTATTCCTGACTTTCTAAATTAAAAGGGATTTCTCCTCATGAGTAGGATGTTGAATGGAGCTGGGTCACATCAGAAAACATGCAAATGTGAGTAGATAAATAGGTTCCACTTTGGTGGGAAGGTAACAGCACTCATGATGATGTCATGATGGCCACATGACCATGGAAATGTCTTCAGACAGCACTGGCTCAATGGCCTTGAAATAGAGATGAGCACTGCCCCTTATAGTCAGCAACAACTAACAGAGGACCTTTACCTCTAGGTCAATCAAATGGGCTTCCAAGCAGTGGTGGAATTCAAATTTTTTTACTACCGGTTCTGTGGGCATGGCTTGGTGAGCGTGGCAGGGGAAGATTACTACAAAATCCCCATTCCCTCCCCACCCCACTTACCTGCTTTCCAGTTCTGTTCTCCTGTGCAGGGCAACAAAGAAGACCCAGCCGATCAGCTGGGACTCAGGAGGCAGAGAATAGATGGGGGCAGGGCCAGTCAGAGGTGGCATTTGCTGGTTCTCTGAACAATTCAAAATTTCCACTACCGGTTCTCCAGAACTGGTCAGAACCTGCTGAATACCACCTCTGCTTCCAAGACTTTGATTTTCAATTTTTTCAAGTTTTGAAGCTGATTAGAGACATGAAGAAGCACATTCTTTTAAAAAGGAGAAAAGCTCATTAATCTATCCCGCTAATCCAACAAGGCCTTTGCTGTCAGTTTAGCCAAGATAACACATCTGGCCTTTTTAATTGTTTATTAGAAAGCAGCTGTTCTGCAGATGACATGGGACTGTAAATACCAGCCAACAGATTTGATCAGCAAAGTCTTCGCATCAGAAATTTCCTTCAGTGGAGAATGAATCCCCAACTTCACTTCAGTTGTCCTCTACCTAATCTATCATTTCTTGAATGGTCTGATATTTCTCAGAAGCTATTAAAACATATGTTATTATTATTAACTGTGGTGTTGGAAAAGATTGCTGAAAATTACATGGACTTCCAAGGAAACAAACTGATGGATCATTGAACAAAGCAGCCCAGAATTTTCACTTAAGGCATAAGCAACCAGGCTTAAATTATCCTTCTTTAGATACAACTGATAGAGTCTTAGGGGCGCAGTGGTTAGAATGCAGTACTGCAATCTACTTCTCCTGACTGCCAGCTGCCAGCAGTTCGATTCTCTCTGGCTCAAGGCTCAAGGTTGACTCAGCCTTTTATCCTTGAAACATTGGCAAAATGAGGTCCCAGATTGTTGGGGGCTGTTAGGGATAACATTGGTTACCTAACTTAGTTTGGGTAAAAATAATATATAAACGATGTTAGTGAGTATAAGTGTGTGTATCACTTTAACTGCAAAACATGTATTTTGGGTGCAGTTGTAAAATCACCATAAGAGGGAGCAAGAGAGCTCACTGTTTACTGGCTTTTACTTGAAGTAGCTGACAATGTTGGATTGATGGTGATAACTGCATGTTATCACATGGTATTTCCCTGCTGTTGCTGAAACGAAGAAAAGGGGTTGATTTTCTTCATATCTTTGACTGCAAAAGAGATATATTGCTGGAATGATTATTTGTAAGTTTACTGACCTCTATTTTTGACACTGGACTTTGCAACTGATTAATCCCTGGATGGACTGAACTAGTGTATAACATATGGACTGTTTTTGATTATGCTATAACTCTTGCTGGAATAAAAAACTATTTAACTGGCACAGTGTATCTGTCTTACTGAGTGTAAAACTACAACGATGTTTATCTCACATAATTTGCCTGGCTGCTAGATTGCCATTGCACGTTCTGCTAGGGTGTGTATCCCTAACAGGGGCTATTGTTGCTATTGCTATTGCTACATTATTTGGAAACCCAGCTCTTTGGAGAAGGGTCTAATGGGGGGAAAGAGAAGAACAGAGAAGAAGACAACGACAGCCAGGAACAAGGTGGATGGATTGTTACAGTGGTGATGAATGCACCATTGGGAAACCTACAATACCAACTTAAGGACAGATCATCATGGATGAAATCTATCTGTGGTCTGTAGGAGTCAAATAGAACTTGATGGCACATAATCAAATAATCAATTATTTTAGCTGAGTGCATGACTCCTGATAACCACCAGCTGGCAGAAAAGAGATATGGATAGTCTGTCTTATAACTGTAATTGAGCTTGGCAAAGTGGACATCACAACTTTGGAACCAAGTTATAAGTAGCTTTTGGGAGATCCACTGTATGGGAGATCCACTTTGAATGGTGGAAAGCTGGAGGCTTTCAAGAAGAGACTAGACTGCCATTTGTCAGAAATGGGATAAGATCAAGGGAAGGATTCTACCAATTCGCACCTATGCGCTAGAACCAATTGTTAACATTCTAAGCAGCTCAGAGAACCGGTTGTTAGAAGAAATTACTGGCCTAATTACTGGCACACATCTCCCACACAACCCCAGCCATGCACGGCAGATACGCAACAATCAGCTGGCTGGCGGGGGGCACGCGCACATGTGCAGTGCACCTGATCTGGGGCAACGGCTCGCGTGCTACTTCCAGCACACATGCCATAGGTTCACTATCATGGACCTAGAAGGTTCCTTCTAACTCTGTTAACCTTGTTATGTATATGTAAATAACGTAGTTGGATTGTCAATATATAAACTACAAATATATATGTTTGTAGCTTTAAGGAAAAATACTGTAATGTATTATGCTGTGTTCTGATTGGTTAATTATGCTACAAGTTGCTATAAGAGGGAGCTATACATCGTGGTTTAATTTTTTTTCTTTTTTGCACTGATGATCTCTCTTAATACTGATACTGACTTCGGACCGATACTGATTAAACCTGTATATTTTGATATTCTGTTGAGATCGAAGGTTATTTGTTGTATTATGGTTTGATATTTGTCTGCTGTAAAAGACATGGAACCGGTAAGAAGAATTTATAACTAGATGTAGGAAGACTTTATAACTGGATATTTCTGGACTGTTAAAAATGTGTATGACATGAACTGTTTATTGGACTGTACTATTTGTTCAAGTAAACATTAATCCAATTTGTCCAACTCTGTGTGGTTGTATATTTCTTCATAACTGTTCTCATAAACCATTTTCCGTGTGCATATCCTTTTTATACAAGGATTACTCAGCACATATCCTAACAAACCTGATATCTGGTTGTTAAGTGGGCCTAAATTGAGGGCTATCTGCATAGGAAACATTAACCCTCTGTTGCCCTCTAATGGCTAGCTATGTTTTTGCAGCCTAGATCTGATCAACTCAAATTAATGGTGTCCCTTTTATCTTCAAGGAGCTCCCACTGTATCCTATGGTACAATTTTTAGTTTATCTTCCTGGCAACCCCATGATATATTTAAGGCTGAAAGAAACAAAATGAATCAGAGTCATCTAAATGCATAATATGAGTTGAAATTTGAATCTCTCTTCCCTTTCCGGCTGAAATTTTCAAGTGCAACCTTTTAGTTACTCTTCTATACCAGATATCATAATAATAAAGCAAAAAAAAAAAAAAAGTTTGAAAGTTTGTCAGTTTCTGTCTTTTGTCTCCTGAAATTGTTTTCCCAAATCACAGGGTAAACTTTGGTTTATTTTAAATGACAATCCTCCCTAACTCTTGATGTAGTGAAATGGCCTCTGAATAAACACATATAGGATTGCTCTGTTTAGAAATTTAGTTTACCACTTCATTTAACCCCATTTTAAATCATTTATTATGGAACACTTTGAAAATTGGATTCAGTGACCTAAAAGGTTTTTCTAAACTTGACAGCTGTCACACTGAATCACTTCATTTGCACAACAGGCTAAGCTAGGTTGCAGTTAAACCTTTTTAAAATGGCATGGTGTTTTAGGTGAACCTGGCCTGTTTGATTAGTTTATATGTACTGTGAAAAACCAGAGAGATATGAGGTTCAGTGATGAAGATTTAGGGCTAGGATTGTGGAGCACAGAAACACCTCTATAATTGTCTGGTTTGGTTCCACAATCCAACGACAGACACAGACTTCAGAGGATAATTAAGACTGCAGAAAAAAACAATTACTACTAAGCTGCCTTCCACTGAGGACCTGCATACTGCACAAGTCAAAAAGAGGGCTGTGAAAATATTTACAGACCCCTCACACCAGGGTTGGGATTCAAAAATTTTAACAACCAGTTCTGTGGGCGTGGCTTAGGTGGTAGGCACGGCTTCATGTGACTGAGTGGACATCGCTTGGTGGTCATGTTATTGGTTGGGTGTGGCCAACTCAATATCACTCACATCGAGACACACATCTCCTCTCCTCGCCTCTCATGACTGTGGGGATACTGCAACAGTCGTAAGTGTGAAAAATGGTCATAAGTCACTTATTTCAATGCCATTGTAACTTTGAATGGTCACTCGACACAAGCAAAGTACCAGCAAAGGAGGAAAAAAACCTCCAGAGAAGTTCCAGAGATAGGAAGTCTAGTTCTGGAGAGGCAGTTTCTGCAAGCAACACCAGAATGTTTCCTTCCTGCCTTCCTTACAGGATTAGGCCAGTAATTTCTTCTAACAACTGGTTCTCCGAACTGCTTAGAATGTTAACAACCGGTTCTAGCAAATAGGTGCGAACTGGTAGAATCCCACCCCTGCCTCACACCCTAGACATAAACTATTTCAACTCCTACTCTCAAAATGACACTATAGAGCACTGCACACCAGAACAACAAGACACAAGGACAGTTTTTTTTCCCAAACACCATCACTCTACTAAACAAATAATTTCCACAAAACTGTCCAACAATTTACTAAGACTGCATTACTATTATTACCAATCCTCTCATCCATCCCCTCCCACTCGTGATTGTATAACTATAACTTTGTTGCTTGGATCCTTTTGATTTATATTGACTGTTTTCAAGTGTGATTTGATTGCTTATTTGTACCCTATGACTATCATTAAGTGTTGAACTTTCTGATTCTTGATGATTGCATCTTTTCTTTTCTTTTCCTTTATAAATTTTTATTAGTTTCTAAAACAAACATAAACAAACAAAACATAAAAACATCAAATCATCTTCCATATACGTACATACAGTGTGCCAGTTGGTTTACAAATTGTTTTGTGCTTCCATTTCATAGTCTTCAATTATAATTACATTGTATATAATCTCTTATTTTCAATCAATATATTAAATACATTAATATCATTATTAATCAATCATTTGACTATACTTTTATTCATTCATGTTTTCCAAAATGATAATATTTTACTTAATTTGTTTTATGACAATTCAGATTATCATCCCAGATCTATCCTAGAATCATTTTGTAGATATAATAAGAAAAGAATATATCTTTATATATTTATTATTTTCTAAAAGTCTGCATATTTCATTACTATATTTTATTGTCTAACCATTGATAGAATAGATCCCAAATGTTATAAAATTGTTTATCCTCTTGCTCTCTAATTTCAAATGTCAATCTACTCATTTCAGCACATTCCAATATTTTCTTAATAATTTCCTCCTGTGATGGCATTTTCTCATTTTTCCAGTTTTTAGCAAATACAATCCTAGCCACTGTTAATACATTTACAATCAGGTATTTCAAGTCTTTACTATATATTTCAGGTAAAATTCCCAATAAAAATATTTCTGGTTTCAAATCTATATGTTTTTTTGTCATTTTTTCCAGCCACGTGTGGATTTTAGTCCAGTATTTTTTAACATCAGCACAAGTCCACCACATATGGTAATATGAGCCAGGTATCTGATGACATTTCTGACATTTTTCGGATTTATTCTTGAACATTCTTGCTATTCTTATTGGGGGAAAGTGCCACCTATAAAACATTTTATACAAATTTTCTTTATATGCTCTTGACATTGTCATTTTATAATTTTGAGACCACAATTTTTGCCATTTCTCTAAATCGATCCCATATCCAAGATTCTTCCCCCAAGCAATCATAGTTTCTTTAACTTGTTCTTCTAATTTAATTTCTAATAAATATCCATACAATTTTTTAATCACCTTTTCATCGGTACCTGTCAAAATCTTATCTAAGTCAGTCAATTTATCATAGAAACCTTCTGTTTTAGAATCTTTATCATACCTTGAATGTATTTGTGCATATGAAAACCAATTCATCTTTATACCTTGTTCCTCTAGTTTTTGTATAGATTTAACTTGACTCTTTTCATTCAATATTTCACCATATCTAACTGTTTGTTCCTTTTTGAATATTATAGGATAAGAAAATGTTTCAATAGTCGATAGCCAGACTGGAATTTTCAATTAACATTGTCTTTTAATCTTCTCCCAATTAAACCACAGAGACTCCCGTAAGTAATGTCTTCTAAAGTACCCCTGTGTTTTAGTTCCTGTATACCATAAAAAAGCATGCCACCCCAGCAACAGGTCATATCCTTCTAATTTCAACAATCTAGTATTTCTTGATGTTATCCATTCCTTAACCCACATCAGATTTGTAGCTTGGTAATACAATTCCCAATTAGGCAAACCAAATCCTCCTCTTATTCTAGCATCTTGCAAAAGTTTTAACTTTATTCTCGCTTTCTTACCTTGCCATATATATTTCAACACAATTTTATTTAAATCTTCAAAGTAGTCTTTTCCAAGCCTAATTGGAATTGTTTGAAACAAATATAAAATTCTGGGTAATATATTCATCTTGATTGTTGATATTCTCCCTATTAATGACAGTTGTAAATTTTCCCATTTCGCCAAATCTAGCACTATCTGCTATTTAAGTTTGATATAATTATTCTCTTTTAGTGTACTGCATCTTGCTGTCAAGTATATTCCCAAGTACTTGATCTTATTCGTGACCTGAATTTTCAATAGGTCTTCCAATTCTTCCTTTTGTCTTGATAGCATATTCTTTGTCAAGATCTCTGTCTTATCTTTATTTATTTTCAAACCAGCCACTTTTCCATATGTCTCTATCTTTTCTATCAATTTTGATGCTGTTTCTAGAGAGTCTTCTAAGATAAAAACCAGATCATCTGCAAATGCTTGCAACTTAAATTCTTCCTTTTTAATTTTCATACCTTTTATATTCTTTTCATCTCTAATATTTCTGTTTAGCACTTCCAAAATTAACACAAACAACAAAGGTGATAGTGGGCACCCTTGTCTTGTTCCTTTTCTTATATCAATATATTCTGTCAGTTCTCCCTCTATCATTATCTTTGCTGTCTGCTTATGATATATAGCTTCTATTGCTTGAATAAATTTTCTAGCAAAGCCCATCTGTTCCAGCAGTTATAACATGAATCGCCAATTCACATTATCAAATGCCTTCTGTGCATCTAGAAATATCAAAGCCATTTGTTTTTCAGGATGTGCCTCGTAGTATTCTAAAGTGTCCAAGATTACTCTCATATTGTCTTTGATTTGTCTGTTTGCAGAAATCCATTTTGGTCAGGATGGATCAAATTATTTAAATATTTTTTAAGTCTTTCTGCCAATGTTGAAGAAAAGATTTTATAATCTGCGTTTACTAGGGAGATAGGTCTTGATTTGTAATGGATCAGTCTCCTCTTTTGGAACAAGTGTGATATAAGCTTCTGACCATGATTTAGGTATCCTCTTCTTTAACATAACTTCATTCATAACTTCTAGCAATGGAAAATTCAATGATTCTTGTAATGTTTTGTAAAATTCTTCTGGAAGTCCATCTGGGCCTGGTGCCTTTCTATTATTTTGTTTCTTAAGTGCTTCAGTTAACTCCATCATCGTTATATTGCTTTCTAACATTGCTTCAATCTCTTTAGGTATCTGGGGTAAATTAGCATTCTGTAAATACTGTTTAATTCTTTCCTCATCGATATTCTCTTGTGTGTATAGTTTCCCATAATAATCTCGAATAATTTCCTTCTTCTCTTTACTACCATAGCAAACGGCCTTGGTCATCTATTAATTGCGATATTTTCCTTGATTCTTTCTCCTTTCTCAATTTATATGCTAACCATCTACCTGGTTTATTTGCATCTTCAAAATAGTTCTGTTTGGCACCTCTAATTTTTTGTGCTAATTCTTCTTTTTCTATTAGACCCATTTTATGTTTGGTTATATCTATTTTTAACTTAATGTCCTTTCTCTGTGGCATTTTCTGTAGCTCTTTTTCAAGTCCTTTATACTCATCTTCTAATGCCATAGAGGCTAATCTTTTCATGGTATTTCTTTTCCTTGTATAATCTATTATCAAGCCTCTGGCATATGCCTTCATTGCATCCCATACATTCTGGATTGATGTATCTTCTTTTTTGTTTTCTCCAAAGAAAAAGGCCAATTCTTTCTCCATCCACTTTGTGAAGTCTTTTCCCTTTAAAATAGTATTATTTAACGTCCATCTAGATCTTCTTCTTTGTCCTTTCCATTTAATTGTCATTGGATTGTGATCTGCCCAAGTACTTGCTTCAATATTTATTTCTTTAATATTAGTTAACAATTCTGTTGACATCCATATCATATCTATTCTGGACCATGATAAATGTCTATTTGAGTAGAAGGTGTATTGTTTAGTTTTAGCATTTCTTTCTCTCCATGTATCTTTTAAGTTTATTTCATCTACTATTTTAAAAAAAGATTTAGGGAGAGTCTTTCTATTTTGCTTTATTGTTTTCTGTGCTGTGTAGTCCAGTTTATTGTCCACAATTCCATTAAAATCTCCCATCATAACTATATTAACATAGTCCAGTTCAACTATTTTCATATGTAATTTTTTATAGAATTCTTCTTGTTTGTCGTTCGGGGCATAAATTGCAATCAGGAGTGTTTTCATATTATTGTCCATTATTTCTACCATTAATATTCTTCCATCATCATCAATTTCGCTGAGATAGTCTCTTTAATATATAAAACCACTCCTCTTTTCTTACATTGTGTCAAGGAAGTGAATATTTTCCCTAATTTTGGCTGTATCAACAATTGTTCATATTGTTTTTTAATATGTACTTCTTGTAGGCATCTTATATCAAATTTTAATTTCTCTAATTTATGAAAGATTTTCCTTCTTTTAACAGCTGAGTTAAGTTCATTTATATTGCTTGGATCCTTTTGATTTATATTGACTGTTTTCTAGTATGATTTGATTGCTTATTTGTACCCTATGACTATCATTAAGTGTTGAACTTTCTGATTCTTGACGATTGTTCTTTTCTTTTTATGTACACTAAGAGCATATGCACCAGTCTAATCACACTTGGCCAATACAGAATTCATTCATTCATTCATTCATTCTCTGGCTGAATTAGCCATTCTCTGACTCATAGCATCTTTGAAAAAATAGGAGGTGGGAGCAATGTGTATTCTGCTTTGAGCTCCTGTTTAAAGGGGGAAAATAAAGCAATATTTTCAAAACTACTGAATCAGAGACACATATCTGCATGCACTCAAGTATATCTCTGCTGTTCTACTTGAAGGGCAAACAGCACATAGAGACATAAATTCATAGGTAAAAGTGATGAATCAAGATTATGAAGTAATCTCAAAGAAGCAACAGAATTATTCTCCAGATAAGCTCAATGGGTTTCAGGTTCATTTTGAAGCCATCCAACATTTTGTTACTGGCCTGTGCTGTTCAGACAGTTTATAGTTAACTGGGAATTGGGATAGTTAGTTCGGAATTGGGAGCTATCCCCTTAAGGGAATGCATCACGGTAAATGTTGTTAAGGCATCCTGGGAAATGTAGTCCATGTCATGTGGTCACATCTGTAATCCTGATTGGTCACTGAATTGACCCTTGGTGGGTTAGGGGAGATTCCTTCACTCTTGCCTAGACCCCAGCAGCGTGCTGGTGCCTCCCCCCCTTGCTCCTTAATTATGAGGATGAAAAGATCACTATCCGTTTACATTATGAACACAGAAATATTTTTGTTGGGATTCTTACTTGAAACTTATAGGGAATACATAGTTAATTATTCATGTGTTAACTGCAGCCAGAATTGTATTTGCACAAAATTGGAAAAATGACGAGATCCCTACATACAGATGAGTATGTGATTAGGAAAATATTAGAATGTGCAGAAATGAATAGATTAACAATTGCTATAAAGGAGAAAGAACAAACTGAATATTATATGATGTGGGGGCTATTTTATGGATGGTTGGAGAATAAAAGCAGAAGTGAGAATTATTATCAATGTAATGAACACTGTAAATTTTGATTGTAATAGCACAGAAACATTTATACCTAGACAGCACACTGTTTAACAGAAGATTATATTAGAATAGAATAACAGAGTTGGAAGGGACCCTGAAGGAAATGTGGCAGGAAACCCTATACCACTTCAGACAAATGGTTGTCCAATCTCTTTTTAAAAACTTCCAGTGTTGGAGGATTCACAACTTCTGAAGGGAAGTTGTTCCACTGATTAATTGTTCTAACTGTTCAGAAATTTCTCCTTAGTTCTAAGTTGCTTCTCTCCTTGATTAGTGTCCACCCATTGCTTCTTGTCCTGCCCTCAGGTGCTTTGGAGAATAGTTTGACCTCTTCTTTGTGGCAACCCCTGAGATATTGGAATGCTGCTATCCTGTCACCCTTAATCCTTCTTTTCATCAAACTAGACATACCCAGTTCCTGCAACCGTACTTTATATGTTTTAGCCTCCAGTCCCCTAACCATCTTTGTTACTCAAGTAAAAAAATATGCAAAAGTAAAATAAATAAATACAGGTTTTTTTTTTAAAGGAAGAGAATGGGCAGGTCTGGTGAGTGTCAAAGCCACTGTCCTGGATGAAGCCCAAAGCATCCAGGAGTACAGGGGTAAGATGGCACCGACAGGTGAGCTGCTGAGAGAATGTCTGAGACAGCAGCAGACGTGGGAGGAAGATCACGCAGAGGAAGCACCATGGCAAAACCAGACTTCTGCATTGGCAGACAGCTGAGATGCAGAGGTGGCATTCAGCAGATTCTGACCAGTTCTGGAGAACCGGTAGTGAAATTCTGAGTAGTTCAGAGAACCGGCAAATACCACCTCTGACTGGCCCTGCCCCCATCTATTCTCTGCCTCCCAAGTCCCAGCTGATCAGCTGGGTCTTCTTTTGTTGCCCTGCTCAGGAGAATGGAGCTGGAAAGCAGGTTAGTGGGATGGGGAGGAATGAGAATTTTGCACTTTCCTTCCCCTGCCATATCCACCAAGCCATGCCCACAGAACCGGTAGTAAAAAAATGTGAACCCCACCACTGCTGAGGTGGCAGACATTGGGAAATCCTACCAGGGACTGGACTAAAAGACAGCGCTGCTCATAGCAGCCCAAGATCCCAAGCACTTAACACCAGATCCATAGAAGCAGTGGTCTACCACATCTGACAAGATCGAAGGTGCAGACTATGCTGAAGGGCCTCAGAGACAGTCCAACACACAGTGACAATCTCAATCCTGTTGAATAGACTTGGAAGATGACCCCCCCCCTCTCCCCCAAAAAGCCATCCTGGAAAATGTCAGAGGCAAACTGATATGGTTTCAGGCATGGGTGAAATGAATGGAGACAGTCTTAGTTGGTGAACTTTCAGCTCTTTATTACATAGTGACTTAAGACTTCAATAACAACAACTCTGCCTTATATAGGCAACCTTAATGCGAAATAACCAATAGGGAGCTGTAAGACGCTAGCTCCAAAACCAATAAGAGTCCTTCGTTCAGGGCCAATCGGATTCTCTGAACCCAACCAATCCGATTGAGCCGCTTAACAACCAATCAGAAGTGCAGGGCCAGAACCCTGCACTTTACCCCAAGCTCGCTTTTATTTTAACTATTTACATACATAACACAAACCACTTCTGTCAATAAAACTGTACGGGCTTTAGCATATGCGAAACTCAAATTATCATTGAAGGAAACTTTAGCTTTTATTTTATTTTCTCTTAGCTATTGACATTTGTTCAGGGGGGTGGAAAGAGGAGTTCTGGTGTCAGCATGAGCTCTGGCAACTGCGCATCACTGACAATATAATTGATCCAACATCTTTTAAATGATGTATGCGGATGCTAGTCTTCTATCCAAAGTCTTCTGTAATTCCTCTGCATTTAAAAAGCAGAGGCTGTTAGGAAGGTATGAATCATGCATATGACCTAGAGGAAAAGCATCTTTGTCTACTGCATAGGGGAACCTTTTTTGCATAGACCTGTTTGCCAAGGAACCATTCATCATGTGTCAGAGAAAATACTGGGCCATGTTCTTAAGGACCCAAATGGAGAACTTGTGCCAGGTTGCTTTGACCTCATTGCAGGTTTCTCTACTCCAGCTGAGGGTATTTCCATGAACCGAAAACTCTTGGAAAGGAGTCTACCCCTGGGAAATCAGTAAAGACATCTGCCTCCCAACAGGTTAGTAGTAACAACATCAACACCATCAAAACTTTCTCTCTGCTCCACAAAAGTGAAAGTTTTTTTTATAAATGAGCAGCCCTCAGAAGTATCTAAAGGTGAATTTTGCCAGGAACACAAATTAGCTCTTGTACTGAAACAAATTGCTTGAGTCAGATGATATTCTCCCGGTTAAGTTCTGCGCATGGGTGCAAGGAACGGAGACGAGGCAGTGAACAGTGAACTTCAACTCTTTATTAATCATTCTGAACAGAGCAAAAACCCAGGGCAGCAGCAGCCCTTTTATAGGGCAGGCTGCTGACCTATTAGCCAATGAGAACATGGAAGTGTTAAACCCTTGAACCAATGAGAGTGGCTCGTTAACAGCCAATCAGATTCTCCAGAATGGACCAATCCGATATCGCTATTATCGGCCAATCAGAAGTGCAGGATTAGAACCCTGCTTTTTCTTTAAGCTTTGTTAAAACTTTATTTAAGTGCTTTTATTAGTTCATAACACCCCTTCCCCCGGGTTCCGTTTGAGGGGTGCGGTGATGTAATCCCTAAGATATGTAGGTTGTTTTAACTGTCTATTAGATTTGCACTGTCCCATCGTTTCCCGTCTGCAGTCCGGCTTCAGTGGGATGTTTTTGGACATCTCTGGTACAGGCGGTTCCGCATTCTCACTGGACGACTCGGTGCCGCTAATTCTGTCGTTGTTGTTGACCTCCGATCTTTGTGCGCTAGCCTCCATTGAGGTATTCCTCTGTGGCGAGGACACTCCCCTCCTTGATTCTTCTTCATTTATCACGCCCGTTTGCTGACATCCTTCGCCTCTGCTTTCCACCATCTCGAATTCGGTTTCTTCGACATCCCCTCCCCCGTCAGTTTGGGAGTCCCAGGAGTCACGGGAACTGCGTTGTAGCCTAGAGCGAAGCTGATCTATATGGTGTTTCCATATTTTTCCGTCACAGGTTTGCACACGGTACGATCTGGGCCCGGTGGTTTGAATTACGGTTGCTTCGACCCATAATGGTTCGCTGGAGAGGTTTTTAGAGAAGACTAAGTCACCTACCTTGAACTCGCGGCATTTTCCGCTAGATCCACAGGGTTTCTCTGGCTTGTAGGAAGGGTGAAGCTGGTCGAGGTGGGAACGGAGCTTTCGTCCCATCAACAGTTCAGCTGGCGTCTTGTTGGTGACGCTGTGCGGAGTGATGTGTTGGAGTAGGAGTATTCTGTTTATTTTTTTGTCAATGTCCCCATAGTCCATTTTGTGGAGAATTTTTTCAACAAATTGACCATGCGCTCGGCCCTGCCATTAGCCACAGGGTGCACCGGCAAAGTTAGCGCATGGCGGATGCCCCGATCTGCTAAGTATTGTTCAAACACCAGGGCGGTGAACTGGAGTCCGTTGTCGGAGACCAGAACGTCTGGCAGCCTGTGCGTTGAGAATAGCCTGTTCAATTTTTGGATGATGGGCTCTGTTGTAGTATTCTTCATTTCGTGGATCTTGAGCCAGTTGGAATAGGCATCCACTGTTAGGAGGAAAGTATGTCCTTTAGTAGGTCCCGCAAAATCAACGTGGATGTGGGACCACGGCCCCCAGGAGGTTTCCCAATCTGTTGGAGTTGCTCTAGGTGGGGCACTGCTGACTTCTTGGCACTTTAAGCAAGTCTTTACCCAGGCTTTGATCTGTTTGTCGATGCCCAGCCACCACGCGTAGCTTCATGCGAGCGCTTTCATACGCATGATGCCGAGGTGACCGTCATGCAACGTTTTCAATACTGCTCGTTGTAACCGCTCTGGGACGACGACTCTATCTCCCCACAGGATGCAGCCTTTTTGTGAAAAGAGTTCTGTTTGCTGGTTTCTGAATGGGGTGAAATCATCAGAGGTTTGCTCAATTGGCCATCCTCTTTCAGCCCAGCTAAGAACTCGTGCCAAGACAGGATCTCATTTTTCTTCGATTGCAATGTCTCTGGCTGTTAGCGGTGGTGAATGTAGCATTTCAATCTGGAGTGTTGTAAGGGTTGGAGCTGGGTCGTCGATGGTTTCCAGAAGTGGGGTATGGCTCAATGCATCAGTGTGGGGAATGGCTTTCCCCGGGTGGTGTTGTAATTTATAGTTGTACGCAGCTAAAAACTCTGACCAGCGAGTCATTCTAGGTGACAATATATAAGGGGTTGGCTTGTCTCCCGCTATAATCCCTAGCAAAGGTTTGTGGTCGGTAACAATAGTAAAAACTCATCCATACACATATTCATGAAACCGTTTCACAGCAGATACAACAGCAAGAGCCTCCTTGTTGATTTGGCTATAGTTACGTTCAGCCTTTGATAAGGTCCTTGAAAAATAGGCAATAGGGGCCTCACTACCATTTGGTAACACATGACTCAAAATGGCTCCTACTCCAAATGGTGATGCGTCACATATAATTTTTAAAGGCAGAGTCTCGTTATACTGCATTAAAACAGCATCTGAGGTTAGTAAGTTTTTCACTTGTCGGAATGCGTGCTCCTCGCGGTGTCCCCAGACCCAGGTTGCTTTTTTGTCGAGAAGTCTATGTAGGGGCTCAGCTACGGTCGCTTTCTGGGGCAAGAAGATGTTGTAAAAATTAATGAGCCCCAGGAAAGCTTGGAGATCAGTCCTATTTCTGGGTCTTGGGGCATTTTTGATTGCCCTTAGTTTGCTATTAGTGGGGTGAATGCCTTGTTTATCGATTAGGTACCCCAGGAACTCTACTTTATCAGTACACAGTTGACATTTATTTTTTTTAACCTTAAGGCCAGAGTCTTTAAATTTCTGGAGAACCATTTTAAGACACTTTTCTAGTATTTCTCTATTCGGGGAAGCAATTAAAATGTCATCAAAGTATGTATGACCCCCTTGATCCCTTGCAATAGTCTCTCCATCAGACTTTGAAAAATCCCTGGGGCTACGCTCACTCCGAATTGGAGTCGGTTCCACTGAAAGGCGCCTCGGTGCGTAACGATTGTCTGTGCCTCTGCGGTTTTTTTATCTACAGGCAGTTGTTGGTATGCCTGTGCTAAATCCAGTTTAGCAAAGACTTTTCCAAGGTGTTGTACCAGCGGCACCGGGTAAGCATTCTGTTGAAGGGTGTGATTAAGGGTAGCCCGGTAGTCCCTACAAATTCTTAACAATCCATCCGGTTTGATGGGTGTTACAATTGGGGTTTCCCAACGAGCGTGGTCAGTTGGTTCTAAAACACCCTGGGCTATTAATTTATCGAGCTGCTCGTCAATTTTTGGTTTAAGGGCAAAAGGTACCCGATGAGGCTTAAGGCGGATGGGGGCTACTTCAGGATTAAGTTTAAAGAATATCAGAGTCCCCTTGCACTCGCCTAGTTTGTCTGCAAAGACGTCCTGGAATTCCTGTACGATGGCCTCCTCCCAGTCGTCGCTTCTGGTTTGGTGAATGCCGGCTACCTCGATCCCGAGTGGGGCGAACCATTGAAGGCCTAACAAGCTAGGCCGGTCACAGTCGATGACAGTCAGTGGTAATGATGCAGTACGATTTTTGAATGATACTTGGACTTGGCTGGATCCAACGATCGGAATTCAGTTCCCCTGATAATCTTTGAGTATGATTCTTTGGGCTCTGAGGTCTTGACGCCGGATGGCAGGGATTAATTGTTTAAGAGTCTTCCAGGAAACCATCAAGAGGGACGATCCTGAATCGACTTCCATCACACAAGGCTGGTTTTCGATGGCGACCTTCACTCGGATCTTCTTTGCATCTAATAATGAGGCATGACTGATTGTAATGGTTTGGTGTGCCTCTTCTCTTCTCGATAAAATGGCCGGTGTTTTATTTCTGTAGGAGTGGTTGTTCCATTGGTGGTTCAAATGTTCCCGACTCACAAGGTGATTCCCTGTGGTCTGGTGGTAGTTGTTTTCCCTCTGAAGTGGGCTGGATCCTTGCTTGCTTCTACAGACCTTCCCGATGTGGCCTCTTTTCCCACAGAAATGGCAGAGCACGTCGAGGAATTTGCAGTCTGATCACAGGTGGTTTGCCCCACAACCCGTGCATTGGTGCGGTAGTCTTTGGTTCCGCTGATGGCGTTGGTCACGTTCAGACTGGAGCCGGTTGACCTCCTCCTCATCACTTTCTGATGGCGATTCGAGGTCCTCGTGGTGGGTCGCTGTTGTGTGCCTCTCTAGGCAAGGTGAGGTATCACTGGCGAGTTGACGGAGTGGTGAGTTAGTGCAGCGCATTCGGGCGGCCGACTTCCTGGTTGCTTCTGCTGCAGTAGCGTCCTTGATGACATCAGCAAAGTTGATGTCCCCTTTGGCCATGATCTTGCTCTGTGTCATGGGGTCATCTAATCCCAGAATTATTCGGTCTCTGAGAGCTTCTTCGAGGTCTGTAAACCCACAGAGGCCTCCCAGGTTCTGGAGATCCGCAATGAAATCTGCAACGCTCTCTCCTTTCCGCTGGTCCCTCTGGTAAAATTCATTTCTTCGGACAAGCGTTGGTACGGCGGGTGCATAGTGGGCCCATAGAAGGGGTGCGAGGATGTCCCAGTCCATGGTCTTCACCTCAGCCAGTTTCGTTAGTGCCTTGGCCATCTTAAAGATGGCAGGCCCGCAATGGGTCAGGAACACTGCTTTTTTCCCGTAGTGGCATCCTTCAAGTTGTTGGTCTCCAGAAACATCTGGAACTGGTCTATGTACGAGTCCCAGTCTTCTTGTGCCAGGTCAAATAGAGTGGGTGGTATGGCACCGCTGGACATGGTTTCCGTTGTCGATGTGCCTTCAGGCACGTGCTCTGTAGTGTTCAGTCAGCTCTGATGTCTCCAAATCCCATCCTTGTTGCCAGTGTTAAGCTCTGCCGCATGGGTGCAAGGAACGGAGACGAGGCAGTGAACAGTGAACTTCAACTCTTTATTAATCATTCTGAACAGAGCAAAAACCCAGGGCAGCAGCAGCCCTTTTATAGGGCAGGCTGCTGACCTATTAGCCAATGAGAACTTGAAAGTGTTAAACCCTTGAACCAATGAGAGTGGCTCGTTAATAGCCAATCAGATTCTCCAGAACGGACCAATCCGATATCGCTATTATCGGCCAATCAGAAGTGCAGGATTAGAACCCTGCTTTTTCTTTAAGCTTTGTTAAAACTTTATTTAAGCGCTTTTATTAGTTTATAACACTCCCCACACTTTGCTCATTCGTTGTAACCAGGGCCTAGTCAAAGGTCTTCAAACTTGGCAAGTTTAAGACTTGTGGACTTCAACTCCCAGAATTCCTGAGCTAACATGACTGGAGGAGGAATTCTGGGAGTTGAAGTCCACAAGTCTTAAAGCAGTCAAGTTTGGAGACCTCTGGCCTAGACTGTCTATGGATCAGGAGCAATCTTTGTCTTCAGGGAGGATCAAGAGAAATTCAAGATGGTGGGGTCATGGCTGTGTGATCAAAGCCCTGATTCCTTTCTACGTGTGTCTTAAAAGGGGAAGAACAGAATAACAGAATTGAAGCTGACATATTAGTCAAAAAGCATTTGGCGAGTTTGTGCCTTGATGTGGATTCCCTACTCAGCCAGTGACTAGTCAGCTAGGAGGATAAGAAATTGTGTTTTCCCAATAACAAGAGCTTTTTCTACCCAGATTCCCAATGCCCAGGGTTCTCTCAAAAGACCACTTGAGATACTGAAAACATAAACAGAGTGAATGAATTGGGGCGGGAGGGGATATGTAGAAGAGAGAGGGATTTGATTTCGCACATCTCAAAAAAGAAGAAGAAAAGGCCCAGCCAATGATGAAATCATCTGTGTTACATTATGAACAGTCAGCTTAGTTCAGTAAGGATGTTGGCCGGTGCAGTGTAGTAGATATTAGCAGGCACTTAAGAGAAACCACAACCCACATGTATTTTTTCCTTGAGTCAGCCAACATCATCTGGGCTGTTCCACTGTAAGAGAACACAAGTTAGGCTCACCATTGCTCCTCCCCATTCTTCTGAACTCAAAAGAACCAGATGAGGAAAAATCACAGCCATTGTGTGATTCAGACAATTGTTTTGGGGTGGTTGATTAGCTTATGCATTTCAATCAGAAATCAGGCATGGCAGCACAAAACTTCGATTTGTCCTGTGGGCAGTAGAGACAGTATATTGTTCTCACCTCACCCCAAGCTGTGCCTTTCTTCACCTTCCTAAGCACACTACCAAACTGGAAATATTTTTTTTTCATAAACATACATTATTTCATCAATACTTAGCTATCTGATGCATGATCCAAAGGGTGAACAGGGTGTATTTAGCCATAATCGGTGTGGAATAAGAGAGAGAAAAACATTAAGCAGGAGAATAAAGAAGGAAGGATAAGACTTAACTGGAGTAAATGTGAATTATTTTGAAAGAATTGAAAAAGATCATCAGAGATGAAGGAGAATTCAATATTAGCAAAAGGGGACCTGAAAACTTTTCTGCCTGGACAGAAACCAGAAGGGCCCTCTCACTTTTCACCTCATCTGTCTCCCTCTCTGTAATTCTAGCCTTTATCTCCACAGTATTTATGCAATGTAAGTTCACAGTATTCACAAGACTGTATTTAGATGACAACATGGAGACAGATGGCATTTGAAAATGACTTGGCAATGACAGATTCCAGATTCAAGCTGCTTAAGGTGCAAGGTATAAGTATGCGACAAGAATGAAAGGATGCTTGCTAAAGCCAAAAGGTACCTTAGGTGTTTCAACATTTTCAACCTCTCCTTCATTCCTTTCTTCCCTCTCTCCCTCCCTCCCTCCCTCCCTCTCTCCTTCCTTCCTTCCTTCCTCCTTCTCCCCCTCCCTCCCTCCCTCCTTTTTTTCCTTCCCCCAGGGTCATGGGATAAGAAGGAAAAGATGCTTGCTAGAACCAAAAGGTACCTTCAAAGTTTCAACATTTTCAATCTCTCCTTCCTTCCTTCCTTCCTTCCTTCCTTCCTTCCTTCCTTCCTTCCTTCCTTCCTTCCTTCATGAAAGGAGAAACAGTGAGTTCAGGTCACCAGGTGCAGGCAGTTCAATAACAAAATGGATAAATCATACATCAAAGAGCTCATGCTTATAATTTTTATTTTATGTTGTGGCAAGTGGTACATCAATCTATTATTATTATGGCTGTCACACAATCAGCCACATGTTTATTGTTATTGTTATTGTTGTTGTTAGTATTAGTATTATTGGTGTTGGTATTGGTATTATTAGTATTATTAGTATTATGTTCATCGCCGAGTCAGACAGAAGCTTAGAATGGATCTGGCATTTTTATCCAGTTACTGAGTGCTTCCCAAGAACCTGGGATAGGCAAATGTTGTTTGTTGATTTCAAAGGTGCCTTTTGCAGGATGTAAGCTGTTCTAAGTAAAGCTGCCTTTTGCAATTGACTGATGGTAATTTTGTGGATGCCAGTGATGTTCAAATGGTGCTAAATATGTCTAGATGCCAAATGGGTCCAGATTCTGACTTTTTTAAGGATCTAGCAAACAATGCAAAATGTTGCTTCTCAGCCTGTTGGCTCTTTAACATACATATTCAAACCTGAAAAATAGCACAACATAAGAATTGGCTTTGTTGGCTGATCTAGTCCAACCTAGTACCCTAGCAACTCAGTCATACAATATCTTTGGGTTCTTTCCTTAAAGAGGCAGTACACTATTTTGCCAATTTTTAGGTGCTCCTTTTTCATATTGCTTTGGGGTGACAAAAATGCTGCTTATGCATAGCATCACTGGCTCAAAATTCCAGGCAACCAAGCAACAGCAGTAATCTTTGGTGACTTTATTGGTCACATGCTTGGCCTCCAAACTATGGAACCTTGGCTTTTCACTCCTAATTAAGCTCTAATCTCTAAGCTCTAGAGGATTACAGGCAATCCTCTACTTACAACCATTCATTTAATGACTGTTCAAAGTTACAATGGCACTGAAAAACGTAACTTATGGTCAGTTTTCACACTTACGAATGTTGCAATATCAGAACAAGAATCAGGATAGAGCTGAAAGGGACCCTGAGGGTCTTCTAGTCCAGCCCCCTTCTCCAGCAGGAGATCCTAAACCATTTGAGACAAGGGACTTGTCCTGACTCCCACGTATCCTCCTCATCTGATTCGGCTGCTCCAGGGGCCAGTGGCCGACAGGCCACAACATGTATACTCTGCTGATTTGTGTAAGGATGGAGGGTGATTTTAAGATTGGTTGTTGATGAGTCATGGATCAGTCATTTTCCAGAAGAACACAGATTTGCTTTTCCAGCATTTGAAATCCGCTACCTTCCATTAAACAGACGGTAAGTTCCTTACTTCGTGGCTGGGTTCTGTGTGACTTTCACATGAACACATCACATCAAGTGTTAAACTGAACAGGGCGGAACCTGCGGGTCTGGTCCTGAGCCACTCAGAGTCCCAGCTTGGAACACAGGGGCTTCCAGTGCCTCTGGTTTCCTTCTCTTTTCTCTTTAATTCGAATAAATCTGCAAAATGGAGCACATGTTAACAATTGGAGCCTTGCAGATATAGGTTTCCTGCCAAGTTAAGAGTGTCCCACTTCTGTTACTGAACTCCGGAGATTAGAGCTTAATTAGGAGTGAAAAGCCAAGGTTCCATAGTTTGGAGGCCAAGCATGTGAAATTTATTATCAGCCTATTTTCACATTAGGGGGATGCTTTCTGAGTTCTAAATGCCATGTTTTCACAGAGAGACATAAACATTGGCCCTAGTTGCATTACATGATCCCGTCCTTATTCAAAATGGAAGGCTGAACTCAGTGAAGGTCCCAGGTGCGAGGTCTCCCGATCAAAGAGCTTAAAAGACTGAGTGGAAAGTGGATGGAACAACGTCTTTGGATTGTGCAGCATTTTGGATCTGATTTCAAAGAGGACCACAGGGGGGGCTGCCTGGATCACCTGCTGCAATCCTGGGATGTGATGGTTACCACATGATAGCCCGGAAAAGATGTTTTTTGAGCACCTAAACCAGAGGTCTCCAAACTTGGCAACTTTAAGACTTCTGGACTTGAACTCCCAATAATTCTGGGAGTTGAAGTCCACAAGTCTTAAAGTTGCCAAGTTTGGGGACCCCTGCTCTATACTATTGAATGCTGACTATAAAATATTTGCTTCAATAATGGCAGAAAGATTAAAAACATTTCTAAACCAATTTATCCATTCAGATCAAAATGGCTTTCGACCTAAGAGACAAATCAAAGATATTCTGGGAATTGAAGTCCACAAGTCTTGCCAAGTTTGGGGATCCTTGATCTAAACAATGACAAGGAAGATAGGAAGGTGCAAACCTGGACCTGCCCCCCATTATATAAAAAATGACCAAGGCCGATGAGACAGTGCAATAAGAACAAAGTGCCCCTCCAATCTGGTGTGTAAGAACAAGCCACAAAATCTTTTTGTGACACGCGTGGTCTTCAATATACAACTACAACTGAGCCCAACATTTCTGTTAAGTGAGTTTTGCTCCACTTCACCTTTCTTGCCACCATTGCTAAGCCTTAGTAAGACCACACCTAGAATACTGCATCCAGTTTTGGTCAGCACACTATAAAAAAGATGCCGAGACTCTATAAACTTAAATGGAATTGCAGGAGAAGGAAGAAAAAGAATATATATGGTCTAGGAAAAATGGTATGTTTGCTTAGATAACAGGAATGAAAGACAATGTAAAATGTAAATGTATATAACATGTTTGTGTGCGTGTGTGTGTGTGTAAATGAATATGGAAAAGTCGATGCCACAGATTACTACAAAAATTGTAAATATGATTTGTTTTTAAAAGTATAAAATTTAATAATATTTATTTTTTAAAAAGTTATTTAAAAAAAAGATGTTGAGACTCTAGAAAGAGTGCAAAGAAGAACAACTACAGGTGAAACTCTAAAAATTAGAATATCATGCAAAAGTTCATTTATTTCGGTAATGCAACTTAAAAGGTGAACCTAATATATGAGATAGACTCATTACATGCAAAGCAAGATAGTTCAAGCCATGATGTGGCACAGTTGAGATTATTATGGCTTACAGCTCATGAAAACTCCAAATCCACAATCTCAGAAAATTAGAATATTGTGAAAAGGTTCAATATTTTAGGCTCAAAGTGTCCCACTCTAATCAGCTAATTAAGCCATAATACCTGCAAAGGGTTCCTGAGCCTTTAAATGGTCTCTCAGTCTGGTTCAGTAGGAAGCACAATCATGGGAAAGACTACTGACCTGACATCATTCACACCCTCCATGAGGAGGGAAAGCCTCAAAAGGTAATTGCAAAAGAAGTTGGATGTTCCCAAAGTGCTGTATCAAAGCACATTAATAGAAAGTTATGTGGAAGGGGAAAGTGTGGAAGAAAAAGGTGCACAAGCAGCAGGGATGACCACAGCCTGGAGAGGAGTGTAAGAAAAAGGACATTCAAAAGTGTTGGGGACTTTTACAAGGAGTGGACTAAGGCTGGAGTCAGTGCATCAAGAGCCACCACACGCGGATGGCTTCAAATGTCGTATTCCTCTTGTCAAGCCGCTCCTGAACAATAAACAACGTCAGAAGCGTTTTACCTGGACTAAAGAAAAACAGACCTGGTCTGTTGCTCAGTGGTCCAAAGTCCTCTTTTCTGATGAGAGCAACTTTTGCATCTCATTTGGAAACCAAGGACCCAGAGTCTGGAGGAAGAATGGAGAGGCACACACTGCAAGATGCTTGAAGTCCAGTGTGAAGTTTCCACAGTCTGTGTTGATTTGGGGAGCCATGTCATCTGCTGGTGTTGGTCTACTATGCTTCATTAAGTCCAGGGTCAGTGCAGCCATCTACCAGGAGATTTTGGAGCACTTCATGCTTCCTTCCACAGATGAGCTTTATGGGGATGCTGACTTCATTTTCCAGCAGGACTTGGTACCTGCCCACACTACCAAAAGCACCAAAACCTGGTGCAATGACCGTGGGATTACTGTGCTTGATTGGCCAGCAAACTCGCCTGACCTGAACCCATAGAGAATCTATGGGGCATTGCCAAAAGAAAGATGAGAGACATGAGACCAAACAATGCAGAAGAGCTGAAGGCCGCTACTGAAGCATCTTGGTCTT